>VZSF01004954.1:107844-141410 GCA_013398295.1 Chionis minor
AAGAGGATAGTTTGTGTATCAAATAAATTGTTGCTGCTAGCCCAATGTAGTAATTATTATTATAATTTTAGAAGACCATTTAAAGTTCAAGAGGAAAAAAAAAAAAATGGACGGCACCAAACAGCAATAGCCTGACAACCAGTTCTCTGTGTTGAATTAAGTAGCCTCCTCTTCTAAAAAGAATCGTAAACCTGTATTTTAATGAGCCTTAGAATAACACACAGATTATTTGTTAGTCCATCTTTCATTTTACCAGGAACTTAATAGCTCATCATTCTCTTAAATCATAAGCGTTACTTAGAAAACTTTCCCAGCCTGGGCTTACAGCTGGCAGCAGGACAGGAGCCGAATTTGTCGCTTATTCCCCTTTTGAGGCGAGAGTGTGAATTGCACTTCTTTTTTTTTTTTTGGCACCGTCTGCAGCCAGACTTTCCAAGCAGCCGTTCTGCTGGTGCCGGCAGAGAGCCACGGTATAACTCCTGTCCGGGTGTTTAAGGGCAAGGCACAGATGCGTTTCGCCAGAGATGGGCGAAAGCGAGGGGAGAAGGCCGAGCCCACTGCTTGTTCCGGTGGCTCAGCGGGCTGGGATCAAGGCTGGAGCCCAGGAGGGGTTAATGGAAGAACATTTTAATTGAAGTACAGAGCTTGAGATGGCTGCAGACTTGACAGGGAATTTGGAAGGAGGTAGAGATGATTTTGAAGTGCAGCAGCTATTCATTAAATAAATAAATAGATTAAAAAAAGTCGGTCCCTAGTGGAGGGTACAGCTCAGATCTGGAGTAATCCCATGTAGTCAACCTTGTTAGCTGGGCGGGCAGGACATCTGCAGGGTGAGTGAGGTTGGCGGGGATCTCTAGGGACCCTCAAGTCCAACGTGGTCACCTACAGCAGCTTGCCCAGGGTCACCTCCAGTTTGGCTTTGGGTATCTCCAAGGATGGAGATGCCACAGCCTCTCTGGAGTGTGTAAGAAAGCCTGGATGAGGATTTGTGATGCGTATTTGTGATAATTTGCAAGAAGGAGGAGCCAAATGATGAAACCTGGTGTCTCGCAGAAGCAAGGCAGGGTCATGGGTTGTCACCTTTGCTGGGCTTTGGCATAGGTTTATGGTTGGACTCGATGACCTTGAAGGTCTCTTCCAACCCAAGCGATTCTATGATTCTATGTGTGTGTCTGCGCCCTGACAGAGAGGGACTGTGGAAGCGCTTGGGACTGTGTCCTCGAGCAGGAAGGGGTCTGGAGCTCGGCTGCCCTTTGGTTTTAAGACATGTGCAATTATGGTGTGTTTTTTGCCAAGCGCTGGTGCAGCAACTTGTTGGGCAAAGCTCTGTCACAGCAGAGGTTGCCTGTCCCACAGGGCTTTGCGAAATCAGCTTGGTAACCCTGAGGACAAGCTCTCTGTAGATCAGCAGCTCCTAGAAGATACTGAGTATCTTTCAGTTTAGAAACAACTTTCTGTGTTGGAATGTCCAATCTTCATTTATTTATGACTCTAAATATTATGTGAACAGTGGATCAGCTCTGCCTTTGGTCTGGTACAGCTTTTTCCCCAGAACCATGATCTCTGGGACTTTCCCTCATGCTCTTTGATGTCAAAACAGTTTCTACTCAGCTGCAACCTCATGTTTTGAGAAGAAAAAGAAAAATGTGCTGTGCCACAGGATTCCGTAGGGTTTGTACATCTCTTCTGGATGGGTATTCCAGTATGCGCACAGGTGGATGATCTGAAAAAAAAAATTAAATATGTTTTGCTAGCTGCATTGCTGATAATGGCATCCAATGTTTCCAACTGGGATGCTTAAAATGAAACGTGCGTATCAATGTGAGACCCTAGACAGCATGATTTCTGGGAGCCCAAAATACATGTGTCCTGCCTCTTGCGGCCTGCGACCGCCCAGGGCAGGGAGCCCTGCTCCCGTCACCCTGGCTGGTGTTCAGGAAACAAAGGCAGCAGCCCAGCTGCCTGTTATTTTGGCCAAATGTGTGATTAATCTCAAGACAGAGGGAATAAAAGTGAAGTTTGCCATCTGGCGAGGCTCTCGCCCATAGAAAAGCCCTGTCTGTAAGCGCTCGGTGAGGCATTACTCACAGTGCGGTTCTGGGAATTGGAGTGAAAAAGATAACAACTGTGTCAGATGCTAAACTTGCATAAAATACTCAGATGGCTCATTAAAGGAACCAGTGGGAGACACTAAGACTTGAAATTTTAAAAGCCGCAAAGCTTTTTAAGATACAAATGTGGAACTCATTTTTAGTGGTATAAAATCCAGGAGACTTCCCTGTGTAGAGAGTCATCCCAAAACCCTAAATCTGGACAAGCTTTGTTTTAGGGGATGTTTCCCCAGACAGCACCTATTTTGTTTTGCAAAATGGAAAGAAAAGACACTGGGACGTTCACTTCAATTTTTTTTGCCTTACCAATGTAGTTTGTATTCTGGAGCATGTGTATCAAAGTGGAAAGCGGAGACACTTGCCTCTTCCTTATGACTCCTTAAAAACCAACAAAATTGTTACTGAGCACAGTCATGCAGCCCCAGTGAAATAACCTTTTGCAGAATTTTTGCATCGAGCAAGAACATGATGGAGGCGACACTTTGCGCAGTTGGATTAATGAGAGGGGAAGCAGTAACCGGCGGCTGCAAGTACAAATTACAGCTGGTAAAAGAGCTGCCGTGAAAAATAAATAAGCACACGTCAAAGACGAAGGAGGGATCAGGCAGCGACACCCTGTAGAGACGGAAGGAGCGGAGTGAAAGCTCAGCAGAAAAATATGGCTTATAATTAAAGAAATCGTTCTGCCACTGTTTTTTTTTAGTATTAAGCTATAGCGAATAACTTCTTTAGTGGAGGCACCAGAAGGAGAGGATGATATCAAAGCTTGGTTGAGCACCTTTAAAGAAGATTTACATTTAAAAGGAGTTCAGTGAAATTTGGCATTGTTGTCTGAGGAAATTCAGATTTGCTTTTTCTGTCTGAAGGTATGGGTCTCGGCTTACAGTGCTTAAAACCTCTATCATTGCCAAAGCTGAGGTGTTTTTAAAGTGCCTCCCCAGCAGAAAGATGACTTTCTGGGGAAAAGAACGCTGAGAAATAAGTTTAGATAAACCTGGTTGTTTTTTTTTTTAACCTAAACCTCTTCTATTTTCTTGAGCTTTACCTGTTACTGAAGCTGCACAGCAGCACGTGTGGCGGGTTGGATTTACGGGGCACGTTTTGCTGGAGCCAGGACTGTATTTAGGGAATGAGCATCGCCTAATTGGGAAGGAGAAAGGCATCTTTTACAAAGACTTATATAAAATCTAGAGGCAGGACATTTATCTTGGTAAAAAACACTATGCCATCTGCCATTCAGCTCCTGCTCTTGCTGCCACTTTGTGTTCGTGGCATTTGATCCAAGAGGACCTATAAATACTGCATTATACCCGTGCAGTTTATAGTCGCCCTCTCCTCTGGTTTGGGCTGTGTCTGATGCTGGCCATTGGTCCCACCCCCTCGGATCAAGGGAGAAAGCTGAAGGCAGCGTTGTTGTTTAATTTGTGAGCGTTTGATGTCGGTGTGAGCTAATTAAGTGGTGGACCATTAAAACCCTTTTTGGCGGGCTGCTGCCATCTAACGCGCCCACTCGCTTGCGTTGCAGATCATTCATTCGATCGTGTTGCATCTTGCTGGCTAATTTATGCGTATTCAGAAGGGAGAGAGCCAAAACGAAAGGGATGCATGGATGTGGTGGCTGTCCCTGCGCTTAAAACGTGAATTCCCCCATTTTCTTGCTATCTAGGTTTTCCTGCGAGCTGTGCCGCCTGCGTGGCGTGGTACATTCTACAGCCTGGTTGGTGTGGGTGGGCTGGGAGAGACACGCGGTCTCCCCATGGCTCGGTTGGCAAGGTTCGGGCGTAAGGCTGGGGAACAAAATTAATTCAGGCTTTCTTTAATGTTTCCATTGCCTCTGCCTTCCCCAAAGCAGGCTCTGGCTGCCAGCAGGACATGCACAGAAACAGTGGCCGTATTCTGATTTACGGTGACAGAACTGAAATATAGAGTAGTAACTGCAGACCGGAGCTACACCTCTCATGTTAGGAAAGGATTTTAACTCAAAAATAATAATTCTAGGAAAACAGTATGTGCCTATCTATATATATACATATTAATCCACCTCCTGTTTAATTTCAGATTTCTCCTGTGTTACTTAGTAAAAGGAGGGATTTTATAAGGGAAGAAGGACTTAGTGGTGCCTGTGGATTCCTCCCTCAAAACCTCAAACCTCACTCAGGGGAGCAGAAATGGGGTGGAAGGAACCAATAATCTGAACATTCATGAAAAAAAATCCTATTAGAAAAACTTTATGCAGTTTTTACTTAATCTGGTTACAGTATAGAGAGGATGCTTATTTTTTCCTTTCTAACATACAACTCTGCAAAATTTCTGAAGGGCCAATAGCTCTTTTTTTTGGTTTCAGTCTGAGTTTGTGTTGCACCTCTTCCCTCTTTTGTGGGGCTGAAGGGGAGCTCCACAGCAAAACATTCATCCCAGTTGCTGTGGGCTCGTTGCCGTGGTGCAAAGTCTCTCTGGACGGGGTTTCCATGAAAGTCAGACTTTGTAGGGCAGCAGTTTAACTTAAAATACTCACATGCTCATGCAAAGCCCTTCCATTTTATCCAGTATCTGGAAATTAGCAGGGCATTTCAGCCCTGACAAACACTGACAACCGATGTTTTCTTACCTCCTTCAATTAGCAGATGTCAAAGGGAGACTAGAGGGCAGCCAGACACACATGGATGCATGTAGGGAAATGGCTAAACCAGCCTGGTGAGGTGGATTTTTTTTTTTTTGCCTTTATGCAGCAGAATCTACTGCATAACCCTGCCAGATTGATAGCTCCTCGGATTGCTCTTTTCTAGAGGCGTGAATAAAACTACCGCTCGCTTCTTCACTGATGAGCTCAGCTGACAGTCTGGGGGGAAGTGAAATAATTTGTTACAACTCTCTACTTTATTGCAAGATTAACCTTGTCTTCTTGCTGCAGAGCCTGTTGCAGGGAGAGGGTGGCTGGGTTCGTTCTGCAGTTGTTGGCACTGGATTGCTTCACAGGAAAACTGGTTTTTATTATTCCCAGCCTGTTGGAATAGCGGTTTCATACAGCATCATCTCCGCAGTGCCATCAGAAAGAGCTGCCTTGTTGATCAAGCCCATCAGGAGAGCTTTCCCACCTGATGTTTGCTGTAGTGCTGGCACTTCTTCTGGTTTTGTAACCAAAGGAGGGGAGAAACCCATCTCATTTCAGTGTTTTTAACGTTTATCTTGAACACATGGGTAACAGCATGTTGGTGCTCACCGGCAGCCCCTCCACAACCCGTGTGGTGTTGCAGTAGGAAGACAAAGCTTTGAGGAACCTGATGTTGAGGACAAAGCTTATTTCAAACCTCTCTGTACATAGCATGTTCTTGTAAAGGCAGTTTTCTGTGGAGGAATAAGCGTCTTCTCCTCTGCCTGCGTTCGCTGTGGTCTGCAGATCACGACATCTCCCTAACCTCGTGCCTTCTTTCCCTTGCAGTGACAATGCAGCAAGTGGCCAGGACGGTGGCCAAGGTGGAGCTCTCCGACCACGTCTGCGATGTGGTGTTCGCGCTCTTTGACTGTGACGGTGAGTGACCCCAACCTCGCCCCATTCCTCTCGGCCAGGCTGGGCAAGAGTCGATCTGGGGGAAGAAATACAGGGAGGAAAAAATGCCAGCCATGAAAGCTTGTCACGGCCTTGAGTCTTCTTGCCATGCTACCATCCGCTCTTTGGCTGTGGGTCTGTATGGATCCTCCTAGGAAGGGTATCCAATGGTACCCAGCTCCGAAGATGTTGATCTTAAAGCACTGGATGCAAGTGTTTGCATGCATGGCTTGCTACAAAGCTCTGTTTTGTTTAACAAAATGAGCTGTTGTGCTCCAGTGTTGGAAACAAGCCTATCTGGTACTTTGTTATCTCTGAAGTCCTGGACAAATATCAGTTTAATTAATTAATGGCAGCTCTGTGCCCTGCTGGGAAGCTCATTGTTTTGCTGGCCCACAGAGGATGGAAGCGCTTCAAGGTAGCTCGTTGCCACACTGAAGCTGTCTCAGTTGATGTAATGAGTGGAGTCTTTGCCACCAGGGGATGATGGCAGCAATACAGACTTGGAAAGCAGGAAAATTCAGCATTTGCCCCAAAACTTATCGAGCCAAAACCAGAGACTTTGCTGGCACCCTGCTTCTCCATGCCCAGTGGCTGTGATCTAGCAGCTCTGAGCAGCAGCAGTGATGTATAAACAGACAGTTGTTTGCTTTCTGGTATTTAAAAAAAAAATAAATCTCTGTAATTATTTTATTCCTTCTTGTCCCTCTTGGTTTCAGCCCCACCTGCTTCTTGGCACCTTTCTAAGGTTACATCTCTTATTTTTCTCTGTGCTTCAGTGCCGCTTTCTGATACGGTCCTCAAGCCAGATGATCAGGCTGGAGATCAATGAACTGAAGCACAGCTGAATATTCTCCGTTGGCATCTTCTCATAGGAGAATCTGCTAAATATTTTAATAGCAAACCTGTGCAGGGAAAGACTCTGGTTGCCGGAGGAGTCCCTGTAATGAAGGAATCAAGTGGAAAAGCAAGCGCAGACCTCTTTTTTTTTTTTTTGTGTGTGTGTTTTCACTCCATTGGTGTTTATAGACATTACCGTGCACACATCAAAAACCTGCAGCACTGGAGGGAATTTTACTCGCCTCTTGATAGTTTGCTGGAATTTCACTGCCCAGATTTGCATTTGGATGTAAGGCAGGGGGGAAAAAAGCTCTCAAATGAATAAACTCGTTCCTGAAATATGATGATGTGGTTCCCCGTATCAGCCAGAGAGAGTCTCTCTGCTTTGATCTGGGGAACCGGTGGTACTGGGGGGTTTGTTTCTTGAGGGCCGATGTCCCTCATATCTCTTCTGCGCCCAAAGATGGGATGCTTCCCTGTGCTGCTCCCCAGAAGCTAAAATCGGTGCTATCAGCTGCGCGCCACAGGCAGGGGGAGCAAAATGGGCAAGGGGATACGTGTGGCAGAAGGCAGCAGACCCTTGGCAGATGGGCACAGGCTGGCAGACGGGCACAGGCTGCCAGGCGCCGTGGCTTGCTGCTGTCCCCTCCCATCAACCAGTGTCCTAAATAAAAATCCCAGAGGTTTTAATTTATTGGTGGTTAAGCAGCTCCAGAATAAAATTTGCTCCAGTTTCCTGCAATCTTATTTTTAACATAAATTTAATTGACATAATTCTCAATAACCTCACTAGATTACTTTAATGAATCCTCCCTTCTACTCCATTAAGAAAAATCTGCGCTCTCTTACCCTGTACTCCCATAATTTCCTAAATCAATTAAAAGCAGAGAGTTTCCTACGGGTGCGCGAGCATTTGTTTTTGCATTTGCTTTCGCATTTGCTTTTCCGTCTTTGAGCCCCAGTGCTCCGGGCCCTGCAAGATGTGGCGGTACCAGGCTAAACCAGGGCAGCATCCACAGAGTTGGGATTTAAATGCTGTGGTACGGCAGCGACCCTTGCTCAGCGGGATATTTTGGGAGCTTGAAGCCCAATGGGATTTCGGTCTCTGCAAGAAACGACACTTGTGGCTGCTGCCCTCTAAAGTTAGCGCATGCAGGAAGGAGGTTGTCAGTGGGTTTTAGTGTTTCCAGTATCTATTTATTTTTTTTTCTTTTGGCAGGGAACGGCGAGCTGAGCAACAAGGAGTTTGTTGCCATAATGAAGCAGCGCCTTATGAGAGGCTTGGAGAAGCCCAAGGACATGGGCTTCACGCGACTCATGCGGGCGATGTGGAAATGCGCCCAGGAAACGGCGTGGGACTTCACCATGCCCAAGCAGTAGCAGCGGGGTCAGGGAGGAGCGTCCGGCTTCTCTGGCTCAACCCTGCCACGAGCACCGCTGCTGTGGACACTCGCAGGGTGGACAAGGCTCTGGCGAGCTCAGACTGTTCGTAACAGGAGATTTATGTAAATCGAATTTAGAAATCAAAGCCTGTTGTATTTGCAGCTTCTGCTTGCTGCTGGCCCCTTAATATTCCTCTCCCTCAGGAAAAAGGAAAGGACTTTTACTGCCACCACCTCCGCTTCCTGATGCGCCCTACCTGTAGAGCTGGCCATCCAGCAAGCCGGTGGGGCTGCACCCAAACCAATTTTTATTTAATGTTATTACAACCTGGCCTGGAGTTTATTTTAATTCTTAGATTGCATCTTAAGGAAGAAGCTGTGGGATCCCTGGACATACCGTACCGGTGGGACCTAGGAGCAGAGGCCGGAGCAGCGAGGTGGTGAGAGCACCCCAGGATTTCGGTTGGCCAAATGCTCTGTGGGGAGCGTTATATTTTTAAAGGATGAGCCCTCCCCGCGGGGAATCACTGTTTTGTAAAGGGAGAAGGCTGAACTATGTTATTTGCGAAGTAAAGCATCATGTAAAGGTATTGCTGACAACAATGTGTCTCGTGGCTCATCTCTCCCACTCTGCTCCAACTTTTCGCTGGTTATTCACCCAAGTCTGGTTGGCAAGTCACCAGAGACAGGGTGTTTTGTCGGGGGGAGAAAATCACAGAATGGTTTGGGTTGGAAGGGACCTTAAAGACCATCTAGCCCCACCCCTCTGCCCTGGGCAGGGACACCTCCCAGGAAACCAGGTTGCTCCAAGCCCCGTCCAGCCTGGCCTTGAACCCCTCCACGGATGGGGCAGCCACAGCTGCTCTGGGCAACCTGGGCCAGGGGCTCACCACCCTCAGAGGAATTTCTTCCCCGTATTTAAAACAGATGTTCCCTCTCTCAGTTTGAAGCCGTTACCCCTACCCCTTGTCCTATGGCTCTACTCCCTGTTCCAGAGTCTCTCCCCAGCTTTCCTGGAGCCCCTTCAGATACTGGAAGAGGCTCTAAGGTCTCCCCGGAGCCTTCTCTTCTCCAGGCCGAACAACCCCAACTCTCCCAGCCTGTCCTCACAGCAGAGGGGCTCCAGCCCTCAGATCATCTTCATGGCCTCCTCTGGCCCAACTCCAACAGGTCCGTGCCCTCCTGATGCTGGGACTCCCGGCGCTGGAGGCAGCATTCCCGGTCGGCTCTCCCCCTAGGGGCAGCTTCCCCTCCCCAGGTGCTGGAAGGAAGGCCCGAGCTCGCCATCTTGGCCGTCCTGCCTCGGCCCCAGCGGGATCGCTTGGGGTGCCGAGCCCTGGACTCCTTCGTCCCCGGGCCCCGCCTCGCCCGTGACGCCATCAATCCGCCCGTGACGCCATCCCTCCGCGCGCGGCCCCGCCCCGCCCGGCCCGCCGCCGCCGCCGCCATGGAGTCGAACAGGGACGAGGCGGAGCGGTGCATCGGCATCGCGCTGGCCGCCGCCAAGGCCAACCAGCCCGACAAGGCCCGCCGGTTCCTGGAGAAGGCGCAGCGCTTGTACCCCTCGCCGCGGGTCCGCGGTGAGCGCCGGGCGAAAGGAGGGCGGCGGCGGGNTGGCGGGGGGGGAGTGGAGAGGGGGGAGGCCCGGGGGAACGGGGCCTGCGCCGCCGCTGCCGCGCGTGACCTCTGACCCGCACTGCGCCTGCGCGCCGCGCGGGGGATGCCTGGAAGGCGAGTCCGCCATGATGGGGGTCTCCGGTGGGGCCGGGCCGCTGGCGGCGGTAGGCGGCGGCGGGCGGGCCGGAGGAGCCGGTGTGGGCTTAGCCGCCCCCGCCGTGCGCTTGTTTGCGCTTTTGCGGAACCGCCGGGTGGGAAAGTGGCTTTTTCGGAGGAAAAAGCGTGGCGTAGCAGGCAGAAAGGCCCGCCCTGGGGTGGGTGAGGGGGCTCCCCTTCCTGAGGAGCCCTGCTAGGGCAGCGGAGGAGGAGGTTTGGATGGCAGCAAGCACCGGGTTGTCAGTGCAAAGCGGTCGTGTTTTGCCCTGATCCCGTGGCCTGGCACAGCTGGAATAAAAGGTGGGATATGTCCTGTTAGAGAATTAGAGCATAGCCGGGAGGGGGGAGCAGAGAAAAGCGGGGCAGCGGGGCAGGCTAACGTTAAATACAGTCTATGAATTTGTAGCCAGGCTCAGCCGAGTTACTGGTGCAGGTTTCACCTGACCGGCCATCCGAGGAGACTTTGCTTTGACGTCCTGCCGCTTGCTCGCCCGTGCGCTTTGGGTCTGTGGTTGGGAAATGTTGCCAGAGATCCCACAGTCATGCCATGGTCCGTGAGTCCTGACGTAGCTCGTGTGGCCCCGGGAAGTCTCTTCTCTTTCTCGCGGGTTACGTTGGGTTTGGCAATGATCAGTGACGTCAGACCTTGCGCAGCCGGCACTCCGAACTCTGACCCTGCCTGGGTCCTACAGGTATCATCGCAGGATCAGCAAAGGGTTTTGCAAGGGGATTTCAGCAAAAATCTTCTCCTCCATAAATGCAGCTGGGCACGCTGGTGTAGACAAAGTCCCCTTTGTCACCTTTAAGCAGGGGTCTGTGCTTAAGCAGGTAAAATTAACAGAAGTTGAACAAATGTTGGCTAATAAGTGAGGAAAAGTGATCCATGGTACATGCTTTGTGGTGAGCTGAGCTGGTAGAACTGAAAACTAGTCCAGCAGTCTCTGCTTCTCTGCAAATTTATGAATTTGGCCCTGTGCTTTGACCACCCAGAGGACTGGCGTGGCTTTGGGATGCAGAAGCAATAGGACTGGGGCTCTAGAGCAAAACAAGACTGAGCTGTGGCCATAGGTGGACTTCTGTGGGTGGTTTTGGGAACTGCACTGTCAAGAGTCTCTTGGTAAGCCGTAGGGAACTGAGCCCAAAACAGCAAGAGTGGGGGGAACCTCTTGAAACGAGGTTTTAAAGTGCCTGGCAGTTTTCTCCGGGTTTGGAAAGAACAAAAGCAAAGACTATACTTATGCGAACACTCTAGTGGCGTAAACACGAGCAAGGGAAGGGTTTATATTTCTGAAAGCTGAAATCCCTGAAGCCCCCAAACTCAAAAGCTCATCCAGTGAGTTACTGCTCGCTATCCTGCTGTCATTTTTATCCTTTGTCCTGTAACAATTACCTGTATTGGCTGTTGGATTACCGAGCAATTTTTTCTTGTCCCTACAAGCTCTGCGGGGCAGATAGGATATCTTGGCTCGTCTCTTGGCCTGCAAGCGTTGTTTGCGCTTGAATAAAGAACGTGATACCCCCATAGTGCAAGGTCTGTAATGTGCAATCTGCAGGAGGAGATGAAACGTCCTTCTCCGTTCTAGGCTCTGGATAAAGGACTGCAAGCTCGTCAAGTTACTGATGCCTTTGTAAATAACATTGTCTCGTTTTGATTGTAATATGTTTGCCTATTCTTTTTAATGGGACTCAGTATATAAACTACAGGCCTGAAGAGATCATTCCAATATTTGGCTAACATGAGACTAAAATAGTTTAAAAAGATGGTGCTCTCCAGCTGCCAGGGAGATGGCATGATGGAAAAAGATACTTCTGTGCTTGGAGGAGCCTTACGTGGTTTCACGGTGTTGTCACCCGTGCGGTTAGGCCAGGCCTGAATGCTTGTCCCCTCTTGGCTGAAAAGGATGGAGGACAGTGCCTGAGCCTTGCAAAGAGTCTAGTCTGCGGCAGTTTACCCAATACGTGCGTGCACCCCGCTTAAGAAAAGGGGAAACTGAATTTATGCAATTCACGTTTGGTAATTTGAGAGAGAAGGTGGATTTCACAGCTCCTTCTACGCACATCGAATACGTAGGTAAGACAGCGCAAGAGAACAAAGCATCCTTCTGACTCATGTGTTACGGGTCCTATCCTGCTGCCAGCAAGCAGTGGTGCTGTTCTCTGTCCCCAAAAGGGGAGTGTCCCCATGTGACTGGTATCCCACGATATCATTTTCAGAGCTCTCTAAAGATTATGGCATTGTCACATAATTTACCCGGCGCACTAGACTCAATGGCAGGAGATAAAGAAGGATAATGTGTTTTATAATATGCTAGAGAACAAATGTGGAAATTGTTCACTGTTAAGGAGAGGTGCAGAGAAAAAAGGAGAGGACAAGGATGCCTATATTCCTTGAATACAGGAAGTTCTATCTGAACATGAGGAGGAATTTCTTTCCTTTGAGGCTGCCCAGAGAGGTGGTGGAGTCTCCGACTCTGGAGACATTCCCAACCCGCCTGGATGCCATCCTGTGCAACCTGCTCTAGGTGGCCCTGCGCTGGCAGGGGGGCTGGACCAGATGATCTCCAGAGGGCCCTTCCGACCCCTAATATTCTATGATTCTATGCGCCGCTTTGGTGATCTCCTGTGGCTCCTGGAGTATTCGTCTGGGTAGGCCTGGGGTTTTGGTGGAGGTTGCGTGTGTTGGGAGAAGCAGGCCGTATCTTCAGCAGTAGCCCTCACATCTGGGCAAGGAGCAGCAGGAATTCAAGGGTTCCTGGGGTGAAAAGGTGCGGGTCTTTCTGATGAAGGGTGGGGACTCTTAGAGTGGTGGCGGAGATGAAGAGGGGCCTCTTTATGGGAGAGCTGGAAGAGCAGGTTGAGCTTGGTGGTCTGTTAACTTCTTTCTTTTTTTTTTTTTTTCCCCATCTTTTTCTCATTTCAGTTCTGCTTGAATCACTCAACAAGAACGAGCAGTCGCCCAATGGCCAGTCCCAATCCAGGGAGTCCACAAACCCCCAGTTCAAGAAAATGAGCGGAGACTTCCCATCGGCCAACGGAGAGGCTGGTGGGGAGGCCCCCAAGGGCTACACTCAGGACCAGGTGGATGCAGTGAAGAGGTGCGTGCACAGCTCTCCGTGGCTTCATCCCGCAGTTTGTTTGAGTTTATCACGTAATACGGGTCCTGTTTTCACAGTGCTTTGAACCATATTGAGTGGTTTTTAACTGGCTGGGTGTTAAAAACATACCTGGGAGCAGCTACAACAGCCCTGGGAGGCAGCTGGTTTGGGTCTACGAGGGATGAGATTTTCCCCCAAAGGCATGCACGAGGGCTAGAACTCTAGGCCTCTTCCTGGCTGAGGCTCAAAGAGGCCTCTTGGATGCATTCATCCTGTGGACTTCAGGTTAACGTTTGCTTTAGCATTAGTCAGTAATGTTGTGAAAAATCCCACGTGGTCTTGAGATCCTGTAGCTGGAAGTCACGGCTTGTGGCTTGCAGTAGGCAGCCCTCCTGCCCTGAGCTTTGGTCTAGTAGCAGGTGACAGGGCACATCTGTGTCCTTCTCTCCTGATGGTACTCTGCTTATGGTCTTTCTTAGAGCCCGATAAAGTGGAAATCCACTGCAGGACACTTCACTCTGTTAGCATGATATGCTTCTAAAGCTCCTGCTGGAAAGTCCCAGGACATGTTTATCCAGTCACCTGTTTTCCAAACCCTATTTCAAGCTGTTCTTTATTCCTTTCCACCATTTGCAAATACTGGAAACTGAAGGACTGAACTGCAGGCACAGTCACTTTGTAAACTTTGTTTAAGGTTATGGGCATGGTCTGAATTGCACAAGAACCGCCCTGGCTAATGGACTTAGCGGGGTGCTTGTTATGTCATCCATTTCTCCAAAACCCCCCGCCTGCTGTATTCTGTCTCATCCAAGTCATGTGAGGAAGAGAAACCATTGCTGGGCTGCAAACGTCCACAGAACGAGCTGGGCTGCGCGCACAGGCCTGGGCAGCTCCCTCTTTCTTCCTCTAGAATTCAGCTGACGTTATTTTTAGGTCTGTGAATTAACTGGGTCTGAGGAGAGGAGTGGGGGGGGGAAAAAGCCCAGCTATCCTTTGGATCCATGGCCTGCTGTTTGTAGTCCCTCCCAAATAGCCTCCAAAACGTGAGCATGATGAATCTGAAGCTTGTTTGCCAATCACATTCTTCAGCGGGTGATACCACTGCCTGCGGAGAGGCCCTGCTGCCTCTACTGGCTTGACTCGTTCCGTGAGCATGTTTGTGTGCTAGTAATGCAGGCACAGTGGGAATGAGTCTGTGAAAAAAATTGGGTCGCCCTCTGAGGAATTAGAGCTGGGTAAACCGGAGCTCACTGAACAACATCCATCGAAACTGCGGTGCGTGAGATGTTGCCGAGTAGACATATTCGATATGAAGTGTTTTTTACAGCTGAAAGCTAACTGTCCCATGTTTTCTCCCTTCTCTGCTGGCAGGGTAAAGCAATGCAAAGATTACTATGAAATTCTGGGAGTAAACAGAGAAGCTTCTGATGAAGACCTGAAAAAGGCTTACCGGAAACTTGCGCTGAAATTTCACCCAGATAAGAACCACGCACCAGGGGCTACAGAAGCGTTTAAAGGTAAAGCACATTTCCAACTTTGTGGTTTGCTCTCAGTTATGGTGCCGAATTTGGTTAGCAAGGACTCTTGAAAACAACCTCACAAGTCTGGTAGAGCGAAATAAAGCTCCTCTTTGTAAAGTTGTGTCTCTTCTTCTGAGCTGATTGTATTATGAGCAAAGCACACTCTAAGCTTGAAATAATACCCAGAGGTTGGTGTGGATAGGCTTCACTTCTGTGAGTCGGACAAGGAGAAGTCTTCCTTCCCTTTCTCCTAGCAGCCCCTCCTGTCTCTTGCTCCATCCTCCTGCCACACTGCTCAGGAGGAAATTCCCTGGGGATGTTAACCGTGCTTTTTTTTTTTTTTTTGGAGAGATGCTGGAGCATTCGCCTGGCAGGGAGAAGCTCCACATCCTGCAGCCATCCAGCATGGGGCAGGTGCTGGGGGTGCACTACTGTCTACTGACAAATCCAGTGGAGACCCAGTAAGTTGTGCAGCGCCAGAGGCAGCTGTTGGGCTCACAAATCCCTCAAGAGAAACATTGCTGGGCAGGCCCAGTGGCAGGAAACTCCTCTTCTTCAGGGCTGGTTTTGAGACTCTTCCACTCAATGAGCATTTCAGGCAGCCATTAAGCTGTCAGGTTTCTGAGCGAGCGCTCAGCGCCTGACCATTGCGAAAGGCTGCAGATGGAATTGGTGGATAGATACCACGTGTGACAATTTCTAGGGTGAAACCGCACCAGCTGTACAACAGAGCCCAGCCAGAACTCAAAAAAGGTCACTAGGAGCTCCAGTTGTGCTGTAAGGAGCCCTTTCTCAGAGCATCTCTGCAAATGCAGCAGGGATGTTTCCTGAGTAAAAAGATACCTTAAAACTGGAGTAAATTGCTGAGAGAAATGCTGTTTCTTGGAACACAGAACCCCATTTTCCCTTGCAAGCACTATTATGGTTGAGCGAAACGCAGAACATCTCAGTGCTGGTTGTACAGCACTGGTTTCGCGTTAAGCCATCTAAATAGCGTGGTCTGATTCTGGCCGTCTCGGGAGTGAAATGTGTGAGAGTTCTGCTGGAGCAGGGAGCAAGGCTAGCCCGGTGCGAGTGTATTGGTACAGTATTTGGGTAAACTTCTAGTAGACATGAATTCAGCAGTAAAAGTCTTATGTAAGGTTTGTTCAAGTCCTTTAAGACTTAAATCCGTAACCAATAAGTGTGTTGCTGTTAGCAAATAATGAGCTGACCCTCAGCTACTTGGGAGAACCTTTTTTAGTGCGGGGGCCAGATTAAAGAGTGAGCATTTGCAGGCATCTGTCTACACTGCATGTGCGGTAAGCCGCTGTTCAATCCTTGCTAAGTGGCGAAAGGCAGGTTTCTTCACCTGTAATCTTAAATAATGATGCTTGCTGAAGGCTTTGACAAGAGTTACGTGCCAGGAGTCGTGCATTAAGCAAGGGTGCCCTTTATCCTCTGCTGCGGAGCTATCTGCTCTCAGGTTATCTGTCTTCCAAGCCTTGCCTCATTGGCTTGCCCGTCCTTCAGCCCCTGAGCTGAGCTCCTAGTTTTGTGGGGCTCGCTGAAGTCTAGCTGTTTGGTTCCAGAGGGGGAAGGGGGAAATGTGCACTGCTGTGAGGATTTTAGTTAATTTTTTTCTTGCGTTGATGTATTAGCTGAAGTCTTGGCATTCAGGTTCCCAGTGACAGCTGATAAAGCGCTATGTCTTGTCCTGAGACCTTGTCTCAGCCTGTAGTTGCAGTTGGCTGCAGTCTGTCTTGTAGTGAATTTGCATCGCTACTTTTGGCTGGTGTCGCGGGAAAAAAGTCAAACCTGGCTACTTGGAGCTGAAATCCTGATCTGGAATGGGATGTTGCTTGGGCTTTGTCAGGAAAAAGTCGGGACAACGAACAAAAACCCTGAACTGCCCCGTTTTCATTGCTTAACCACACAGAACAAGCTAATATGCTGCGAGTCAATCCTTGTCGTCCAGCTTCCTTGCCTGGTTGTAGAAATGTTTGCTCTGTGTGCACTAATTATAACCAAGAAGGAGAACAAGCATATCGACATGACACCCGCCACTCTCCAAATCTCTAGTCCAAGGAGAAACCATACACCTCGATCTGATTAGGGGGAAAACATCAAATCTTTTATCTCTCTTTTCTACCACTTCTGCCCCTGCCTTTTTTACACCAGGCAACTACTGCTGTGAGCATTTTTGCCTCCTTGCAACACAGGGAGGAGAGAGGAATAGGCTCTGCAGTCACGTAGGGAGGCTGTCGGGTGGGTTGGTACAGAGGGGAAGTGGTAAGCTGGAACTTAGCGAGAAGTACAGAAATAGGAGGGTGGCAGGCAGACGTTCTGGTAGAAAGGCTCAAACGTGCTGAGGTTGGAAGGAGAGTGACCTGGGGGACTGGCAGGGCTTTAGCTCCAGTACATTTCCACCGTCACAGGCACAGGTTAACAGCCCTTGTAATTATGCACCTTACTTCTGGCATCTGGAAATTTTGAAATCCATAGCTGACGGACACAACTTCGAGCCAGCGTTTCCTTACTGACTTTTATTGGAGATTTTAAAGTCTCTTTCAGTGATCTAGCCCTTAATTTAAATTCTTTGCAGTTCTGGTTTTTAGGCTATGACATCGAATTCCCTTAATGACAGTTTTGAATAAAATTTGTCTAATAAAATTGTATTTTCCTACACAGTTGCTTATGGCTGAAGGACTTGGGCATTAGTTGTTCACAAGGAATAGCAAGGTTAATTAAGTGAAACACGTAGCTGTTCTGCTACCAGTATTTCCTTCGCAACGCATAGTTTCATTCATCCAAGAGGGTTTCTCTAGGGACACATACCGAATTCATACCAGTTATATCATAACTTCTTCATTTGAATTAATTAATTAAGGCCTTTTACATGGAGTCTGTTGGTGTGGTTTCCTTCTGCCTGTGTTTGCCAGAGAAACGTGCCAGGTACTAGTGCTGCGCTGCTGAAGTAGCCTGTTGAAAAGGCGTGGGTAGTCGAGAATCTCATTTGTGTAATGAGCAAGGCAAGTCTTGGCAGTTTGCAGGGCTAGATGTATTATCTATAGAAGAAAGAAGCTAATTGCTTCCTTATTGTCGATATTTCAGCCATTGGTAATGCGTACGCGGTGTTGAGCAACCCGGAGAAGAGGAAGCAATATGACCAGTTTGGAGACGAGAAACTCAACCCTGCTCGGCACGGACACAGTCACTCGGACTTCCACCGCGGGTTTGAGGCAGACATCTCCCCCGAGGACCTCTTCAACATGTTTTTTGGTGGTGGTTTTCCTTCTAGTAAGCACGTTAAACCTTAATCTCTTGAATGGGACCCTATCCTTTTGACAAAGCAACAATGCAGTAGTAATTTATTTGGCCGCACGAGGATTGCTGAGTTTGATGAGAGAGAGTTCTCCTTCACACATGACCCAAACACCTAGAGTTTTCTAAATTGTTCACACGGGTACTTGGAGAACTCAGCATCCAGCAGGTAATGTCATCAGAGCTGGACTTCTTCCCAACTCCAGGTATTTGTTTGCAACATTAGTTGTTATTAAGTTGGGTTGAATGTTAGAACAAAAAATGACTAGTTGTAAAAATAATCCTGTATTGAAGAAGGCTTTTCTGCCTGGTGGTTTTAGAAGTTAAATCTTCTCATCAGAACAAACTATGGTAAAGCCTGGACCTTGTTCTTGATCTGTATTTGCTCTGCCACGCAGATGAAGCAGTTTCTCCAGAATCAGCGTCCACTTCCTTCTTTCCACCGTGTCCCATAAAAAAGAGGAAAGTGTTATGTCTAGAGCATAATTTAAATCTCTTGAATTGAAAATTGAATCTGTATTCTGTCTATCCACAGTGCTGATCGTGGTTTGGGTAGCAGGAAACAAGAAGTGACTTTCCCTTCACTTGATCAGTTCTGATCAAAAAGACACAGATTTAATGTAGCAATAAGGATGTTTTAGAAAACTCCCTTGTATTTGCTCTATTCATACTTGGCTGGCAGCGGAGGCAGTGGTTATTTGACCTCTGTGGGCCAACTTGGAAAAATAATTATTTTTGTTTCAGTTGAGAAGATTTACTCCGGTAGCTCTTTCCTATCTGGTATGTAAGAATTAATGCGCTCACCTCAAGTGCTTGCAAAGGCGTGTTGAAGCCTTTTGCGGCATTTGTGTTCTGCCTGTCAGAGAGGTAAAGGTACTCTGGTAAAAACAGAGGGTTGCTATTTTAGCTCAGTCTTTTTTTTCCCTTCCTTGCTGTCCCAAGAGAATTCATGACCGCTTTCTCAGCCGGTCTCCCTTTTCAGCTGTAGTTTTGACATTTAAAATGAGACATGGAAGAGTTCTGTTTTTAGGGTGGAAAAACTGCCTTGTAATTGGCTTGTAATTTCTCCTTGTGATTGGTTTAATCTAAAGTAAATTCAGTTAGAAGCGAGGAAGCCTGTACGAGATACTCTCTCTACACACAGCTGATCCTGCTTTAAGCAGGAGGCTGGACCTCCTGAGGTCGCTTCCAACCTGAATTTTCATACAATCCTGCAAAATCCTGTAGATGGATCTCTGTGCCCACCACCAGTTTGTCTTCAGACATATCTGCTCAGTACACCTTAGGAATATTCTTTTTTTTTTTTTTTCCCCACCCAGCAATGGCTTATACAGCTCATTTTATAAATATTGGCTTCAGGTGATGAATAGATTTCTTTCGTATGAATTCTTCTGCCGGTCCTCTCCTGTGGAGTCCTGTATCTGCTCCGCACTAAAGCTACAGCCATCTCCGTCAAGACAGCATGATGGAGTGGCTTGAGTCGTGTGGCTTGCCGACCAAAACCATGGACGCACACCTCGTGTGCCGGAACATAGGCAGGGATCTCGGGAATAGCCCAAGTCTGTTGAGTCACCATTTCACTGAGACATCCCAGCTCCAGCCTGGAAGCAGCCCAGCCGGGCAGACTTGCTGTCCAACTTCCAGCCCTGAACTGGCTGGCATGGCTGCCGGCTATGTGAAGTAGGCTGAACTGAGGGCCATGGTGACAGCAGACGAGATCTAAGTGTGAGCGCAGCGTGGGTTCCTTTACAGTCTCTGTGTCCATATATCTTTGCTGAGCACAGCCCGAACCAAAGAAACAGATCAATCCGGTTCTGACAATGTGCAGAGTTAAAATTCTGGAATTTGCTGTTGTCAGCACTCGGTTTGCTTTTTCCTACTGTGTTTTTATTGGTGAGGCTGACGTGGAACATGGCCACCTCTCGTGGTTCCTTCCTGGCCAGCCAACACCGTCTTACGTACTCTGACTTTTGTGTAATGGTTTTCTTTTGCCTGTAGGTAACGTTCACGTATACAGCAATGGCAGGATGCGATATACCTACCATCAGCGGCAGGACAGACGAGAACACCAGGGTGACGTAAGTGGAGAACAGACCGGCGTGGGGCTGGGAATCTAAAGGTTTTTCCAGTATGTGGATTGCGAGCTAGTTGGTGTGGCTGTCTTGTGAAACAGTCCTGCTTTTTTCCACCCTCCTGAACAGAGAGCTGGAGACGTGGGAAGTGAGCTGCCTTCAGAATTTACACCAAATTGTGGTTTGATTTACTAGTGGTTGTTCTCCTTGGAACTCCCATAGCTGTTATCTGGTGGGAAAGGCGCTGGTGTGTCTTGAAACAGCGCTGCCTTGAAATGAGATTGCACCAGTAAAGCGTACCCATCTTTACCGCAGAATAAGCATTTCCTTTCTGATTTAATTCTGTAATTTCAAAAGGTAGAACTAGTTTTCAGATGATACGGATACTTGTGGCTCCTCCCAGTGTGAACTGAGTCTCCCTTTTCTTCCGGTATTGAAGATGGAGTGTTTCTAATCTCTGATGCTTAATTAACAAAGGAAGACACTTTATAGCATGAGTTATTTTTATGTTTTCCCATCACAGAAAATCTAAGTGTATCTCCAGCAGTCGAAGCCCTCTGGTCTAGAGGAGTGAGAATAAGGGATTTACTATTCAATAGACCAGGGTTATGTATTGAAGATTATTTTGTTGTGGGGATGGTCAATTTTATTTTTAAAAAAAACCCAAACAACAGCAACCAAACAAACAACAAGAACTTCCCGAGTTTTTTTTCTCAGGCTTAAAGGGGAAAGCGTACTCTGCTGGAACTGGAGGGAGCTCAGGGGATGAGGTAGAGGGGGAATTACTTTCATCAGACACCGAAGAGGGGAGGAGGCTTTCCATAAAACCAGTTCTGCTCGCTAGCACGAGCAGGACAGAAGCCATGACATATGTTCTCGAAAAACGAAATACAGGCGTGAGGCTTTTGAAATTCACTCACAAGGGTCCCTCTGCCAGTCCCCTCTGCCCTTTGTCACACCTGGACAAGGGGCAGTGCTTTTGGGTCTTCGGAGTCACACTGCCCTTTCTGGAGGTGAACTCTGGGCTGCCGGGTTCCCTCCAGTTACTTTGGGGTGCCTCCTAAGCCAAAGGCCTGCGAAAAGCAGGAGAATTGAGGTTGTGTTGGGGCTGCGAGGGAGGGAGGGAAGGAGGGAGAGAGCGATGCTGTGGGATCCTTGGGTACGAGTGTATGGGTGGCACTCCACTGTGTGTTTCTGTTCCTTCAGGGTGGCCTTGGGTTGTTTGTCCAGCTGATGCCTATCCTCATCCTGATCATTGTGTCTGCACTCAGCCAGATGATGGTCTCCAGCCCACCCTACAGTTTGAGCCAGAGGCCGTTAGTACCTGTTAAATCTAAAATTTATCCAGCTGGGGAGGGGATTGGGTTCTGGAGGGCAGGGTGGCATGGTGGGGTAGGGATCTAGGTGCTCTGTTTTTCCTGTCCTTTTTCTTTCATTTTTTTTGGCTTTATCTCATCACACCGTTGCTCTAGCTGCCGGATGTCTCACACATCAGTGAAGGCCTCCTGGCTCTCAAACAGGTCTTGAGATGGAAGGTGTGGGGAAGGTCGGAGGGCCCTCGCTTGCCTAAGGGAGGATGTGCTTTGACAGGGACCTTCTGCAGCTCATACCCACAGCTGAGCGTGTCCGTCCTAGAAAAGGACAGACGAAATGACTGTGGGATACTGTGGCCCAGCACCGAGGTCCCATGTACAGAATGAATTGAGATGTAGAGTTAAATAGAGGTGTGAAAAAGAAAAGCCAGATCTGTTCTTCATGAAAGCCTCAGTTTATGCCTAGTGCAAAGCAGTAGAGGAAGAGAAGCAGGAATAAAAGACACTCCCAGAGAAATGCCCTATTTTTGAACTTTCATCTTGCCGTGAAATAGCTGTGGCCAGATATTTACTATGCGAAAGTGAAGCTGTTTCATTCTAGATCCTGTGGAAATGCCCCGATCTGCTCACTTGGCTGACAAATGAAATGAGTCTTCTTTCTTACTCACTTAGCGGTGCCAACAAAGAATGGGAAAACAGGCTTGATTTCTGGCTGCTTGCATCCTTCTTGGCAAAAGCTTAATGTGTTTTCAGTGGAAGTTCCTTGTGTGTATTTGAAGAGAGTAGACATGGTTACAGCCAGCGGGCCCTGTTTAGTTTCACAGGTGACAACATTTGCCATTGGTGATGTTAAATACTATAAAACTCAGCTTTTGGGTCCGAGGTAAAGACTGACGTTAGTGCTTGGAACTGAAAGATGGAGCAGTTTTGAAGAGGGCACAGTTATTCTGAGAGGCTGAAGAGTGTTGAGATGTGATTTCTGCAGTTGATATTAGGATTATAAAACTAAGCATTATATATGTGTGCCACCTCGTTTTATACCGGTGAAGAGGAGGTTTATGGCGCAAGAAGATGTTCGGTGGAGGGCAGCTTTGAAGTGGGCAGGGATTTGCTTCCAGCTTTGTCAGCTGTCGGAAGAAAACCATCCCTGAGTGCCAGGTGTTTCTCTGCCGCTCGGTTCCCCCTTCCCTGTGCTGTCCCTGTCTCTTTGTGCTCGGGTAGCAACAAGCGAGCCCATTTCCAAGTTTGGGGTTGGACAAGAGCAGCAGATGAGCTGATCCAGTCAGTCGTCCTTCTTGAGTGACTAAGGCGCTCCAAATGAAATTGGCTGTGGGAGCAAAAGGCATGCTGTGCCGGCAGGTGGTGCTGCTCGCTCGCTCACACAGGCAGCCAGGCCCCTTTTGCTGCCTGAAGTAAAGGGAAATGCTGTGCTTGGCTGTCGTTTGGCAGAAAGCTGGAGCTCGCCGCGCTGAACTCAGTGAGCAGGAAGCAAAAAGCTTTTGAAACTGGTGAGGTTTTAATGGCACAGGGCGATTTTAATGCCACTTCGTGATAGTGAAGCTGTCACTGAGAAAGGCACAGTCCTAAAGAGCCATTTGTCACTCTGTTGCCTTTGTAAATCTCCTCCAAAACCTAGCTTTCTGCCAAAAGACCTCTCTAGTTATGGGCCTGTCTGCGCCACCCTGCTCTTCAGTAACACCTCATTGAATTTGCCTGACTTAATTGCATGTCTGACTTGGTGGTGGCAGATGCCTTGCGCCAGGTCTTGCCCTTATTTTCATGCTTTACACTCCAGCGTGCTGCTGAAGCTCTGCGAGCTTAAATGCTCCTCCTTTGAGGGCACACTTTGTAGCCTCCGTAGTTCATCCTTATATAGAAGAGGAATATGAACTTTGGGAGAGCTTAGGGCTCTGTCTTGACAGGTAAAACAGTGAGCTGAGCTTCTTCCAGGCTGCATCTCTGCCAGCAGGCTCTGCTGGAGATGTGTTAGCCTTTGTCTTGAAAAATGCCAGAAGGGCTTTTGGGGCACATTCAGTCTATCCGGTTACCCACCACTTGTCCCTGAGTGCTGGACCTTGATGAAATGTGCAGGAGTCTTTGAATTACTCCTGTAAACCCCGATAACAGACCGAAGGGCAAGCCGGATGCGTTAATGTTTATACCTGGCTTAAGAATCAGGCTTGCTTTTAATGCAGCAGCCAGCTGGTATTTATTATGGGAAATTTTGGGCACGTCTCCAGATGGAGCTGTTCCTGATGAATCCAGCGTCTGGGCACAGGTCCTGTGTTGCAGCTTGCAAACACGCCCTAGTGAGTATCTCTAGGTTCGCTGGAGCGTTGGGGAGAATAAGTAGAGGGCTCTGTCTGAAATGCAAATCCAGAGGGGCAGGGTAAGAAGAGATTTCCTTCTAGAAGGTGCTTTCTGTGCTAGTCGGTGCAGGCTGGAGTGCAGAGCGGGTCTAATTTTGTCCTTGCAGCGGCGGTGTTCGTTGCAGCATGTGATGTGGTAGAGGAAGCTGACGCTTTTGGGGTTAGCAGATATGTTAGCAGAGGGGACTGGGTTCGACCGATGGGCAGCCTTGCTGAGTAAGGGGGGGGCGTTGCTGGGGAGCAGCGACAGCCAGCCCCAGCTCTGCCCTCACCTCGGTGCTGCCGTGTTCCGCTCTGCCTCCCTGGCTGCTCGCTCACCCTGCGCCGCACACATGCATCGGCCTCCGAGCTTTATAACCATCCTCCGGGCTCGCCGACAAAAACAGGTGATGGTGTCATCAGCAAGGAAATTGCAGAGAGATTTAATTAGTGCTGAAAAAAAAAAATCTAATGAACGCTTTATTTTTAAGTGGGTTTAGGCCTTGGGCAATCTGCCTCAGAGTTATGTCTGTATCCAGAGCTCTGCCCACTTAGCTCGAGGCCTGGCAGGTTTTCTCTCCTTGTGTTGGCGTTTCATTTCCACCAGAAATGCTTCTCCTTTCCAAACCTTCCAGTCTGTGGATACATAGGAGTGATGTATGTTTTCAGCAGTTTGGTATCGTGGCATATTGTGCATTATGAAGAGCTGGGAGCTTTTTGCTCTGGCCTTGAAGCGTGTCCTATGCTGTTCTGACTCCTCTCCCTGAACTAGGTCTGTGGGTCACATACACAAGAGAGTGACAGAGCACTTAAAAGTCACCTATTACGTATCCGAGAACTTCGCAGATGAATACACGGGCACAAACCTGAAAAACGTCGAAAGGAGCGTGGAGGACGACTATATTGCAAACCTTCGAAATAACTGCTGGAAAGAGAAGCAGCAGAGTGAGTAGTGTGGGGTCGGGGGCGGAGGGTCTTGGCTGCTACGCAAGTTCGGCTTCAGAAGGATCTTTTACTGGGGGACTGAGTTATGCTAAAGTTATACTTTAACATAGTGTGAGCACATTTCCTGTGTTGTTGGCTGCTTTTTTTCTATCTGTGACTTCGTGACAAATCCAGTACGTGGTGGGGGGTTTTTTTAATTTTTTTTTGTTTTTTTTTAATGCTGCTGTAGAACTGGTCAGACAGGAGTTTGTGCCCCACAGGTTCCCTGCCATGTCAGTAGGATATCTCTGATTTCCAGTGGAAGGGGGGGAGGTTGCAGCCATCTCATTTTCAGGGGGCCCCCGACAGCTCTGTAATATTTCGGTTGTTCGAGGACCCTGTCTGAAAGTCTGCTGCCTGTGGTGTCCTCGATCCCATGTCCCATCCCTGCTCCGGCAGCTGTGGTGGCAGCACTGGTGTTGCTTTGTGTGGCTGCTGAAGGCAGGCAGGGTCGGGAAGGACGGCTACCTGGGGTGAGAGGTGAACTGGCCATCTAGCCAGGTGGCGGAGCGTGGTGAGGCCAGCAAACCCTTTCCTAAATCCCAGGGGTGAGCTGACTTCTCTGCCTGCCCATTCCCGGCAGGCGATGATTGCAGCTCTTGGAGCAGTGGCCGGGGTAGGATTTAAGTGCCTGGAACGCAGGAGGGGCTGTTAGAGCCCCCAGTGTTGCCAAACGAGGCCGATGCGCCAAGCTCTGAGCATCTGTGTTTCTTCTTGCCCCTGCTGCTGGGGTAACCTTTGTGTAGGCTGCCTCGTGTGCCTCCTGGGACTAAAGGCAGGTCCTGTCAGGTTCCTAAGGTTTTCCCTAGGATGGATGAGCTGTCAGCAGATGTTACGCCCATCCTGTCCTAAAGGGCACGGGGCATTTCCTCAGCCTCATCCTGTGCTTCGTCTCGCCTTGGAGAACTTGAGGTGCCTCCTGTTCCCAGCAGAGCCCCTGGTGGGATGTGGCCTGGATGGGGGGTGGGTCTCCTTCCACATTGTGTTCGTAATGCTGGGCTTTTTCCCTTTGCAGAGGAAGGCTTGTTGTACCGGGCACGCTACTTCGGAGACTCGGATTTGTACCAGCGAGCACAGAAGATGGGCACCCCCAGCTGTAGCAGACTGTCAGACGTTCAAGCCTCTCTGCACGGATAGTCACCGCCTGCCCGCTCGGCAGAGGTCTAAGTACGAGCTGGTCACGCTTCCCCTGGCAGCGGAGCAGGGCACGATAGTGCTTTCCATACTTATTTAAATCTCTGTTTGAGATGCAGAGCTACACGAGCCTCCTCTGGATGCACACACGTCGTGGGGGGAAGCGCCCCCCCCTCCATCAGGCGTACACTCGTTAATCGGGAAATTGATTTTGTTTAGTTTGCATGCCGGCACCCTCGGCTCTCTCCAGGCTCACTGCTTTCTCTGGCGCTGTCGGTGTTGGGTCTCTAGGAACAGAGCAAAAGCCCCAGGGCCTGTTGGCGACTCAGCTGAGCTCTTGTCAACTGCGCGCTCGAAACAGCGGCCACGGACTTCTCGGCTGGTGGGAAGCTTTTTACCAGCCGTGGCAGCCAGCTGCCGCGTTTTAATGAACCTTTTTTTGGTTGCTTTATTGTCTGTTTTACTGAAAAAGCTGTTATCCCCTGGCACTTGAAGCAATATGATGACAGGGAACGGACTCCTACCAAACAGATGTTCCTTGCCCCCTCCGTTGCCTTGCCATGACACTCAAGGAGAACAAAGCAAATGGCCAGAGTTCACAGCAGGTTGTAGAAGTATCTTACTGTGGTAAACTGGGAATCAAAGTAAAAACAGCTGAGGGGGAGCCTGGAAAACTCAGGGGTTGGAGGGCTTGAGTTAAGGTGAGGCCCAGATAGCACACATGAGACCGGGTGTGCTGGGTCATAGGAAAATGGCACAAAAAAATAACGAAAAAAAATTGGCACAGAGTTTGGAGTCCTTTTTCCTGCTTAATTGTCTGGGCTGGTTTCACCTACCAGATACTACGGGGATGGCTGTAAAAGCGTACAGGTCTCTCCTACCACAAAATTATTTGAAAAGAGGGTTTCTATAAAAAATAAATCAGAGGTGAAGCATGCACCAAGTGTTAGTTGTACAGACACCGTTTAGGCTTGCAAAGACTTCTTGGGGATGTTGGGCATCTAGCTGCTTCATTTGTAGGCACAAGTAAGGAGGTTTAGCAGGGGATTTTTTGCTTGGTTTTTTATTTTCCTTGGCAAAGGGAGCGCATCTGAAAGTTTTGGCCCTTAAAGCAAATCCTCTGGGTCAAGCTCGGCCTTTTTTTGGGTGTATCCTGTTTTTGGAACCATTCTTATCTTGATAGGCCCACTCTCTTGTTTTGATAACCGCCTCTTCTTTCACGATAGACGGGCATTATTAATTGCCTGCTTTTCTTTAATTCCTTCTCTATGCCCATGGTGTGAAAAGAGAGCTGCTTTTGGGCAGAGGGCCCGCTGCGGATCGAAATAATGTGACTGGAAAAAAAGCTGCTGCCCATACCGGGGGGGAGGTGAGGGGAGGAAGGGGGAGGTACGGTGACGTGCGATTGTCCGGAGACTCACACCGCTACCGCTTTTGTTCCCAGACTCTTGAAATGCCTGAAGACTTTTGGTGAAGTGCACTGAGCCGAGGTGATGGACTTGATATTGAAAAGAATCAAACTGTATATTAAAAAAAAATGGAATTGGAGAATTAGCAACGCACAACTGCCCTCTTTCTTCTCTCTGCCTGTCTGCGCCATTCGACCTACGTCCCAGGCAGCGATTAGGACAGGAAATCGAGCTGCTCGTCTTCCTCCTTCCCTTCCGACACTGCTAGCGTGCGACAGTCTCGTTGCTCCTGGGATCCCACAACCCCCAGAACAAACGCGTAGAGTGTAAAATGACACAAACTCACTGCAGGAGCTGTGGGGCGGGAGGAGACCCTTTGCACCTGCGCTGGTCACTGCCGACGGAGAGAGAAATTGGACGATTTGGTGATAACGGAAAACTTTTAAAAAAAAAAAAAGACAAAAACAAAAGAAAAAAAGAAAAGAAAATATAATCTATTTAGAATTAATTTATAGCTGTATATATGTTGTACTTTTAAACTATGCAGGGGTTGGATGATTAAATTATTTTGGTTTTTGCCCGGTTTGGTAAACAGGGCAGCAGGAAGTCTCTTCCCAGGGTGTCTCGCTCTGCAGCACTTTCCTCCCTGACACACTAAAACAAGAATCACTTTGCAGTTACTGTATTTTGCTTTCTGGAGGACAGCGGCATTCTGCGGCTTGGGATGTTGATACCTGCCTTTTGGCTTTTAATAAAAGAAATTCCAAATCTCTAGGGGAGTAACAAAGAAATGGGGGAAACTGGTCCAGATTTTGGTGGTGTGGTTTTGCAGCGTTGGCAGAAGCTGCAGTGGGTCAGCTGAGCCCTGGCGTCGCACTCGGTGACGGGAAGGATTGTCCTGGATGGTTTTTGCTCATCAGTCGTTGGGTTTATTTGTGTGCGTAACTACTTTTTTTTTTGCAGAGTCGGCTTGAATTCTGCCTGGTAATCAGCGTGCGGCGTTCGCTCTGTAAAGAGGGCTTTCCACTAGCTGTCTCCCTTTGTTGGGGTTTTTAACGTGTGTCCTACACTTGGGGTTCTTCACCCACCAGCACGCCCGTTTGCAACGTGGCCGTGGCCTCGACACCCTGGCTCTAACGTTTCCTATAGGAGACCTGTAAAATACTGCTAATTCATAAGAAATGGAGCTTTCTATTGCTTCTGTTGAAAGAAGTTTTGCCGCGGGAGATGGGGGCGGGGGGGGTGTGCCTGCTCTCTCCTCGGACCCTGCCTGAGCTCAGCCACGCGTCTCTCACTCCACCACCGTCAGGCAGGACCGGCGTCAGGGAGGCGGGAGGGTGCTCAAGGTTAGGAGCCATCTCCTCCAAGCAAAACTGGCACGAGCGGAGCTACCTCCTGTGGAATAAACTGGATTTTTTTAAAATTTTTTTTTTTCCTTTGGTAGCCTGCACTTCATTTTTGTCTAAAGACATTTCCAGTGAGAACCGTCCTGCCACTCCCTCGCAGGAAGAAATCGAAAGAGCGGCAGCTCCCGGGTGGGGTGGCAGGGGCTGGAAGAGGTGAGAGGTAAGGTAGTTTTATTTCTTCGTCATTGGGAAGCCACGTGCTCTGTCTTCAGCTAATTTATTTATTTTTGCAAAATACCGGCCCTCCTGTTAACTGCAAGCCTTACCATCCCACAGCCACCATGACTTGGACCTGATTTTAAGGTGGTTTGGTTTTTTCTCTTTTTTTTTTTTTTTTAATGATCCCTCCACCTTTGGAAGGAATTGGGTAGAAGTACGGCATTTGGAAATTATTAATAGGGGTGCAGGCTAGCCAGCATGGAGAGATCATGGGGAGGGGGTTAAATGAAAATCACATTTGCAAAAGGTGCTGAGTGTCTCACGCAATGACATTCCTTGCCCAGAACCTGCCCGCCAAAACCTTTTGGTTTTTGTTTTTTGTTTTGTTTTTTTTCCCCAAGTAGATACCCATGGATAATAACGAGGGAGAAGGCATTAGATCCTAACAGAAGCTTACAGAGACTGTATCTCTTGATTTAGAATGAATTATATGACTGTACATCTATAAATAAATGTTTATAACGTGAAAGGCTCCGGCTCTGTTGGTGTCCTGCGCTGCGGATCCTTGCTCCAGCCAGCCCCGGTTTTACAGCTCCTTCTTCACGCCGCCTTTGTCGCATCTGCACAGGTAAATGAAATTTGGCGTCTTTGCCGAATTTGACCTCCAGCCAGAGGCTACGGGGGCCCCCCCAGTGTGGGAGGGGGAAGGCTGGGGAGAAGGTGGAGAGGAGGTGGTGCCCCTCGAGTTAGCCATGGGTTCCCGGGAAGGTGGTGGCAACTGCTCAGCAGGACGTCTTGGCTTCATACTGGTTCCACTGGGATGTTCCCAGTAGGATGCCTCATGCCGAGGGGACCTTGCCTTCCTCTCTTCCCATAGAAGCGGTGCTGTGAGTGGGGCCCCCCACATCCTCTGGCCGAGCTGTTTCGATGGATGCTTTATTATTCTGGGATTATGTTCATCCTACAATGCCACCACCCCAGCTGCATCATCCTGGCTTTTTAAGGTGTCCTGTGGATGGGTCCCCATCTCAGGAGGGCAGTGGGTGGGAAGGCTTGGGCTGCCTTCATCCTGGGTGGAAACACTGGCTTGGACACGCTTCACAACAGTGGAGGCTCGGAAACTGCCAGCTGCTGGCTCAAAATCCTCAGGGTGGGATTTGAGGTCTGCACTCCCAAATGGAGCTGTTTTTTTCCCAAATCCACCTGCGGCTTTTCCCGCAGCGCCCAGGGCAGGCTTGACCCTGCCGGTGTTCCCCTCCTCTTCCCCAGTCCCATGCACCAAAGGGCTGGAGGTTTGGGGGGTTTTTTCCCCCCCTTTTTCCCTTTTTTTTTGCCTGTCTCTCAAAGGCCAGGGGTCACGCCACTTCCATTTCCCCTCCGTGCTGTGTTCCCGGCAGCGACGGTGAGTCAGCCGCGCCGGCCTCTCGCAATGCCTGCACCGGCACGCCAGCTGGGAGAGTCCGGCATGGACCAATGCAGCCAGTGGGCAAAACTCCCCGGTGCCAATGGCACAGATCCTGTTCCATTTTTTCTTTAATTTTTTTTTTTTTTAATTCTGTAGCTGGGTCCATCCACGCCCCAGTTTTTGGGGTGGTTTTGCTGCATTTCCGCTCATTCCCAGCCCGGAGCAATGGGAGGTGCTCTGCGTTTTGGTGCGCTGGTCCCTACCTGCTCACCAAAGGTGCGGGTGATTTGGGCTGCCCATTAGCTCTTTCCCCAGCTGGTGGCTCGTTAACCCAAACTTTTAATTGGGGCAGCAGCCAGAGAAAGGGAGGCAGCAGGGAAAGGCAGGAGGGAGCGGAGGTGTCCCCCGCTTCTTGTCGTCATCATTTTTTGGCAGCAAAACGCGAGGGTTTAGCGTTACCCTGGGGCTTAAATTCTCATTTGCTTTATTGCTGGTGATGTCCCAAAAAATCTGCCTTTCCCCACCACCACGATGGCACCCAGGAGCCCCGGGACGACGCTGGTGTCACAAATAGCCCCATCGCCACCTCCCGCATCCCAAAATATCCCTCTGTGTGCCCCCCCCTGCCCCAGGAGAGGCTAAATACAGCCTCCCTGGAAGCTCCTGGTACCTTCCAGAGAGCTGCCAAACCCTGGGGACCTTGACACCCCCAAACTTGTCACGGAAAGGCCATTTCGCTATAAATAGAAGCAAAGTTTCACCTGCTATCTCCCGCGGCGCCAAGTGACAACGGGGCGTTTTGGGGGCACGTGGACCTGCAGGGAGGGTTTTGCTGCCCCCCCTCCTCGCCTCCTCCCCCAGCAAAGAGGCTGTCCTGTCGCTCTGCATTTTTGGCCAGGGTTGGTTTTGTTTTCTTGGTGTTTTCCATAAAGTTTTTTTAATTATTATTGCAAGGAATTGTCAAAAAATGAGTTGCTAAGTCCCTCAGAAAGACAGGGGACAAGCCCGGGCCATGCTGGCAGCACGGTGAGACGCAGGGTGATCCCCTGCGTGTGCTCAGGAGCTCGATATATAAAAATACATATATTTATGGAGATATATATATAGCTTCAAGACACAATATGTCTCAGCGGGGGATGATGGCACAGCCCGAGCTGCTGCTGCCATCACCGCGCTGTAAATCTCTCACTGCGGACTAGGGAGCAACGTGCCAGTTTCCGCCCTGTGCCAGTGGGGCCAAAACCGGCTCCCTCTGGTGATTTTTTGCCAAATAAACTTTGGGTTTGGGAGTTTCCTTTCCAGCCCCCTCGGCAGCTCCTGGGATGGTTTGATGGTGGTTTTGCTGCTGGACAATCCCGCAGGGTGCCACGCTGCCTGAGTCTGACACGGGGATGCCCGTCACATGAGGGTGGGATGCTCTGGCACGTGACCCTGGGAGAAACACCCCATTCCCCAAAATTTTAGGGGAAAACATCTCCCAGCTTTGCCCAAGGTGGGTGTGTAAAGGCGCATTTCCAGCTGTACCCAGCCGGTGCTGCTTGTTCCTAGGTGGTATTTAAGAGGGGTGAGCAACCTCAGCTTGAGGGTTGTCCTTTTCAGAAACAACTTTTTTGGGGAATGTTTTCTTCAAAAAGTCACTGTTTGTCTACAGCAGGGCGGGGGAAGAAGAAGAAGAAGATGATGACATAACCAAGCCTGAGCCAGAACAAACTCGCCTTTGAATGGAAATGTTTTTTTCTCAGGCTGGTTTTATCCCCCACACCTTCTGAGGGCTCCGCATTTGCCAAGCAGCTTAATTACCCCTTTAGTGAAAGCCTTTTCTCCCCGTGCCTCTAATTGCAGGCTTGGGTAATTGGTGTCATTTTTTTTGCAGAGTGTGTTTGGAGCTGGGGAGTCCTCCCCTCTGGTAGGTGTGACCCTCCCCCTTTCCCTCCTTTGTGATTTTAGCCGATTGTCCTGGTTTTCTACCCAAATCCCCACTGCTTGCTCCCAGGGAGGAGCAGCAGGCAGCACCTGGTGGCTCAAGGTCCTGACTCAGACCGCCCCCCCCACCCTGAGTCACAGACCCATGGCCTGCAATTAAAAGCAGCCACAGCAGGATTCCCACCCTCCCTCCCCCTTCCTAAAACCTTCCGCTCCCACCACAGGGGCTGCCCCACCAGGGAAAGGCTGCCAGCAGGAATTTCAGACTATCGGAGAGCAGTTGCATCATCCCTCTCCAGACCAGAGTGACAAAAGGGAGAGTGCAGGTTATCAATTCAGACAAGTTTTTATTAGAAAAGTAAAAAAACCCCCCCAACATGATTGCATAGGAAGTCTTGCACTTGAACATCAAGTGTATGAGTGTAAACTGTAACCAATGAAGTGCCCACGGTGTGTCACGGCGAGGGGTCCTGCCCTCCGTCACCCCACACGCCCCTCTCCCACCACGCTCCGCTCTCGTGATCGAAGACATAACATGACTTCGGACACCCCCACCTCCTCCTGCCTTCCCGGGAGCCAGCGCGGAGTCGCCCAGGTGCCAGTGGCGGGGTTTTGCTTTTGATCCAGACCTACAGCCCAGCCGTCACTCATTCCCACGCACACCCTCCCCCAGAAACCCCATTGATTACAATCCATGTTACAAAAAAAAAAAAAAAACACAAAACCACACAACCAACAAAACCCTAACTCAGTCAACAGGAGGAGACCATCTGCCCCCCAGCAGCCCTGCTGCTGCATCCAGGAGCCCGGTCACTGCAATCATCCCATAATCATCAACAGTGTGAAGCGATCTCCCACCTGGGTATCCTGGCTGGCTCCACATCAGGGATGCCCCGGCACAGGCGGGCTATCCCGCGGGGACCTCCGCCTGCCCCAACTACTTCCACCTACAGCCCTAACTCCAGCCTAACCTAAACTACAGCGGCTGCCAGGAGCTGGCACGCTCTTCCGAAGCACTTGGATTAAGTTGCTTCTCCGGCACAGCCCGTCAGCACTCCTCTATGAGCAGCTGCTCGGAGCTGTACAGCTTCTTCTTGATGACCCTGAAGCCAGTGCTCAGCTTCAGCGGCGTGAAAGCCGGCCCCGAGGTGAAGAGTCCCTGGATCTTGGGCCAGAGGCGGGAGTCCAGCCGGAGCACCAGGGTGAGCTGGAAGGTGGGCACCACGGCGGGGTCCACGGCGATGTGCCCCACATCGTGGCAGGCCTTGCCATGCTCCACGCAGAGGTCGAGGAGGGCCCCGCGCAGACCACAGGGCTCACTGCAGGCCAGGCGCAGCAGCTCCGTCCTCACCTGCGCCAGGAGCTGGGCCGGCATGAGGAGCCGGGAGCAGCGCTTGGCCCCCAGGGGGGCTCTGCCCAGCGTGGCCTGGACCAGGTCCATCAGGTTGGAGCACAGCAGCTCGTCCTCGGGATCGTGCAGCAGGTCCAAGTCCGGCAGGGAGGCCGCCTCGGCATATTCCGTGTCTGCGGAGGGAACAGAAAGCAGGTCAGCACCGGGCCCGGGGCGTTGGGAGAGGGGTGAGAAGGACAACTGGGGCACCAGGGCTTGGCAAAGCATCCCCTGGCCCCTCAGCGGGACCCCCGGGAGAGCCCTCCCCCGCTCACCTCCCTCCGAGCCGGAGGCGCTGCCCAGTGACTCGCAGTCGGAGGTCTCCAGGCGGCCCCGCTCGCCGCCCGCCAGCCGCTCCCACAGCCCGGGCATGGCGCCGCCCGCTAACTCTTCCTCCCGCTGCTCCTCCTCCTCCTCCTCCTCCTCCTCCTCCTCCTCCTCCTCCTCCGCGG
>VZSF01004954.1:142694-192529 GCA_013398295.1 Chionis minor
GTGGGTCTCAGTCCTGGGGTCCCCCTCAGAGCCTGGGCCTCACCCCCCGGGGTCCCCTTCAGCCCCAGGTGCCCCCTCAGGGCCTGGGCCTCAGTCCCGGGGTCCCCCTCACCCCTGGGCCCTCAGTGTCTGGGCCTCACCCCCTTCCCGTGCACCCCTCAGGGACGCTCAGCCACCCCCCCAGCCCCTCAGAAGGACCCCAGGCCCCTCAGGACGTCCCTCAGAGGGACCCCAGGCCTAGGCACCCCCTCACAGGCCCTGGGCCTCACCCTCTCCGGGAACCCCCCTCAGGGCCTGGTTCGGGCCTGGGCCTGGCCTGACAGCAGCCNCAGCAGCCGCCGCCCCCCACCCCCCCAGCCCCCAGGAATGGACCCCCCATCCCAGGCCTCGCTGCTCAGCCTCGGACACGTTCCAGTGGGGACAGCGGCAGCCAGAGGGACACGCCGGGGCCAGTTTGTGCCCCTGACCCCGCTGTTTCCTGACCGCTCTCTGGGCTGTGAGGTGAGCCCCGGCCGGCACGAAACCAGGCAGCAGGTGACGGGGCGATGAGGGTTTTCCTATGTGTTGTTTGGAACATGCCCACTGGATCAGCCTCGCCTTCCAGGCGGTGTTTGGGTGGTGAGCACCGGCAGGGCCTGATCCTGTCCCCATGAGCTGGCGTTGTCTGGGTTTCTTAAGAAAATAAGGGCTTGTTGGAGCGAAATGCGTTCAGAATCGGAGGGTGCTGAGAGGGGTAAGAGATGGGCACGGCCAGGCTGGGCCGGCGATTTTGTTTAGTGCTGGCTGGGAGTAACCTCCATCAACCACCTTCCCCCAGTGGTCCCGTGAAACGGGGGCGAGACGCCGTCTCCCTCAGAGCCCTCTGTTCTGGAAAGCGTGTGTGTCCCCCCTCCACAGGTCCCTGCGTGCCTGCCCCTGCGTACGTGACCTTTCTGAGGAGCGCGGGGAGCCAAAGGCCCATTAATTGGCGATAAAGGGCTTTGTTTGTCCTCCCACCGGGCTGCCTGTGGGTTTATCGGAGGAGCTGAGCACACTCTGAAGTCACTCTGAGAGCTATCTTGGGTACTGTCCTTCCTGAGTAGAGATTGATAACAGCCCAGCGATAAACACGGCGGGGAGCAAACGCCGATGGGGAGACAGGGGGACAGGCCCCCCGCGCCGGCATCGCACCCACCGCTGGTGACCTCTGTGGTGGAGAGGAAGGGGACAAATTCTCCCACCCCACCAGCAGCGGTAGCGGTGGGGAAATGGCTTTTTAGGAGTCAAAGGAGATGCGGGGCTTGAATCCGTCACCGTTTTGGGAGTGGAGGTCCATGCCAGGGGAGCGGGTAGCATCCCCGGGGGAGCAGTGGGGCAGAGGGGATGCGTGGGGAGCTGGGAACAAGCCCTGACTTGTGCCCACGGCACGCAGGACAACTGCTCTGCTTTTCGGGAGGAAAAATGAATAAACCCCAACCCCAGCTGTTAAAAATATACACCGATATTTGTGCACTCGCCGCGCAATCCAGCAAAATATGCGCACATGCATTCGGAAATGGTTGGATGGTGCTTGGGATCCTGTTTTTAACAAAAATCTAGCTCGTGGGTTTCTTCTCCCCACAACCACCAAGTCATTGGTACGAATGTTCGCTGGGTGAGGCTGAAAATAGATGAGGAACTGCTGGCTTTGGGGTCAAAACAGGGGGGAAACGGCAAATAAACAAAAAAGAGGTAAAGGACCACAGGGAAGGCGCCTGGCTAAAAATAATCTTGAGTTCTGAAGCTGTGCATAAATATTTTTCTTTCTGTACCATAACATCGCCTGGTAGGCAGAGGAGCAAGCACCCTCTGGTGTGAGGGCTAGTTTTAAAGTGAAAAGTAATTTTTGATCTCCGAAATAAAATAATCCTAATGTGATGCAGCGCGCTGGTGCTTCTGCTGGGAGGGGAGGCGTTGCGGGGCTCGCAGCTCCTTTTCCTTCCCAAAAGAGACTGCGACTGGGGCTGCTCTTCTGCAGCGGAGCCTCTAGGAATGGTTTTGGGCTAGAAAGCAAAGTTTTAACTATAGTATTACAAATCCCTGTGCTTCCCTTCCCTGGGGTACTGCTGCTGGCGTAAACCCAGCATAATTTTTGTGGCCGCGCAGCAGGTCTGTCCCCCCAGCCCCGACCTGCCAGAGAGCATAGAGGGATGATGGATAAAACTTTCCGGACAGCCTGTTCCCGGCCAGCTGAGCCTTGTGGGACACCCGGCACCACCCCCACAGTGATGAGATTTGCTGGATCACTCCGATTTCCAGCCCGGCCGGCTTTGCAAAGGGTTAAGCGGGAGCTGGCGGGGGTGGCTGGCGTTGGGGAGGGTCCTGGCTGGGCCCCTGCCCAGGATGTGCTGAGCTCAGCGGTTTTGCAGGGCTGCAGGGGGAGGAGGGGGCTGGGGACGAGGAGGAGGAGGAGGAGGAAGAGAGGGAGGGGATGTATGGGGAGCTCAGCCAGTGCCTCGGCGCACGTCTGGTGTCCCACGTATGCTGGGGGGGGTGTAGGGGGGCAAATTCCTGCCCTGTGGGGTGGCTGCCGCTGCCTGCGGTGCAGCCTCTGTCTTCATGTTGGTTCTCAGCAGCTCCATGGCCCAAAAAGCCACTTTTAGGTAGACTTACACGTTATTTTGGCACACGATCACCAGCTGGGCTTGTCAACGAGGCTGGTGTGATCCTCCGTGGCCCAGTGCTTGCGTGGGGAATGCACCGAGGGGACTGAGCAGGGGGAAGACTATGTTTTTTTGGGGTGTCCCCTAAGTACTTGCAGGGTAGGTGTCCTTTGCGCCCTCTCCGGCCCCATCCTCAGTCACCGTGTCCCGGGTGACGGGCACACGAGGGATGACCCTGTGCATCCTCTGTCACTGCACTGAGCCCGTGGCCAGCTCCCACAGGTAAGCCGAAGGCTGCAGGCTGGGTGGGACGCTGCGGCAGGTCCCGGCGTGCCGCCGACCGGGCAGGTCTCCGCCGCAGCCAAACCTTCCGGGCCCGTCTCTCACCCCTGGGACAAGCAGCTGCCTGCCCTGCCCACAACGTGCGGGGAGAAACCAGGGATGCACCTCCGAGGAGGACAGTAGAAGGGTTTTGGCAGCCGAGATGCCGAGTGTTGCGTTGGCCCCGGGCCATTTGCAGGGTGGGGGCCGTGAAATTCATCTCCCCATGGACACTTTTGCCCCCCCATCCCAGGCAAAAGCCGGTAGCCGGTGTTTCGGGGGTTCTGCCCTACGTTCCCGCATCCCAGGCTGGGGAGGCGGGGGGAAGAGGCCCTCGCTGGCTGGGTGTTTTGGCCGGGCGGCAAGGCGAGCGCGTGTCTTGGCACCGTCCCCAGCCTGAGGAGCTGGGGAGGGGAGGCGTGAGCGGGGCCTGCGCGCCGGTACATAACGTTCTGCTGCGAGCACCCACAGGAAAACCAACCAGCAGCCCTGAACGGGGCTCTTTGTTCAGCTTTTTTTAATTTTTTTTTTATTTTCCCTCCCCGCATCAACTTTTGCTCGCAGCTGACAGGGCTCCCTTCCCCCTGCCGCTCTGCTCCCAGCTGCAGCCTCCTTTTTCTTTTACCGTGCAGCGATTCCTCTGGTTTTTACCACCCGACATCAAGTGTTTACCGAGAGGGAGGAGGGAACGGCCAACAACATGTTTTTGCATTTGTAGTACTGTACAGGGTGAACTTTTCACTTCCTCTCCATGGCTCTCGCACATGTGTCTATTTTGGTGCTGGGCACACACAAAAACAAGCCATGTACGGCACGGAGCCGGGGCCGTTCCCTGCTCCAGCTCCATCCCGCCGCTGAGAAACGGCTGGAAAACAAGGAATAGGAGGAGGGCGAAGGGAGGGGGGAAAAAAATCTCAGCCCCACCGTATTTTGGACACTTTGGCATGCATCAGGTTTGCGGGGAGATCTGGGCAATGCTTGGGCACTGCATCCCTTCGGCAGAGCCGGAGGCGCCGATCCCCCGGCGTCCCTGGAGGGTTGGTGGAGTGGAAAAATTTCATGTCGAGCAGTAAAAAGGAAAAGCTCTTTCTGCATCTCATTACGCTGGGTCTGCGAGTGGGTGGGACTCGGCAGGAGCGAGGGGGGTTTGGGGCTCCGTTCCCAAAAACCCACAACGTTCTCTTGGTATGGGGGGTATTTTTGGCAAGTTTGGCCCAGGTAGGTTGAAGTGGCTGGAGCAAGCAGGATTAAAAATAGGTGATTTAAAACCATCGCTCGAACACGTTTACAATTGCAACGCTCCCTTCTTTTCAAAACGACCCCATCCGGGATGGCGTTTTCATATGGAATGCCGTCACGTTTGAAGCGATGCCGGCCGGGGACCCGCTCGCTGTCCAGGAGGTCCCTGCGGAGCAGGGACTGGCGGCCCTCCAGCGCCGGGGAGGAGGTTTTTCCGGGCCGTGCACGGGGGAGGCGGCGTGGGACACGTCTCAGCCTTACGTGAGAAGGCCTGTACGCGGTTTCAGAAACCGCACGGTGAATTTCCACGGGTGCGGAGCTGGAACTGGGGCTTCCCCTATGGATCAGGGCTGGCTTTTTGGGCGGCGTGTGGCTCTGGATCACGAAAAGCTGACTCTGATACTTGAACGAATTTATAAACAGAAACAAAAGCAGAGCATGTTCGTGTACTTTTTCCCCTTTAGTTTTAGCTAGCACACGTCCCCCATCGATGGGGATGGATTCAAATTAATCAGTTTCAATCCAGAAGTGGCTGAAGTAGCGAGTAGAAATAAAATGATCTCATATATAAGATGTTGAAAATGGAAGAATTAGGCATCTGGAGCGGTAAGTCGTACAATTGCTTAAATACAGTGCTGAGCCTACCCCGCTGCTGGCAAGATAGAACATGGAGTTAAGGCTCTAATCAATGGAAAATTAACATGTTGAAGTGGTTATGCCAGAAAATGGAAATGCAGTTCCCTTCAAGAACAGAAGTGAAGTACAAGGGAAAAACAAGACAATTAAAATGGACGGATTTAAATAAGGGTTTTCTGCTGCCAGAGTTAAACCGGGGTTAAAATCTGATATAAATCAATCCACTTTTGAGCGTAAACCGAGTGTGGTTTTGTTCCTCTCTCGGAGGGTTTGGTTTGTTTTTTTTTTTAAACTGAACTTAAGTTGACCATCCTGACAGCCAAGCTGCCTCCGAGCTTCCCTAAACCTCCCGTTACCTAAACCGAACGGCTGATTGTTTCTTTCATCTGCCCTCCAACTCCCCCCCAAGCTTTGAAAAGATAAACGGTTTCAGAGACAGAATTATTTTATTATCACAGAGCAATCTAATAGATACTGAAGAGGAAAAGGAGTTTCAGGGTGTTAAAGACACAGCTTCTGCATTAGAGAGCAGTGTCCAACCGGCGCTCGCTGCGCAGACACAAGAGGAAGAGCAATGGAGAGAGAACTGTGCCGACGATGCGCCAGGTGCCTCTGGAGAAAGCATCACCGCTTGCCCTCTCAGCTGACCTGGGATGGTTCTCATCCTGTTCATCCCCCCAAAACGACGGCTAGGGCTGAAGAACGTTTTTGGCGGGGTGTCGTACCTCTGCTCTGCATGACGCCTGGCTGGAGCGGCAAAGATACGGGCTTCCCAGACCCACTGATCAGCCGGTCCTTCGGCCATGTGCTGGGGAAAGGCCAGACCAAGTTACTTGGGTGGCTTTCCCCACCACCACACTGTAAGTCTTCCCTCTTCTGTAAACAATAAGGTGATTCGCCGCATTCTGTAAAACTGATCCTACCTTCTAAGTTACAGAAACTGAGCCCTGCCAGACTGTAACGCTGCAGAGGACTTAAAGAATCCCGTCATTTCCATTTACTGGCAGCTTTACGGGGGAACCTCACTCTCAAATTGAAAAAAAAAAAAAAAAAAAGGCCCAGTCCTGCCGATGCAGCTGTCAGCATCCTGATAAACGGGGGTGTGTTTTGAAGCCAGGCCAGAGAATGTTTTTCTTCTGCTCCCTGACAGCAGCGATCCAGACACGCTCAGCCCGAGGAGGGTGTGAATCCCAGGAGCTGCTCTATTGGCTTGTACCTCCACTCATCTGCCTCCAGCTCTTCCACCAGACTGGCTAGTTTTTCCATCCGTGCAACTTGTTGATCTGCGAGAAGTTCAAAGGTAACTGTGGTTTGCAATGACAGCGCAATTAAAGCTTTCAATTAGATGCAAATTCCCAGCTGTCAATGGGGAACAGAGTAGAATAAACCGCACCGAGCCCATCTGAACACAAACCCACTCTACATGACGCCCCGCGCAAACGGCGAGACCTCGCCAGATCACAGGAGAGAGCAGGGACAGGCTTTTCCGCCTCGTCCGGCGCTGAAGATGTATTTACCCATCCTTGCCCGTGCCGTGTAAATTCAAGTCCTAACAGGGAAATACGAGGCCCATTAGCATATGGGGGTGAAAAGAGGATGAAGCTCATTTCTTTAGCATAAATATTTATAGTGCAAAAGAACAGAGAAGTTCAGAGAGAGCTTGGTCAGCCCACGGCAGAGCTGGGTGCAGCACGAGGAGCTCCTCGTCTTAATGAAGGTCCTTTGAGGAGGACCTGGATGACCCCAGTAGAAAGGCTCTGCAATCAGAGCCTGCTAATGACACGAAGGTCCCCGCACAGAGATGGGCTGCCACCCTGGGGATCCCCAGGACGACTTCTTCCTCTCAGCTTTATTTAAAACCGGTTATGCGTTGGGCACACAGGCTCCATTTTCCATTACATTAGCTGCAGTGGTACAGAGATGAGACCAGCCCTTCTTCTCTTGGCTCTGCTGGAAGTTTAACAGCACAGAGGCCTCTTGGAAAAACACCCCAGTACAAGCCGACTTACTAGCAAGAGGCGTAACACAAAATGCACACAATTTATGCTGACTGCAGCAGTGGATGATTTTAAGAGGGACTGTTCTCACTCCACCTGCTGCAACCCAGTGCTTTTGGGAACTGTCAAACAAACAAGCCAAAAAATGATGACCTTGATCTTTTTTTTAAGCCTTTCCCCTTTCCCACAGGGAGGCGACCGGTGCTCCACAAACCAGTTTCAGAGGCTGGTGCTTATCAGGGTGCCAATCTGCACAGCAGCCCCCAGTAACTATAGCCACAGTAGTGCCAGAGCCGTGGAAACAACGCCTCTGGAGTTCGGCTTTGCTTTTCGGTTCAGAAATACAGGATCATGGCCTTGCAAGCTGCTGCACGCCCCCCAGACCTCCTCCTGGCAAGCCTCGCCGGTGGAGGACAGGAAACCTCTCTGGTTGGAGACAACACGTGGAAGTACCCATTCTAGCTGACGAGAGGCAGGGATCAGAAAGGATGTGACCCTCGAGCGGCAGATGCGGCCTGGTGCTGAGCTCCTGGGAACGCAAGCTGCCGTGCAGTCAAGCCCATCGTTCAGTTACAGGCACCCGGGTGGCGAGTGAAGGCCCCAGGAGGGAAGCAGAAATTCAAACGGGACGTAAGGCTCTTCCTTAAGGAGGCAGGGAGTGGAGTCGGCCCCATCACGCCACACCAGGCACCTGCGCGTCTGTCTCCCCAGCACCTTCGGAAACCTCGCTTGACCCTGCCAGTGTCAACAGGGCTCGGCGGAGAAACAAAGGTGGAAAAGTGTCTCTTTGCCCCAGGCTGAAGAGACAGTCAGTGGCTGGGCCAAGATCAGAGCGTGGGCGTTTCCTGCCCATAACCTCCTCTTCTGGCCTCACCTCTCGCGAAGGCAGCGCCGCACACAGCAATGGAAAAACAGGCTTCGAAAGGCACAGCCTGTTCCCACCCAGGCTGTGTGGGTTCCCGTCGCTTTACATAGGGCTTGCAAAAGGACTCGATGATGGTCTGACTTAGCGTTAATTCGCCAACTTAAAAGGCTATTCTGCTTTTTTGTGGTTGGCACCCGAGAACATGTCAGCCTTTTCTCCACGCTCCCCTGCCATCTTCCCCCATCAGCATGCAGTTAAAATAGACGGTGCTTACCGTGTTTCACTTGCTTTAATGTAGATGCAACCTGATAGCTGAAGACAGACTCACAGAGGAATCTTTCAGAGCCATCTGTAACCAGAAAAAGGGAGGTGTTTTACTCTTCAGAGTTTTAAGACTGACCTTCTATTTTTATGTTCGAGGTGGGGGTTTCCCCATTTGCCTATTCCGACGCTTTCACCTGTGCCGAGCGTGCAGTGGTCCGGCTTCTAGCCGGTATGGCCCCGTGCTCAAATCCTGTGCGGGGCTTTGTCTGGCTCCTGGTGCCGTCGGAGAATGGCTGTGCTAACTGGGAGATGTCCCATCTGATATTCTGTTACATCCCCTCTTTCAAGCAATTTTAGTCCATTTTAAATAGAAGGTAAGCTAAGGAGAAGCCAGCTAATATTACAGCAGTCTCCGCTTCCCTCGGGGCTCAGACGCTTGTGTCCCTATAATGCTTTATGTCCCACAGGCTTAGACCATAACCCCACATAAAGGATTTCAAATAACGTGTATCTTGCCATCTAAATCAGGAATCGATCACACAACTATCTCGGAAATAAAGCAATCTGGAATACGTGGGTAATTGTGTGCCAAGTACTGACATAGTTTATAATACTTCTAAAAAATCCCCAGAAAACCTAAGGGTTTATTTAGAAGCAAGCGAGATAGTTAAAGTAACAATAAAAACCAGGCAGTTAGTGGGGATTTTTTAAAGGGAAACTGGTATGCAGCGACCCCGCTAGCACCTGCCTGATGAAAGAATGCGTCTATCACCTTTTATCTCAGAAATGACAAAGCTAACTTAAAGCTTCCTGTGACAGGGACAGTGTTTTGTCCTTACTGCCACCCAGGGCAGATGAACTGCCATGTTACTGGTAAACAGGTCAGCCCAAAGCAAAATCAAGTAAAAGCTCCATGCCGTAGAAACGAGGAAGAGAAGTGATTTTGAAGACTTAAGGTTAGAAACAGACCCCTGGCCCTGGAAAAATCTAATCCAAAGCTGAACCCCAGATAAGAGGGAAGAGCTGGAGTTTCGCTGTGCTCAGAGCATCCTCTCACAAGCTATTGACACGCTGTGTTGGTGCTGCCCCGAGCTATTTCCAAACATACCCTTCCCTCTCCTCCGACTCCCTGGTCCAGCCCTCCTGCCGACTGGCTCTCAGGAGGAACAGCTGTCTGTCTATTTGGTAACACAAAGTGCTTCATTATTTTAATTTGTTTTGAGGGCTCGTTAAGTTCTATGAGCAAGCCTTTAGTCATAATTACTTCAATAGACTGGCATATGGGCTCTAATGTGTAATAAAAACAGTCCTCAAAGGACGTAGGGATCGGTTCCCAGCTGCCCTGCGCTGCCACGGTCATCTCTACAGGAATGCAGTCACTTCGGAGCTGCAGAGCCACGCCAGTGAACTTCAGGCTCACGCAGTCAAGCGTGTGGTGAGGCGACACAGGAAGTTCAAGGGGAGCAGAGAGACAGACAGACCGACCGACCCGTCATCCTCCGGAGGACCTGCCCTTCCTCCCTCACCCAGAGGAGGGGCAGGGACGTGCAGCTGTGACATGCCCGGGTCCTTCAGGCAATCCCGACGGAGCGGGCAGCAGGGCTCAGGCACCCAAAGGCAAGACGCTGCACTGGATCAGTGCCCTGACCCTCTCCAGGTGGCTCTGGAGAAACGCCCCGACAAGACTGAGCCCAAAAACGGAATGTGCTCAGCCTCAAATGATTAAAAGAGAGGTCTAGTCCTGATTTATCCTCTCGCAGACCTCCGCCACGAGGTTTTAACCTGCGTCAAGGGCAAAAGTAAGCCTGACGTTTCCTGGCCAGCAGGGACACAAGCTGCCTTCTGCACTAGCCTGGTCAACTCCAACCCCAGAATGCGTTTTGCCAAGAAAAATACTCCTGCCTCAGCTATCTTTATAGTCATTCCTGCCCAACATCAAAGGATTAGCTAACAATGAGCAATTAACACCGTCCTGTTCCCTTTCAGGTAGATCGCTTCCTCGTCTGGAGCGTTGTCATGGAGCTAAAAAACAGGTGACTGCCAGAAAAATCACTTCCTCATGAACAACTGGTGGGAGAGCCGGGGCTGCTCGGGACCTACCCGAGCCCTGGTGCTTCCTTCCTCCCTCCAGCTTTTGCCAGCTTAAGTCCAAAAAGGCAGCGGGGTGCCAAGTTTGGCAACAGCCTTGCAGGGCTGGCTGCACACCAGGAGGAGCAGGGAAGGAGAAGGGCAGGAGCAATCACCTTCCAGCATCTCCCCGGCTCCTTTGGGGTAGGTGAAGAGGGCTTTTCGAGGCGGCGCCAGGTCGGAAACACTGAACCCCGATCCCGTTACAGAGCTGCCGCTGACTCCACCGGCTGAAGAGGATGAGGAAGAGGCCGCCATTTCACCCCGTCCCAGCCTGAAAGAACAAAAAAAGGGAGCAAAAGGGAGTTAGGAAGGGCGTCTTGGGAGTTTCCCAGGGCGCAAAGCCAGCGACCGCACACGGATCTGACGGCAGATGAAGGCGGCGAGGTCCAGGACGAGCCAGCGAGCACAGCTTTGGGCTGCCGCCCCCGCTCCGTGGCTCCCCAGCCTCAAAGCGCCGGCGGTTCCAGGCTGCCCTGCCTACGTGGGAGAGGCTGCCCGCACTCGCTGTGGGGATGGGTGCAGTTAGCTGTCACACCATGCGGTGGCACCCAGAAACTGAAGGTAACCCACCCCTCTGACCCCCCCTCGGACAAGGGGGCCTGGGAATTCAGCGGCACCATCGGAGTGTGCATAAAAATAGCCCGGCACAGGTCGCTGGCCAGAACTCAGCGGCCTTCAGCTGCCTGGCACTTTTCCCGCTCCCCAGGGTCATAAAAAGCTTTTTTTTTTTTTTTTTTAATTTTCTTTTTTCTTTCCCCTTTCCTCTTTTTGCCTAGTTTCCAGGAGCACAAACATGGAAAAAGTCCTGCTGGCTCATAAAACCTGGAAGCCCGCAGGACTGCCAGTTCCAGCGCCGCATCCTGCACGAAGCCATGCCGCGCCTAATTTGCCAGCAACTGTGCTCTGCCATCACTCCAGATGTGCTTTTGCTTTGAAAACACTGCATTTGGCCTGGAAACGGCAGCGGCTAGGCATCCGCCTGCCCGTACGGCACAAGCTTGGTCGCCTCTCGCACATCCCTTTCCCAGCTTTATTTTTAAGAGGTATTGGCTGTACATTTGTCATAACTGCACACTTATGTCACGGACCTCTCTGATAGTAAAAAAGCTGTCACTTGGCACTTATAAGTGACAACAGTTGTTACTCTTCCAAACCACTTACCAGCACTTCCCAATTATCCTGCCCATTTAATGCATTCCTTGTATCCTAGCTATTTAATATGCTTCTGCTGACTCTTTAGGCTACTCCTGACAGCGCCTTTGGAAAGCACTCCAGGATTTAGTGGGAGAAATGAGTTTTTAAAAGCCTGTCACAGCTAGGAATTGCGTGTTCCTTCATGGTTAAGCTCAAGGTTGTTTCCATTTCCCGTGCATACCACAAAACAAAGCATCGGCTTGCAGGAGGCGGCGAAGGAAGACGCCTGGACAAAAAAACTCCAAACTCGAAAATGGCTACGATACATCCAGCAACACCTTCTTCAACCAACCTGGCCAGGCCCAGCTCCCTGCTGCTGAGGGAAGCCAGACGCCGCTCCGCGCTGAAAGGCGGCCGAGTGGGGCTCGAAAACCCTCACCGGGCTCCTTGTTGAACAGCGGCGGCGTCTTTATTTCACAGAGGCCGAGGCAAACGCGCAGGAGGAGGACGGCAGGGCAAGGCCTGCGGCTCCACCTCCATCCCCACAAGCCAGCGGCGTCCGCCATCTTGGGTGGGTGTGCCCCCCACACTGCGCATGCGCCGCGCTGTGCCCACACTCCCTCCGGGCGGGGCGGCGCCCTCGGCGGCGCCACTGCGCATGCGCCACATCAGGCCCGACCCCTCCCCGCCGCGGCCCCTCCCCGGCTTCCGTAGCGCGCTCCGTCCCGGTGAGTGACCGCCCCCTGTACANGCACGCCCGGTCCCACCTCCCGTCCCCTTCCCGGTGGTTCCCGAGCCTCACCCGGCCGCCCGGACGGTTTGGCGCAGGCGGCGCGCGTGATCGCGCTCGCGGTGCATGCTGGGGGCGGCCGCGCGGCCGCCCCTCCCGACTTCCGGCGGGGGCCGGTAACCCTTGGCAACGGCCGGGGGTGGCCGCTGGGAGGGACTTAAACCGCTCAGCCGGGTCGTAGAGCCAGTTTAGGGTAAATTCACCTTCTGTTTTTTTGAGGTTTTTTGTGTGTTTTGGTTTTGTTTTCCCCCTAGGGTTGGGTTGTGTTGTATTGTGGTGGGCGAGGGGACCTTCCGACGAGGGCAAACTGTTTGGTGGAGGTCTTTTGGCCTTATGAGTAACACAAACCTCTGTGTGAAAAGCAAAACATATCTGATGTTAGCGACTGCAGCCAGCCTAAAAATCTTAAGCACTGAGGACACGAAGTCTCTGGCAGGCGACCCCCAGGTTCGTTGGCTTGCCCTGTCGCTTTTACACCCTAAAACTGCTCTCCACTGTAAAAAAAGCTCAACTCAGCGTTTTTAATACCACTGGGAATAACGCGGGGTCGCATAAGGCTTTTATGGGCCCTGAGGTGAAGGGTGGGAGGTGTAAGCACTTACGCCCACCCCTCGGAGCGCTCTGCTTCCCTTCCCCAGCCATCCCCCCCCCCCCCCCCCCCCCCGAGCGGACGCAGGGAATTGGGTTTGCTTTGGAAAAAGCTCCTCGGGCCTTTGAGAAAGGTATTTTGAGAGATGGCAGCATTGTAGGGGGTTGCTTGCGAGAAGCTGGGTCTCTTTGGTCTGCAGCTATGGGAAATAAGGAGGTGAAACCATTTGGAATCCTGAACGGTGCTGAGACAGCACACTGACTGAGGCCACAGTGAGTTTTGGCTAAAACTCTTGAGTTTCAGGGAGAGTGGTCATCAGTGACTGACCTCCTTGCGGGGGCAAAAAGCCTGCTGCTTCGTTACGTATCTTACATTGCTTAAATTTCCCTGTTTTCCTTGAGTGTGCTTTGTAAGCCAACAAAGGATGTTCTTGTAAGTTCTCATTAAATTAGTATTTCAATGAGTGAAGTATGGTTTGGGAAGGTACTGCTTCTCTGAAGTCTCTCATAGAAGCATAGAATCGTTATGGTTGGAAAGGACCTTTAAGATCAAGTCCAACTGTTAACCCAGCACTGCCAAATTGCCACTAACCCATGTCCCTCAGCGCCACATCTGCCCAGCTTTTAAATACCTCCAGGAATGGTGATTCCACCACTTCCCTGGGCAGCCTGTTCCAATGCTTGCTCTCGTGCATGCATATAGGAGTTAATGCTTTTCCAGAGGTACAGACCTCGCTCTTTACTGCTGAGCTCCTCGGAGCTCCCCTGATGCCTCTTACAAATTATCCATGAGGAAACCTCAGAGTTTCCCTTTCCTTGGCATAAGGTAGCAAAGCTGTCTTTGTTTTTGCATTAGGAGGAGGAGTGGGATGGACGTTCTGCGGCCCACCCTGATAAGGATCGGGGGGCGAGTGTACAGGAAGAATCTCATTCAGGAGCAGGCCCACCAGCACGAGGAGGAGGAGGATGATTACTGTGCAGGTAAAGAGCACCACGCAAGGGGTGACCCCGGTGCTGTCGGGATGTGCTACAGGTGAAAACATCGACACTGGCGACCCAGGGAGCTCTTGGTGTTCTCTCTGATGCCTTGATGTGCTCAAGCACCTGCCCGTGTGGTGGAGTAAGGTGTTCAAGAGGGAGAAAAATGCTTTCCGTTGGTCCTTGGTGACCCTGCCAGCCAAAGAGCGGACGTAATCCCGGTTACCGAATGTGGGTTTGGGTGACCGTGCTGCTGATTGTCGGTTATGTTTGCTGGCTGTGAAAGATCTCCAGTAAAGAGGGAAAAAAAAAAGAGCTTCATAGACCCAGTTTCCCCAGGTTCCCAAAGTGCCTTTCTTTTTGGTCGTGTGATTATTTGGAGGTACGGCAGGAGTGGAAGCTGCTTGCTAAAGATCCTCTATCCTTGCAGTGTTTGCCGTTTGAAGCACTGGCCTCTCATAAAGTGGCTTTTTGAAGGTGTTAACTTATTCTGGGGGCAAAATTCTTCCCGTTCTGATGTATTTTACTTTATCTTTCTGGCTGTGAGTTTGTTGTAGTTCGGCGTGAGTTGTGTGCACAGAAAAGCTCAGCTGTTATTTCTCAGATGGAGAGGGTTGTGGCCCTTGTGTCCTGTTTCTCCCTCCACCCTGCCTCTCAGTGGATTGAACAGAGCTTTAATAAGCGGCTTGTCACCCAAATTCATCCCTGTATGTGTTGGAGAGGAGACAGAAACCATGGCCTCTTTCTGGAAGTCAAGTTTCGCCCTAACGGGCATGACTAAATGGCCCACAGATGAAAGGTGCATCTGTTCCTCTGTGCCAAGCGTGTGAGAATTTCTGTTTTCCGAAACGCCTGACCTGAACCAAAACTATCCTCACCTTTTTTTTTGTATTCTTCTGCAACACTACATTCCTGCTTACGTCTTGGGATGGACTGGTGGCTTCCACCCTGCCAGCAGAAGAAACCATTCCCACTGGGTAGCTGCGCAGCTTCCAGCTGGCAGAAAACCTGGGCTCTAACTACTGCTTTCCTGCGCCTCCCAGCCCGGCAGATTTAGAAGCAGTCATTAAGTTTTCCGGAGCTGGTAGTAAGGTGAAATAAAAAGCAGTTAGCCGCAACGCAGAGGAGTCCTTTTCTTCCTTTATTTAACCTTGGGAGAAGGCGGCTTTGAGCCTACTGTCCTACATAAGTGCTGCCAAACTTTACAGAGGTCTTACAAGGTCTTGTCTTGGTTTTTTGTTTTTTTTCTGGTAGGCCCCAGTGACTGTGCAGACGAACCCTGTGATGCCTTTGTGGTGGAAGAGACTGAGAAAGGCTTCCAGTGCAGAGTGGAGGTTCCCAGCGCATTATACAAGTGAGCCTGTGTGTTTCTGGTTTATTCGAGTTGCCGCTGGGAAGAATATTTGAGAGCAGAATTTTTTTTTTTTTTTTTTTTTGAGGTTAGGGTAAGAGCCCTATCTCCAAAATATATTCCGTTTCGTGGATGGGGCTGTGGATTTTAGCATTTGGAAAAGGAAAATTGGCAATGCCTTTTTAGTGCAGTTGTGCCGTGCTTGACTCCTAGCCTTCCCTGTGACAGAGACAGCAGGTGGTGCTTTCTTGCTGGCAGGAGAGTGTTTGAGCATCTCTTGCCTTGAACATAAAAGCGTCAGGGAGGGTGGAAGAAGGGGAGGAAGAACTGGGGCGAGCAGCCTGGCAGGGGGAGTTTATGAAAGCTTGGAGAGGAAGCACACACGACTGGAATTGACTATTGACTCAAATCTGGTGTTTACTGGGAAGCCTGTAATGTTCAAAGCTTTATGTAGTTATTTTTGACAGGTTTTTTTGGTTGAATAGTTTTACTGAGATGTAGAGAAGGAAAGCTGTTCTGCTGCGTGTTTGGGTGCTGGCAAATGACTACCTTGAGCAAAGCAAAAAGCGGAAAAAGTGCCCTTAGTTCTTCGTCAGCTGGGGTAATGGAGGAAAAAAGGGTAACCCGGCTGACGAATAAGCTGTGGCAGGATGTCCTGGGCAGAGCTGTCGTGGACCGACTGACTTTAGCTTAAGCCCATTGTGAGCCACGGCTCAACATCATCTCCTGGCCCCAGGCTCATCACGCATGGAGACTTAGGAGTAGCCTCCGTGCCTGCACCGGGTCCTGTGCATGGAGCTGAATGCGTGCATCCCTCTAGCACAGAGATACTGAGTCTACAACGGGGGGGACGGACACCAGCTGCCTGTGGCATGGTTAATCTGCTGACTGGACACACTCGTCAGAGAGTGGCCCAGCGACACTCTGTAAGTGACTCTCTTGCACTTTTATGCCTCCAGGTACATCATTGGGAAGAAAGGAGAAACCAAGAAGAAGCTAGAAACAGAGACTCGAACCTCCGTCAGCATTCCCAAGCCCGGAGTGGAAGGAGAAATTGGTGAGCTTTAACGCGCACAAAATGGGTGTTCTCTCACCAGCTCTTGCACAGACGTGAGAGAGGGAGGGGGCATAGGAGGTATTTTTCCTTTAATTCCTGCTTCTGACATGGCAGTGACTCCCTTTATGGCCTTTGAAAAATCACTTTTCTGTTCTCCTGACTTTCTTTTCCCTGTCTATAAATCCTTATAAAGCAGTATAAGGAGGATTTTTTGGGGGGAAGGGATCTATTTTAAGTCTATGGATAGTCTCACTGAAGTCACTTCTAGGCCTTAAACGACTGGCCTGGGGACTTTGGGCCTGAATGTATTGGGGTGGTTTTTTGGTTTTGGTGTGGGATTTTTTTTCTTTTTTTAAAAAAAAATTAATATGATTTCCATTAATGAGGAGCTGTAGCACACATCCAGAAAAAAATGCCGCGTTGTGTGTTTATGCATGAAATAAATTTCAGCACCTGCTTTAATCTGAGAAGTGTTTTGATGACGTTGCTGTCGTTCTGGTGTTGTCACTTGATCCTGATTGTGTGAGCAGACTTTCTTGTACCGTATGTTCCTTCTCATCACTTCCAGTGACTTAAAAAGAAAGGAGGCGTTGCCCATAAGGGCTGGCCCGTGCGGGTTTCTGCCTGACTGGGTGTCTGGAGAGCCCCTTACGCACACTCCGGTGATAATTGGCATGGTGTACAGTGACGTTTATGACAGACCTGTGAGGAGTAAATGACAGGGGGATCCAGCTGTGGTGCTGCACGGGAACGTGGCAGTACTTCTCAAGAAGTGGGTCTTGACTTCTTCCTGAGAACCGCGAAGGACTATTAGGAAGATTGAGAGATGTTGAAAACATGTAATAATAGGAAGCCAAGAAAATTCTGCTCCTTGCAGTTCTTTCCTTTCAAGCTCAAGTGTTCTCTGTTTGGTGCCTTGAAGTGCACGCACAAACGATATAGGCCATCTTGATCTTTGATAGATTTTCTTTTCTTTTTCACTTTGACTGCCTTTATGAAAACTTGAAATAATGCTCTAGAAATCTGAAGAGCTGCTGAAATGATAGACTCTTAGTTATTGTTTTTAGGCACTCAGAAATGACTTTCTTGAGAGCAGAGGGATACTTTGGATGGCATCATCCTGTCTTTACAGAGAAAAGTACAGCCGTGTCAGGCATTTTAAGTCAAGTGGGGAGTCTGGTGAGATTTCTCTGGGCATGGTTGGGGTTTTTAATTCCTATCGCTTCTCCAGTGAGCCCGGGGCTAAGAGTAGAGAGGTGCAGTTTTTTCAAATTCCCTCCTGACATCTCCTGGGTGAAACATTCTTACCTTCACAATATCCTCCAATATTGATATTTTAAAGTGCACAGATGAAAATAGTGTAAAATCATGATCCGTTTAATTACTCTTTATTTTGCATGGGCATGGGCGTCAGTAGTCTCACTTGTAGCTTCACAGAAACCAGACAAATATTGCTTTGTTTCCTTGTAGTGATTACAGGGCAGCATCGCGGTGGTGTTATCTCTGCCCGAACGCGGATCGATGTTCTCCTGGACAGCTTCCGTAAGAAGCAGCCCTTCACACACTTCCTGTCCTTTGCTCTCAACCAGCCTGTCATCCAGGAGAAGTTTCTGCAGTTCAAGGAGGAAGTGTTGGAGAAATGCTCAAAGGTAAGGATCCACGTGAGAATTGAAATCAAGTGAAAGCCCTTCGGCAGAGTGCCATTTCATTTATTGGGATAGCTTTTTGGTGTTTGCCTTGAAGGTCTTGTTCTATTCTCTTTCCTCGGAATGTGTTTTTAACAGGCCTTTTACTTAAGTTGATGGATCTGCTGTGAATTTGTTGAGGGCTGTTGTGAAGCCTTCTGAAAAGTGGAATGGCTTACTTAGTAAATTGTTAGTAAAATATTTTGTTCTCCTTAGAGATGTTCCTAGGTGGGAGGATATCTAAGATTCAAAAGAGAGTTGGGGGGGTTTTTTTGGTAGCTTTGTTTGTTTTTATTAGGAAAGCCACTAAATAATGTCGTGGACCTTTCTACATTTTATATGATTTCTACATAACCGTGAAACCAGGTAGGAATTCACAAGTTTGCTGCTGCTTCTATTTCACTTTTCTTTCGGATACTGACAGGGAAGGAAGATGGGTGTCATTAGTGGAGCTGAAGGAGAAATGACTTGGTAGCACATGCCATCCTGCAAATCTAATCGCTTCCCTTCTTCCCAATGAGACACTCTGCTGACAGTCCCTCCTACTTGCCTTCAGATCTTGCATTGAAAGCAGCAGGAAATAGTTAGGCATAGGGAAATAAGGAACAGAATGAAGTGAAAGCTGTGTATTCCCTGGTTTATTTTAGCGTGCTTCTAGTTTGACAGAAGCGCTTTGTCAGTGGACAGGGCCAGGCTGAGGAGAGGGAATGGTGTTATTAAATTGCCGTGTCCTCCGAGTCTGCTGGCAGGACATCTCTAGGCAAGAGAGAAGGAGTTCCTCTTTGTGGCTGCTGCAGGTTAGATTGCATACATGCAGCAGGCTTTTCTGGGCTGATATTCTTACCTTCATGTCCGTCAGGGCCTTTCAAAGGGGAAAAATAATCTTGCAGATAGCGCAGCTTAAGAAGTTTAGTTTCCTGTGTCTTCATGCCATGGGTGTGAATTATCTCTCAGTAAAGATTTTGTGGTCGCTTACATGTCAATTGGCTCATCAAGAGCAGAACCAAGCTGGTTTTGCAGTCTTGTCTTTCCTGGCAGTTCTGATTTAAGTCCCTCTTCTCTGCCCAGCTGCCTATTTCCACGACATCTTAGGAGCTTTGTGTCGCTCAGGTTTCCACCTCGATGTTAAATACAACTGAAACTTGCCAACAGATCCAGGGATTAGCAACCAGTGCAATGCCATGAGCACTGTTTCCTCGGGCTAGGCGGGTGTCACTTGCTTGATTGTCTATCCCCATTAGCCAGAAGCAGCTACCTTTATTAAAGCTTACCTTTATTAAAGGAAAGCCCTGACGACAGGGGGATGGAAACATTAGCCTGAGAAAGTGTTGGCTGAACACAGAGTGCTGGACCTTGGGCTGGTGTCAGTGGTGGCTTGGCTCCCTCTGTTGGTTTCTAGTGCCCGTCCTTGTGTGGGGACGCACCAAAGTTACAGGGAGAGAGGTGGCTCTTCAAGGGGCTGGTAACTTCAGCAGTAGCCTCGGTGTCATCCCGTACATCTTGCTGGGATCTGGCTTTCAGGCTGCCTTCGGTGTCCGGTGTCAGGTGAATCCTTTTCAGTGTCACATGCGGCCTCTTTTATTCATCTTTGCAACTGATGCTGTCGTTCATGCTGTCAGCCTGTGTTTTATTGCTGCAACACGCTGGCCTCACACAGGACCAGCTCTCCTTGCACAGCATGCATTTTTGCTGCTTGCTGGTTTGGTTGCACCTCTGCAGCCCTCTGTTGGCCCAGCCTTGGCTGGTGATCGTGCTGGCTCTCTAGACACCTCCTGATCTGTCTCTGTCACGTTGTCCATCTCTTTCTCCCTTTTAAGTCTCAGTTTGCATCCCTGGGTAGGCAGAGAGGTCCGCCATTTTCTTAGAAACACGTGCATAGATTTACCTTGGTGCTTTCCCCGGTATTGTCAGTCCCATTCCGAAGGAACTGCCTGGAAACTTTGGCAAACCTTCATGTGCTCCGTGTTCAAGAAAGCTGCAGAAACCCAGGGCTGATCAGAGGAGCGCTGAGACTGCTGCTGACCAGGCTAGTCATGTTAATTTTTCTACCTCTTGCCTGACCTTCTGTCTCTCCCACGGTTTTTGCTCCGTGTCTGGACAGCACTGCATCCTGTAAGGCTCTGCTTCGTGGTCAGGGATCCTGCAGCACGGGCGTGCGTGTGGGAACACATTTCGGCCTAATGGCTACTTCTGGCTTTCAGCAACCTCAGACTTGAACTGTACCAGCAGAACCAGCGCCCAGGCGTGCATCCTCCTCATACCAGTTAACAGCAAAATCACCGAGAGAGCGCAGTACTTGAGACTTAGCGTGCCTTTTCCTGCTGCCGAATCATCGTGGTGCTTTCGGAGAATCTCCCAAGTGGCAGCTGAAGCTGTCCTGCAGCAGGACACATCTCTCTGGGTGGAGGCGGAAAAGCTGGGACTGTAGTTGCTGCTCTCCATGCTGCGTGGGCACAAGGTGCTCTGGCCTGGAAGCTGTGGGGTCATGTTAGCACTGCTCGGTGTCCTGTGCCTCTCGGGAGAGCCTGAAATGCTCCCGATACTGCTTGCGTCTGGTTTAGACTTCCCATTTTTAGTTTGAAATGTGGAATTCGGTCAGTGGCAGGTATTTGGGAGGTTTGCATATGTATACCCTAGGAATATATGGCACTTTACTTTTCTGCCCTTCCTTCTCCAGGTATTAGCAGAAGGGTTTCTAGATATATTGCTGCCTGTTAGTTCAAGGAGTATATTGCAGCGCCGCATGTCTCTCAATCACTCCACAAGCCGGTAATGCCACTGTAATACCACTTTATCTCACAGCAGGGTCTGCTAGAAAGCATATCAGTAATGAAAAACAGTAATTCAAAACTGTGCCTCGCAGAGCAATAAGAGAGCTTATAGATTTGTCCAAAGCAACGGGATTTCTCAGGGTACGTGGAGAAATCGGAATAGGTTTCAGGGACAGAAGCGGTGCGCTTCTCTTCCTGTTGCAATTCGCTGGTGTGAAACGTTGCAGAATTAGGTAAACTCCGGTCTTTGAATGAAGCTTGGTAATAACGGTAAGGAAGGGAAAGGACCAGGTGTGCGTGTGTGAGGATTTCTTCTGGCCATTGAGCATTTGTGAGGGACTCTTATTTCTCTCTGAAGCAGTTACCATGACAACCATTCATTTATATTTTATAGCGTAGGGTTATGTTGGTGGGTATATGCTTTCTAACTTTTTGTGTGTGTGTCTTTAAGACCTTTTGTAAGATGAACCTTGCGTTGGAATATGGAACACTTGAGGTGTGATTCACACTATTGTATGGTCAGGCAATGAAGCAGGGCCGAGGGGAGGCTCTTTTGAGGCTAATTTAATATGAATACGGGGAGGTGGCTTACCTGGACAGGCTCATTACTGATGTGTTGCAGTGGGAGAGCCGGATGACTGGGTGACCTTGGAAGTCTCCTTGCACAGTCGTGTAGGTGTCAGAGTGAGGAGGACTGAAACGTCTGTCTGAGTATGCAGGTGGAAAAGGGAAGAGGCTTTGCAGCAATATTGCTGTGAAAAATCACAGTTGGGTCTTTTCGGAGCTGTGCAAACGCAGCATTTGCAGTCTTAACAGGCTGCAGATGTAGCACGGAAAAGAAATATGATTGCTGTAATATATGGCAACCTGTAAATATCAAACATTGCTAATGAGGTATTATATCTCGGAGTGGAAGGGACAGAAAATGGGAGGGGTTTCTCAGCCTGCAGCTCGTCAGTCAGTTCTGAGGAAATTTGGCTTTTCTGGCTCGCTCCTTTGTTTGTGGATCAGGGTGGGAGAGGGCATATAGCTGGCACGTAGTATCCTGCTATTAAGAAAAAAAATCATAAAGCTGCAAATATGGGAAGCTCTTAAGGCAGCAGAGAGGACACAGCCAGGGAGGAAAAGGTAAAGAGTCTGATTCTTTGCCTTGTCACGTAGAAGGCCTGGAGTGTGTTGTGGTCTATGGTTTCTCTATTACAGGGTCTTAGATTTGAAGGAACAATGTGCTTGGGCTTTGCAAAGAGAGATGAAGACTCTGGATAGAACCCTTTCTGTGTTCCTTCTAAAGGAGGAGAGCAAAGCTAGAAGTCTAAGGAGCAGGCAGGAAAGAAAAAAAAATATTTAAGGTTAAATGAGTAGAAATGAGTTGTTTTTTTGACCATAACAGGGTGGTGTCAGGGAGAGGCATAAGCTAAAATGGACAGTCATCACATACACATAGTGCGTATAGGCGATATTCTTCCTGCCTCTCAGTACATCCTTAGAGAGACTGAGTTTGAACAGTAAATTTTTCAAGAGACTGTCAAGTCTGTTTTATGCATTTGTATCCACCAGCGCGTTCCTGCAAATACACTGCTTTCGGATTCCCCTGTAGAATATGGGGATTCCCTCCTGCGACACCTTGCCTCCCCTAACCCAGTGGTCTGTTTTCACTAGGGCTGGAAGCCACCGCTTGCCACAAGCCACTGCGACTTGTGCTACGGGGAGTGTCCACCTTCCACTGCACAGGGGAGGAAACTGGTGAAAGAGGAGCTTTTTGCTGAGGGGCACTTGGAGAGCATGGCTTAGATCCCGGTGGATCCCTCTGCCCATCTCTGATGCTGCACTTCACCCCTCACTCCTGCTTTTACGGTTGTAGCTTACCTTGAGAGGCTTCCTTAGGTATTTGGACGGTGTCCATAAAGCCCCAAAATCACAGTGTTGACAGGATCATGTCTCTTGGGCTCGCTCTCCCTGGTGGTGGATGTGATTTTTTTTCCTTAGCAGTAGTTACGGACACATATTCCTAGGCTCTGTGTTGCTGTTGCCTGGCCCTGATGGTCAGGTTGCGGAGGACCGATACCACTGGACAGGACAGATTCCCGTGAGGTGACGCAGTGGTTGCGCATAGCATATCATAATCTGGGATTAGAATAAGTGAGTTCAAGGGTTTTTTTGCATTTTGGCGAGCAGCATCCAGCCGTGAAGGGCTGCTAAGACACCCGCAGAAATGTTGCCTGTTCCAGGGAGAGCTACCTCTGACGTAACATCTATTTTATATGTGGGAGAAGTGGGATCTGCCGGCCTGTGAAAGAGTAGGGGTGTAAGCAGGCTTTTTAGGAGCTGTCTGAAATACTAGGGAGTAAACCAGGAAGATTATCTAGGTCTTGGCCTGCTCACTCTGCACTGTTCTTCCCTGCTAATCTCCCCAGCAGCGACAGCGCGGCTTGTGGAGGTGACGTGCCATCACTTTGTCAGCTCTCATCCCACACTCAGGTGTGGGAAAGCTCAGGGGAAAACGCTGCTTTTGGGGCAGGTTGGTGTTTACAGGACGAATTGTGCTGGGGCAGAGAAGGAGGGTAGGGCTTCTGCTTTCTGACCTGCAAACTACTTTCTTGTTACTGTACGTTGTCTCTGCGCACTGTGTGCATGATGGATAAATCAAACTTTCTTCCAGTTTTTGTTACCTGAGCTATCGTTTTGTGATCTTCTGGCTGCCGATAACATTAGAGCAAAAAGGCTGACAGAGAGAAGTCTTGTCCTGTCCTGCGTGTTAACAGCAGTATGAACTAGAGGAAGCCAAAAGGCTTTTAGCACGGAGAGGAGAAGGGGGTGAGAAGTGAGATGGAGCCATCCCTCTTTCCTCTGCTCCTGACGTAGTTAGTCTCTGCTTGTTTCGGGCTGCTACACGGCGCTGAGCTTTGCAACGTGCTTTGCCACTACTAGCATGGTACGATTTGGGTTTTTTGGGCAGCGACAAAGTAATTAGCGGCAGTGGAAGGTATGTACGTGCTCTGTCTCTTCTGGGGAGCACCGTGCTTTGCCAGCCCATGGCTGCTGGAGCAAGCCCTTGGCTTCTGGGTTGCAGGCTGGCTCGTCTCTAATCCAGCCCGTAAGCGCTGCTGTAAAGAAGGGCATGGATGTTGTCCTTAGACATGAAAAATGCCAAGTGAGATGTGGGGCATTAAGCTCTGACGGCCTGAGATACTGCTGTGTTTAAACATCTGAAAGGTTTTATTTCAAACTCCGAAGCACAGCTGGAAACTTCAAAGCTGTTGTTCTCAGTCGGTGGACTTTTTTCAGGCAGTGAAAGGCTTCGGTGGCCTGGCAAGTTGGCTTCTTCTGGAGTTAAAAGTGGAGGTTATTTAACGTGCTGATGGGAAATGGCCACTAAGTGGAAATAATTGTTTTGATATGGGTGTGTTAACCATCCTCGAGGTATTTTTTATAAATATCCTCTAACAAAAGAGCGTGTTTCTTAAAGCTGAATGTAACCACTGCTCCACCTGGGAACAGTTCTTCCCCAGCAACAACACGTAGCTCTTCTTATAAAGGAAATCTAAACTTAATTCGTCTCGGCGAACTATGGGGCACGTGAGAACAAGAAAAATGTAATTATCAGAGCTGGTATTAACTGTGCTTGTATTGTGAAGTGCAACCTGTATTTAGACAGGATTTAGAGACCATTTAGAGCCTGTCACTACAGCTCCAGGTTCCAGCTTTACTGCACAAAAAAAATGGACTTAACTCTAAGTTTTAAATCTGTGCTGACTCATGTTGAGTTCATTGCTGACGGCAGTTGCCGCTTTGACATCTGTGTAAGTCTCCTCTTGAAACCCCGTAAGAGTGAGTGCTGCTGTTCCTGGGTCCTGAGTTGGAGCCTGTCCTAACGAGCTTCCAGGCTGCCGCTCAGCAGCTCCGCTGAAAAGGCAGGCAGGCAGGGAGCGTGCGTGCGGCGAGGGGGCTACACTTTGCCTGTCAGCCTGTGAAATTTTGTTTCTCGTTTCAACTTTAAGTCACTACCAGCCCGACCAGCGATGCAGAGATAAAAGGTTTGATGCCAGTGGCTCGGTACCTGTTCTCTGTAGTATTTATCCCTCTGACGGACGGGTGTGTGTGTCTGAGATAACACACCTCTATATGATGGATTGACTGATTTTGTAGGATCACGGGGTCAGCAGCAGCCTGTTCCAGAACCCTGCAAAGCTTCACCTGACTCTTGGGACGCTGGTACTTCTCAACGAACAAGAGATCCGGAAAGCGTGTGACCTCCTGCAGCGATGCAAAGAAGACTTTGTGGAGTAAGTGATAAAAAAGGCATGTCATCACCAAGAACTTGAGTGGGGGAAAAGCAGCAAGGTGTCTTTGACATGGGACAGCGAAAAGAAAAGCAGCTAAATAGTCTGCCCCAACTCTAGAAATTTAGAAAAAGGCTGAAACGTTTCAAATGGGAGCAGTAGAAATCACCGAGCGGTCACAAAGAGTCTCGCAGCATCTCTCAGCTCAGCTCAAACCCGCAGCATTCCCTGAAAACGTGCTGTACTCACTTCTTTTTCTCACATGCGTCCCCGTTATTTTTGTGCGAGCAATTTGTGCTGTTGTTCCCTGCCCGCTGCAGAGGGAGGGACGAGCTCCGCTACCTTTGCGCGTTGCCTGCAGTGGGCTCTGGCACGCCGCTTCCCTCCTGCCTCCGAGCAGATGCTGAGGTGTCCTTGACACCCATTTCTTGATGCGGGGAGCTGTGTGCAGGCAAGCCAGCATGAGCTGTGTGAGTAATCAGTCTGAAACCTTCCGTGCTGCTCCAGGACCAGGCCTTTCTCCCTGCCTGTTAACACTGAGCTGCAGATGTTAGGGCTTTAACTGGAAATGTGGTTGAATGACACTGTAATTAGCTTATCTCTGAAATTGGAGATGGCCTGAGGGATTGGTTGGTTTGTTTATTTATTTATTTATTTCTGCAAAGTCTTGCACAACCCTTGGGTTTGATTGATTGATTGATTGATTGATAGATTCATCTACTCATTTATTCATTTATTGCCTCAGTGCATGAAGAATCAGCCACGCTCTGCCAGCTAATATCTGTGGGGGTTAATGTGTGGCCAAAAGTCATACCTCTGCCTGTAAAATGACAGCTGCAGTTTTTCAGCTGTTGAACAGAAATGCACATGCATTTCCAGGGATAGGCTCTGCCTGCAGTAATTGGAAAGTGCCAGCTTCCTCCTAAGTGGATTGAGCTGAGGCAGTGAAAATCTTTACTCTCCATTTCCTTTAGCGGAGGGGGAATCAACACTTGAATGTAACCTTTAGGTTATTTCCCCTGCCACACCCAAATAAATACGCTTTGAAAATTAATTTAGGCTCCCTTCCACCCACATAAACCTTCATTAGCGATCGTTTACTTTTCTAAATGCAGGCAGCGCCATGTGAAAGTAGATGTGCCCTTTTTGACCCTCTTTAGAGTAGGTGGCCTTTAGCGCTCTTGGCGTGATGTGCACAACAATACCCTTGTGCTGTTTTCCTCCCAGTGAACACACTGGAAGGGGAAATCACACTCTCCTCATTCCACCTGGGAAGCTTTGCTGAGGCGTCTCAAAAGCGGTCTCTTGGGCAAGCTGAACAGAAGCGAGCAAGGTTAGAGCAAAGTCGCGCTCACGTTGTTAACTCGTGTTTATTACTTCTGCCTGCCCAGACACTCCCTGTACTTGCCACGAGACCTCGGCGTTAAATGAGACAGCGGCACTTACTCACAGGGAGCTTTCGCTGCGGCGCCCTGCCTCCCCGCGATGTTCTGGTGGTTAAGGCAAGGAGGTGGAGTGTTGGGAAGCAGATACACTTCACAGTGTGTTTGCAGGTGTGGGAGGGCATATTATATCCTGCACGCGTTTTCGGTTTCGCCTGCCTGCCAGAGTAGCTGGAGCTGATTTTAAAACAGCTCTATTTACTTCCATCATTTGTAAGTGGATGTTGAAATGTACTTAAAACCACATTCTGTATCAAGTACTTTTCCCGGCGAAAATCAACAAGCTGGAGACTTTGTGTCACGATTGCTCTCTTGACCGGGAAGGCAGGAGCTTCTCTGGAATGAGAACTTGTACCGTTTTACTGCTGATGGGTTTTCTGAAATGTAAATGGAGATCTTCGCATTGAGATGGCCTGTGAACGCTGACAAGTTGACTTAATGCGTGCCTAAAACTCTGAACATATACATTTAAATGTTTTTACAGTATTTCTTGAGATGATGAGACAATAGCAGCTGTAGCCATTCGAGCTTTAGAAATTAGGGAGCCTTTTTTGTGTTTGGGGTTTTTTTCAGTGCAAGGAATGTGAAGGATATGGGAAAGAGAAGAACTCAATGGATTTCACTGCCCTATATGGTCTATGTAACATTTAAGTCCTGCATAACCTCAAAGTTGTGTTTTAACTATAGCAAAAAGCGTATTTTATATCATTCCCTTAGCAAAACCAAATATTTAGTGTGCGCATGAGGAGTACTATGCATCGCATTTCCAAAGCAGGCATCATGTTTTGCTTTTTAACATAAGGGATTTGTTGCGTTTTAGCCAAATTGCCGGAGGCAAGCCCCTGACCGTGGAGGTGGCAGGAGTGGAGTACATGAACGATGACCCTGCCATGACGGACGTCCTTTACGCCAAAGTCCACATGAAAGATGGCTCGGACAGGTGAGTTCCCCACACTCCCTTCTATCATTCCTCCTCGATGTGCTGTGGCAGCAGCGTGCCGGAGAAACCCTCTGCCGTCTGAAGCTGGTGGGTGCTGCTAGCAGTCCTTGGGCCAGCAGTCAGGAAGATGAAGTCATTTTTGCTTCCTAAACCAGTTGAGGCAGTGAGGTGTTTGCTCTTTAAATCAGTCACTGGTGGTGCAGCTGAAAGATGTCATTTGTTTCTGTAGCAGTCTGTCAGATTGAATAATGGTGTCGTAGCTCGCGCGGTGGTAAGATGGCCAAGGAGATACTCCTGAGATGACTTAGAAGGCAGGACAACTTGGCCTCTGCTGTCTAGTTCCCAGCCTGCCATCCAGATTAATCTGGACAGCCTGGCATATTCTGCGGCGCTTAATTATTCTTATAACCCAGTTCCACCAGAAGGTCCTCAGAAAAGCATGACTTGGTGACAGAGTTGGTTTTTGTAAGCAGCCTGGAACAGGCGCTGGGTGTGAAATGTCTGTCTTCTGAGCTGCTGGTGGGAAACCTCAAAGCCTGATTGGTGTCAGTGCGTGCGTTTGTGCTCTTCTCCCCTGTGGCTGATGGCTTTAGCGCTACAAACAGCACTGCCCGGGATGTGGCAGTGTCTGGACAACCTTCCTCCGTCTCATTTTTGACAAGTAGGTCACCGGCGGCAGCACCGTCTTTTCTTTTATGGCTTTCTGGAAGACCGGGGAAACCTTAAAAGTGGTTGTACTCCGTGCTGCCGGTTGTGAGGTGTGGGAAAGAGGGTAGGGGAGTAGCTGAAAGAGTTTTAGCCTTCTCTCTCTGAGCTTTGGCCTTCTCTTTTTCTGGCAGTGCTGCCCTTTTGTGTCTGTTCCTGTTGCTCGAGGACAGCAGGAGTTAGCAGAGGAGCACGGAGCAGTGCAGCTGGAGGAGGGAGGCTGCGAGCAGGGACTGGCTCAGGGAAGAACGGACATGTTCTGGCATCTCCTTTCCCCGAGGGCTGGGGAGGCAAGGGGGCCCGTCTGCTTAAAACTGCAGTTTGGAGGCTGTGTTGAAGTAAGAGATCGGAAGTGGGATAAGGAAATGGGTGGGAAAATGAAAATGTAAGAATGGCTGGGAGGCAGTAAGAATTGAAATCTTTTCCTCTTCTCGGCTCTTCCACTTTGAAATCTGTCCTATCCTGAAAGAGGTGAGATAAAACAAATGGGGCGGGTGAAGAACCAGGACAAGCTAGAGATCAGCCAGGAGACAGAAATGCAGGGAGAAACGAGGCAGAAGCACTTAGAAAGACGAGATGGAAGCAGACACTGGGTGACCCAAATGGCCTTCGGTCAGTTTGTTGTAGAAAGTGTCTGAAGTGTCAGCTCTGAGAGCTGAGGTATGGGCCGCTTTTCTCTTGCGTCACCGAGCTCCAGATCATCTCTGAGGTGCAGCTCTTGCGAGTCTGCTTGCATCTCAAAGTAAGTCTGCAAACTGAGGAGCTGCAGGAGAAATCCTGTAGAGCATAAGTAGGGTCTAAGTTGAGGCAGCGATGTCTGCCTGTGACTGGGGACAGCTTGAACTGTTGGGACTTGCACCGTGGTCTGTTTCAGATGCCAGCCTGTGTCTGTTTTGCTGAGAATCCACCTAGCCATAATGCCAGAAGAAAATGCTGATGTGCGTTAGGGTTGGTGGAGCTGCTTTTGGCAGGGGAGAGAAATGAGGTCTTCAGGTCTACCTTGCCTTGAAACTGAAAACGGTCCCCACCCGTTCCTCCAAGAAAGAGCTGATGTCTCCTCTGTCCTTCACAGAGCTGAGGTTTTGACCAAACCCAGATCTCGTGCTTTGTGTGGCACCTGGGGGCTGCCAGACTTCTCTTCTGCAACACCTTTTTTGCTTTTTCCCTAACAGCGTGATCAGAGAGGGCCAAGCGATTGTCAGTTTTTATCCTTGGCCCAGGCCGGTCCTTCCCTCACCTGCAAATTAATTTACCTGGCACTTCTCCCCTAATACAGTTCCTTATCTGCTGGCGAGCATCCAGAAAACATTTAGCTTTGCAGAGGGGAAAGAACATATTTTTGTGTTGATGGAGAGCAGGGAAAGCTTCTTTTGCTTCCTTTGAGATTCCAACAGACACAGCGTTGGACAAACGGTGATTATAAAGAGGGGGCAAATGTTGATCCCTCCAGAAAACTCTGCTTCATTTTCCCATCTGCTGGACAGATTGTTGCTGAGCAGCTCCGTGCACCTCTTGCCTGCTAAAACCTGCTGTGCTTTGCTCAGGGAAACGGGGAAAGCGGGTAGAAAGCAGAGTTTCTCAGCTGCAGGGCCAATACCGGAGGAGAGCAGCAGCCACGTGGTTTGCTGTGCTGGATCAAACTGCTGCAGCCTGTGTTTAAGAGAGGTGTGTGCCTTCCTGTCTCATGCAAGACGTCTTGCTAGCTCTATGTAGTTCCTGGCAGGGCTGAGGGGTGGAGTTCCTTCCTGATCTTTGGATGATCTTGATCAGCTTAAGCTATAAAGCAGGAGATTTGATTTACCCTGATTTAGCTTGCATAACTGCAGACAGAATTAGGGGTTGGCAAGCCCTTCTGCACACATAATGGCTCAGACTGAGAGAGGGATCATGCTCTGATGCCTCCCACATGGCAAATAATTTCCATTATAATTCATTCTAATTTGTTTTATTTCCTTGATTAACTTTATAACGTAATAAAGCGCCATTTTCACTTGAGCTATTCTCTGTTAATTTGTTTTAGTATTGTCTGTAATGATATTCATTTAATCTTTGTCATTGCTAATTTTAAAAATCACTGATGTAAAGCCAGAAAGTGATGGAAAACCATGACAATTGGTAGTTTGAGAGTCCTGAAATTGTCACATAGGGTCTGGCGGCCCGCGAGAGGCAGTACAAAACTGGCAGTGGGGTAGGAGCATGGCAGCCCTGGGCCCTGGGGGCCAGCCTCAGAGAGGCCACGCTCTGCCTCTCCTGCTGCAGCTGAGGCGCCAAAGTGGTGGCACCTGGTGGAGCAGAGAGCTGTCTAATCCCTCGGACTCCGTGAGAGAAGCCCAAATTCTTCTGCATAGAGTAACACCCTTTTGCCTTGTTTCCAGGAATGGGAAACTCTTGTTTTAGCACATCCTTGCTGCTTTTGGCAAGGCTGGGGCACTGCAGAAATTTTGTGGGGGACAGCAGGAACATGGAAGTTCCTCCAGCTCTTTAGACATAGGATATGTGAGTGCGCTGCTCCGATCGCCTGCCTGCTCCTGCTGCCTGTCCTAGGACAAGTCTGCCCACAGATCCCAGCAGCCATCGCCGCTTACATCCCTGACCAAGGCCAGACAAGAAGGTGGCAATAGATCATTTTGCTTGCTCAGTAGCTCCGAAGCTAGAGTGTTCACCAGGATGTGCTGTCTCTTATGCCTTCTCTTACCACCTTCTGGGCTCTCCCAGAAATTAAGCCCACGGACTGGTTTGCGTATGTGGGATAGAAAGGCTCCGAGCTCCAGCCCAGAGCAGAGCAGACCCTCCAGGAGTCAAGGTGCCTAGCAGTAGAAAGAAGCATCCTCCCAGTCCCACTAACATCTGTCACTGCTAAGCAGCTCTCCGCTATGCTAAATCCGCCCTTCTCCATGGAATATCTGCAGCAGAAGTGATCACCTAGGAAGCTTTGCTGAGCAGCCACAACTTTTTTGCATTAGAACTGAATCCTGACGGCTCTGTTCGTTTTCCATGAGAGACGAGTTCCCTTTCCCTGTGTGCATGCAGAGACTTAATTTCACATATGCTGCCCTCCCTGGCTGGAAAACAAAACGGTGACGACGCAGGGGTTCCTCTTTGGTTTACATGGCTCTGTTCTTTCTCTTTTTGCCTTCCCAGGTTGCAGGTGATCGCTGATCAGCTGGTGGAAAGGTTTGTGGCCTCTGGCTTGATGCTTAAAGAATGGGACAGGGTGAAACTGCACGCTACGGTCATGAACACTCTCTTCAGGAAAGATCCAAGTGGTGTGTATCTCTCATCCTTACTGATAATTCATTTAGAGTAGTACCTCTGAACTGCAAATGTTTTTGTTGGCTCTTATGTTTCTTTTTTAAAATTTTGTGATTTTCCTGGTTTCAAAAATACCTGCAAGGTCGTGGGGGGATGTAGCTAACTAAAACCCCGAAGAAAATGAAAAAGCAATGAAAAAGAGCTGGAGAAGGTAGGCATTCTTAGAGAACTTTCTGGATATTTTCTAAGATTCTTTGTCACAGCTTCAGAAACTCTATCACCCAGTAGCACTCATAAGACCTGGGCCAGAGAGGAACGCGTTCAAGTACCATGTGAGGTCTTGGGCTCTCTGTGACCCCCAGTGTTCGATTGAAATTCAGTAATGACTTGATGTGCTGTGCTGACCTTTAGACAAGATGAAAACGTGATCGTTTGTGGTCAAGTTACAGATTGCCCGTTGGTTTAGGAACCTGATTCCAGCGTCGCTCTTGTTAAATCAGATTCAGAACGCTGCGAGGCTGAGTGTGAGCTGTTATTGAGTGTATAGCGTCTGCCAAAAGATTGCCTGCCCTAGCAGTCCGCAGCACCATTCTTACCGCATTATTTTACGAAGCCGCCTCAGATGTGTTGCATTAAGGGACGGGCGGTGTATTACAGCCTTGTTCTCCCTGTGCAAACATGCATGTGCTCTGATGCCGGTGTGCAGTTTGCAAGCCTTTGGAGCATTGCACTAAAGCTTTTCGTAGCTCTCTCTGGTGTGGTGGCCTTGGCGCAATGCCGATAGGTTATGGTGAGTATTCCCCTGTTACTGCCACTGCGAGTCTGTACGGACGGTGATAACAGCAGGTGGTTTGTGTTAGCGCTTTTCCGTGTGTCCAGCGGCACGCTTTGGGGCTGACCGCTGCAAAAGCCTATTGGGGCAGTAGAAACCCTGAAAAGGTGGGGCTTAGCTCTCAAATTGAGCCCTGAAAATGGGTGAAAGTATGAGCCCGAAGTGCTGATGTGGCTCCCTGTTCGGGGAGGCACGCCAGCAGCTGCGGCTGGCATTGCGGCTGTGTTCTGGACAACCCCAGGAGGCATGCGAGGCGTTCAGACACAACGGTGAGAGCATTGCACAGATAGCCACAGGAGTCGCTTTATATTCAATACAGGATTTGAATAGCGTGCTAGGTGTGAGTGGGACTTCATGGTTAATGCTGGAGATGAAAAGGAAATATTGAATATATTCACTGAGTGAGGCAGAGGTCCTGTGGAAAGAACAGCTCATGTACTTAGGGATTATATAAAAATCCAGACACGCTCTGGGGAAATGGATATAAGATGTAGGCATTTGGCAGTTGCTGTAGGCCTAGGTTGCTATTCTTAATGCCTGTGTGTGTGGCTGCGTGCCCACCCTGCCGAAATGTACGCGCCGCATGGATGCGCTTCCCGGAGCAGGCAGCCAAGGTTTGTATAGGTGCTGTCCGGATCGCGCCTGGCACTGTGCTGGCGTGCTCAGCCTGGTATTTGGTGCTGTTCCAGGCGATGCAAGTGCTCGCGGTGCTGGCTCTCACCCGGGCAGGATGTGGGATGAAAATCAGCCAGAGAGAAGCAGGTGTGTTGCGCTGAGCCATCAGCCCTACAGAATCGCCCCTAGCCGTAGCCATGACGTAGGGCCTTTCCTCCAGGTAACGTAGGTGATCCCAATACAGGCACCAATTCCTGCGTATTCAGCCTCGTTCTCTTTAAAATCAAAGTGGAAGTGGGGGTTTTTTTGCACTAAGAGCTGGGCAAAGATGGTTTATTAGCTGGCAGCTGACTTTGGGGAGGGAGAGAGTAGGGGGGTGAGGTACAGCACACACAGTTCTCCCATCTGAAGCTCATTCTGGTGGTGGCTTTTCTCTTTACAGCTGAAGAACGAAACAATACAATGACTGGTAAATCATCTTTCAAGGAACGGGAGTCGTTTAATGGCCGAAATATCCTCAAGGTCAGTATGAAACAATTAGGGAAATCAAGCCAGCTGCGGATATTTTATAGCCAAAAGAGGTTGAAACACCTTTACAAGACCGCTTTTGTCTTAGGCTTATGGGATTTCCCGGGGAGGGGGAAATCTGTTTAGAAAATAAACAATCCAGATCCCTGGTAATTGGGAGCATTACAGTATTTAGCAGGAGCATTCTAAAAGCTGGCGAGGCTCAGATCAGGAGTATGTAGCCCGAATGCTAAGTGGGTGTTCGTGTTGTCGTTTACTTCGCTTGTGTTTTACCCTGGAGACTCAGGCTCGTGTCGATTCTCAGCCCACCAGAAAGGAGTACTTTGTTGCTTTTGTTCTACTCACTTGTATGAAACTAAACGCGACTGTCATTTAACTTACTCTCCTCTTCTTTCCTTTTTAATCTGTGCTATTGATTTATATGGTTTTGCTCCAGAAAAATGGCAGTTAGCAGTAGGGAGTCCCCCCAGCTAGGATCTGAGGGCTTTGGCAGTGATCATAGGGTAGAAAGCAAGATCCCCCCAGACCGTGGAAGTGGGGAAGGCTCGAAGGGGAGCATCCTGCAGCCTTCCCCGGCTTTGCCCGCTGGAGTTGGGACTGCAGGCAGCCTCTGCTCCTCATCCAGATGGCAGTGTCAGACTGATGCTGTGCTGCTTGGCCCCTGCGAGTGTCCAGAGAGAAAAGATGAGCACAGAGAAGTAGAAATGATAAAAAACAGCCCTGGGTTGTAAGCAAATGTGCAATCCTCGTTGTGTGGGGGGATTTGTTGCAGGCAGCTATGATAAGAGGGATACAGGACAATGCATGAATACATTTGGGAGCTGACAGAAGATATCTTGGCAACAAAGAGCCATGAGGGAGGATGCGGGCTGGGTGGGAGTTGGACAGCCCAGAAGGACTTTAGGGCACCAGAGGAGGGACAGGGTACGTTTCATTTGTATTTACAGTTTTGCTGTATAATGTATTAGACACTGGATGCATGGGGATCTGAAGGCAGGGAGTGGAACTGATTGATCTCCTCTGCACAGACGACAAACAAAGGGACCAAATTAGGTTAAGCTCTCATTGTCCTCAAACAGTCTGTGCAAGCACGATGTCATGACTCAGCATCGCCACATGTTGAGCGTTCGGTACGAGACTGCAGCATTGCAAACTGAAGTAGGAAAGCTGTGGACACGGTCCCTTTCTTAATGTGATCAGTGAGTTTTGATCAGCTCCCGGCGTCTGAGCGCCAGGCTCCAGAAAGGGAAGGTGGCATGTTTTGGGAGCCCCGAGCGCCTGCGGGGACTCAGCTTTCAAGGCGTATGCCCACGTTTCACTTTGTCCTTTTTCTCTTTTCTCTTGCGTCTGTTAAACCTGTCCTCAGACTTTACAGAGGCGTCAAATATAAATGCCGGTCTTCCTTAATGCTCCTCATGCAAAACCACGGACGATTTGGAAGGCATTAACGATGCTCCCTCTACTGGTCACGCTATTTGTGGGACCGCACTGCAGGGTCTGAGTGTCTGTGGGTCCGGTGGTGTGCGGTGCTTAGAAATGCAACTGCCCTACCTCAGATGGCTACTTCTTATTCTGGCTGATCTCTGAAATAGGAGCCGATGCATTTTTAAAGCTCCTAATTGATTTTGTACTGATGTAGCCAAAAGAGCTGCTGGCTGTTTGGACTGTTGATAATTACTTCAAAGCATGTCTTGCCGCTAGAAATGTCATCCTTCTCCCCCACCTCCACTCCATTTCCTAACCTGCTCGCTTCGTATTTCCCTTTGGTCTCCCACGTGCCTGCAGCAGAACGCCCGTTGGCATTAATTAATTACATGAGTCATAAATAGCTCCAGGCTTCTTACCAGAGGAGCCCAGCCTCAGCCAGCCACTGATGCATTCTAGCATGACCTTGCAAGGATGCGCCGGTTCCCTCCCAGCCCCCTTTTATATACATTATTTATCTTCGGCTCAGAGAGGCTGCCCGCTCGCAAAGTGGCTTCATTAACTTTTGCAATAAGATCTAAACGATGGGCTGTTAATGAATATGGCTGCAGTTAGGCAGGCTGGCTTGTGGGCGCCACAGGTAGAGCGATGTGCCCTGCCTGTGTTTCCAGGCAGTGGGACCCTGCGATAGCAGGGCTGGGTGGCAGCGCTCCCACTTGGAAAAGTGAGAAAGCACGGCTACTATTAGGAGGGCATCAAGCTCGAAGACTCGGGTTTTGTTGCACTCGTTCCTTTTATGCAGCCACGACTGGTGCTGTCAGGCCAAAGGCTTTGCCTAGCGGAGGGCAGGACCTGAACTATCAGAGCGCGGTGGAGACGCCTTGGTTCTGCTCTTCCAGTCGGATGCTCCCCTGTGGTCAGAGCTTGAGAGGAGGGGGGGTGTGTGTGCAGATGCGCTGGCAGCACATGTTTGCCGATAGCCTGCCTGCGTTACCCCAGGCTCCAGCTGGTATTTTGCTTTCAGCAGAACTAATCGGAATTTTATTTAATAATCCTTTGTTCTACCCGTTCCGCGGAGTTAAACATGCACTCCTATTTGTGCTAATAAATGGTTGTGCAGGCCGGTACCTTCCCACACTGCTCAGAAAATAGATCCTGTAGGATGAGTTGCGTTCAGGAGTTTAAATTACTTCTGTCTTGAAGAACATCCGTGACAGAGGCTCCCTGGCCTAGCTGGTGCTGAAAGCCCGAGGGAGCATGTGCCCCATCAGCGGGGTGATTTGTGTCTCCCACGAAAGAAAGGTGCTTCAGCATTGTGCTTGTCTAGTCTCAAGAAGCTGGGGGTGCTTTGTGCACGGCCTCATATGGAACGATACGTGTTTCCTCTAGGGTGGCTAGTGGCTAGCCGATGGAGTCCTTTGCGCATCCGAGTCACGTACCCAAGTCTTGCTCCCGTTGGGAACAAAATGGATTGTCTCTTGGAGAGCGGAGGAAGGGGGCAGCAATTCACAGCTGAAAGACAGCGGCAGCTTCTTCCCGGTGAGAGAAGGGTCTGGCCAGGTGGGTAGCCGGGCCCTGGGGAGATGCCGGTTTGGCATCCGCTCTGCCCGACCTCCTCCTGTGTCCTCCCAGGCAGTGGCTGCCTGCCCTGCGTCGCAGCTGGCCAAGCGGCACAGCGCTGGCACAGAGGCGGCTGGGGCAGCTGCCTGCATCTCCGGAGATGAGGCTTGGCTGCCTCCGGGCTTTTATTTATTTTGCTTAGTGAAAAAAAAAACCAAAAACCCCAACAACTAAGGCCATGGTGAAAAAATAAAAACACAAAGAACTGTGAAGGTACCACCTGGCCATAATGTTCTAAAGCAATTTTTAAAGGAAAGGAAGGCTTCCGAAAGGAAGAAACCCACCTGGATTCTCACCGGGTTAAAATGGAATGATTGAAGTCTGAGGAGTGGCCTTTGCCACGTTCAAACAGGAGGGAAGGAAATTTTAAGTACAGAAAAAGATGGAACTCTGGCCACTTAGCACAGATCTGTGCGTTAACATCTTCCAAGATTAAATATTGAGGGAACAGCTACTGAGGTATGACGGTGGAAAGCTGCCCATCTTATGTCTGGAGGGCATTAGGGGAGGCTTTCAGCTGGGATGCAGGACTGGGAACTGGATCAGTCGAGGCAGCATCACATGCTGCTGTGCCCTGGTCCAGCAGCGGGAATGGAGCGGCTGGGCTGCAGAACTGCCTTGGGAGGGCTTCTAGGTGGGACAAGGCGGAATTCAATGAGGCTCCTTCTCTTTTGAAGCCTGCATACAGGGTATTATGTGATGGGACCGTATCTGCTTTCACTTGGAGCAGGGGGAAAGTGCATATACTGGCTGATACCAGAGCTAGTGGAGAGCTGATCATAGCAAACAAATCCAGTAGTGTTCTCTGTTATCATTTTTATCTTGCTGGGTGAGAATAGTGCAGTGGCTGTGGTGTGCAGTAGTTCGGTTTTAAGACATTTGATGCAGTGCTGTATAGAGACATACAACGAAAAAGAAAAATCCTGCCCAGGGTAAACCCCCTAACCCCTAAAAATACCCCAAACCCACCACACGCTGAACAAATTAATACCTGCCTGTGTGTAGAGCCACCGTTCCCAACTCCGCCTGCAGATGAGGATTGGTTCTTGTGTTCTGCAGCTGCCAGTACCTAGGCCTTCTCTGTGTAACTTCTGTTAGTGAATTTAAGGAGACAGAGTCTTTTCCCAATGTGTCTTTAAGTGGAAGTGAAATCAAAGGGCCAAAGTACCTGCGTTAGCTGAGATCAAGACTGCCCAGTGTTTGGAAGGGGTAAGAACATCTTGTCATCCTCAGCGAGGTGATAAAGGTACATATCCGATGTAGGACTGGCAGCTGGAACAGGTATCTAACGGGAGGTGGCTGCTTGGAAAGTTTAGAGTTAAAAATACCAAACAAAAATCCACTGGGGTGAGAACAGGCTGAATAAGAGATTGTGGTGCAACATCATTGTATCAGAAATAAGCCAGTGCTTTCCTCGCCTCGGTTTTACAGAGGAATCAAAAGCAGAAATGAAAGGCTGTAATGCTGCTTTACAGAGGAGAGGATTTTTGCCTTCAGTTCTGATCCTGCCATTATCGAGGGATACTGAAGCGATCGAGGGGGCTCAGCAGTGTGCAATTAGAGCAACAGTGGGATGGGAGGATGTGGCAGATGAGAATGGAGATCAACATTTGTATGATCTTGGGGGACACAAAAAAAAGGAGATTGAATCGGGGTTGCCATGAAAATTTTCCTATGAATTATATTCTTCAGGGGGGAAAAAAAAAAGGCATATTCATGTTATTTGCATTTGGTGAAATGGGAATCTGAAGTGGCATTTGAAAAAATCAGGCTAGACAACAGAGGAAAAATATCTTTGCTGGAGTGTTTGGGCCTTGGAGCAGAGCGACGAGGAGGCGTTGGAGATATTGAGAGAAGGCTGAGAATGCCGCGCTGAGGAGAACACAGTGCAGGAAGCACAGAAGGTTTGTGTGAACTTGCCCGCATATGATGGAGATCCGTTTAATGACCTTACTATAAAAGGGGAGAAGCCTCTTTTCTTTGCAGAGGTGCTCAGCACCTCTCTGACCGATTTTAGTGCTGGAAAAGGGAGGATTTGCTTGAGAGGGTTATAAAGTTTCTGAGTCTTCTCAGAAGAAGACTTCCAGGCAGGGCTGCCTACACCGCCACAGTCCCCTCCAGCCCAGCAGCTCAGCCATTTTGGAGGTGCTGTGGGTGCTTCTGACTCCCTCCTGGTGGACATCTCGCCTCCTCGTTTCCCCGAGATCGCCCTTCTGCCACCAGCCAGCCGAGACAGCGTCACCTATTCGATCTTAAGAGGACAATTTTTCTTGGTGGAGCTGGCAGGGGTTGAATTACAGTGGCGCCTTAATAGAAGACAGGGACCCAGCACATTAAGTGCAGGGCAAAAAAAAAAAAAAGAAACACATTGATTAGCAAAAGTAGGCAGTTCATCCCATAGGTGCCGTGACCTTTCTGCTGGATAATTTCCCGGGTCTGTCCGAATTAATTTACTGGCTCCGTAGCCGGACTCCTCCTCTTGGGGATTTGGTGAGCATACTGAGTAGGTCACATTGATGGGAGCTCCTTGTCCTAGTACTCCCGGATGCTTTTCAAGGCTCCTGGCACCTCCGCAGTGAAGCCGAAACCCAGCTCTTAAAAACTGTTGCTGCATTTGCTATAATAGGCAGTGCTAGGAGCCACGGGGATGAGGCTTCTTTGGAGAAATGCAGTGCTTGATTATTAATTTCCTTAAACAAGTTGTACTGTAAATCCCTCATGTTTGAGGCGTAGCAGGGTCTGGGAAGTTAGCAGAGCCTTTAACGTGCTGGAGGTTTTTTTTAATTCTTGTCTGAAAGATGTGCAAAAATCCGGTAACCTCCAAATGTCCCACTTGTATTTGTTTCTTAGTTTGCAGAATGCCTTTCACCATAGCAACTAGGGTTTGATTTCCTCAAGCGCATGAATTTTCATGGATTTGTGGCGGGGGGGGAACGGACCCAAAACCCTGAGCTGAAGCAAAGGTTTTGCAGCATGGTGGTGGCAGGAGCACTGCTCGATTTGGCTTGGGAAGGAGGGGGGACCCTGGAGGGAGAGGGTCTCGGCTGAACGGAGGCTTGCACCTGGCCCCAAATAATTTTATTTGCAAGAAATCAGGCCTGACAAATTAATTTAGACTATTGCTGAATGTCACCCTGCCCACTGCCGCATCCCTCTCTAGCAGCTGAGGTGGCTTTGCTCCAGTTTTATGAGGAGCTGAGGTTTTGCAGGGCAGCAGGCAGCGGAGAAGGATCAGCTGCTTCCAAGTTCGTAGAGCTCAGCTGGAAACCTCGTCCCCTTCCCACCCGTGGAGGTCAGAAGGGTGTTCTGGGCAGTATGAAGCACGCTCCTCTTAGCTGTGCAGATGAAACCCAGCTGGGGAGAGGTGGGGAAATGGCACACGTTAGTAGGAGGGAACGGAGCTCCCAATGATCTTGAGAAACCGGGCAGAAACAAAGGGGCTGCTGCGAACAAGGGAAGGTCCAGGAGGGGAGCGGTGGCGTCGGCGCAGGGCAGAGAACTATCTCCAGGCCACCCTCATGGACCGGGGTTTGTGTTATGGGGCACTGCTCCGGAGCACAAGCCAGCCGAGTCGGTCCATGGAAATACAAGAAAGAGGCAAATCTCCGTAAAATCCCCCAACTGAAGTACGTGTCCAGTTTTGAGCTCCCTGGATGGGTGCAAAGAGCCCAGAAGGCAACAATAAGGTAATTGGAAGGCTGGAAAATGTTTGCAAGCTGAGGCTGAAAGACTTGGAGTTGTTTTGAGGTTGATAAAAGTAAGGAGGAGGACAGTACATAGGAAAAACTCTTTAAGCATGTGAGAGCTTTTGCCAGTAGTGGATACTCTGTCCTCCAAGCTCTGATGGTCGGGCAAGAAATGAAGGACTTAAATTGCAGCAAGAGGTTCAAAGTAAGCGTTAGGAAGATCATTGTAATGAGAAGGAGACTTAAACGCGGCCCTAGAGCAGCAGGAGAAATGTGAGTCCCGGTTGTTTGGAGGGAGCAGAGACAGTAGTCCAGGATCTGCCAGCAATGAGCTCCTCCTGCCTTGGGGAAGGAGAGGATAGTGGAGCTGATGACCTCTTTTGGTCCTTTCTTCAACTTGTCGCTTTATGATTACTATATGAAATATATGCAAAACACCCATGAGATGGCATTTCTGAATGTACCAAAAGCTTCTTGGCATTTACATGGCATTTCCTTTGGCTTAGTAAAATAAAAACATAAAAAAGAAACCTCCCATTGTATATGCCTAGGATCTTTCTCCCTGAACTCCATACATGCTTCTTGCTCTTACACTGGCAGTACTTTTCCAGATAGAGATGGTTATATTGGTATTGCTTTCTGAGGGACAGCACTGGTGATTTAACCAGAAGGGTTTTTCCTGTGTCATAGAGGAGATACCCTGGACTTGCATCCCATATTGGGCTCGTGATAACCCAAGATGCTCGTTTATCTGTAATTTCAGGTCTTGGTGGTTCATGGCAAAGCTTGTGCATATAAATGACTCGGGAAGTAGCAATCTGAAAGCAAACAGTAAAGGAGTTAGTGCTTTGCTTATGGTACAGATCACCTGTACTCCCAAAAGCCAGGCTGCTGGGACTTTTGTGGCTGGATCTTGGCCCTCCTGAAGTCCGCATGCTTTATTCTTCCCAAAGGAAGCGAGGTGAAAGGGCCTCCGCTGCCACCTTTTAAAACCTGCCAGAGGCTGAAATAAAACGAGAGGGGAAGGGCTGTTCCTTGCGTTATCTGGGTGGAAGGACTCGATGCCGTACTGGTTGATGGAGAGACGCTCCGGAGCCAGCTGCAGGCTTGCAGAACAAAAACAAATGCCTTGGCACAGGAAGCGCGCTCCTGGTGACGGCCCAGATGACGACCGCCTTCCTTCTCTGCCATTCCTAGCCCTCTCTCCCTCCTTTCCCTGCAGCTCTGCACTGTGTCCTAATCCTGTAGCGCCTGTGCACCAACGGAAGGTGTTGGATGCCTGGCCAGTGGTCCTTTAAAAGCTCATGAAAAGGAAGCGGGTGGCACTTTTGAGTGGAGGTGGGGATCGCCGGGAAGAGCCACCTCTCTGGATGAGTGCCTGTCTACCTGCTTTTCCTACGCTTCTTGTGCATTATTGCTGGCAAGCTTCCACACACAATTAAACCTCTGACAGAAAATCATTGGCGGAGTGGTGTCCAGGGTGAATAATACAGGAATCGGATATTTCTTTCTTGGCACCAAACTGTTTCAGAAAACATATTTTGAAAGTTGAAAATAGAAGTAAAAAAAAAAAAAGAAGAAAAAAAATCCATTAATTGAACAAACTCCCCAGATCTTGACATGTTGCCCAGTTGTGTCTCATCTTCTGGGCGCCACCAGGGAATCTGGTTTGGGGTTTGTCTGTGGTAGTTTTGGGGGAGTTTGGGTCGCAAATGGAAAGGGCTTTGGTGCGTTTCTCAGGATGAGGAAGGAGGAGCTCTGCCAGCCCGTACTGCAGCCTGGGAACTGTGGAGGTGACAGCCTTTGGGGTGGTCAGCAGGGAGGTGTTGGTGGCATAAATCCGCAAAGGGCAGGCTGGCTCTTGGCGTCCCTCTTTTACCAGTGGCTTTCCGTTGCTGAAATTGCTGCCGAGTCGGCTTGCTGAGGAGCGATAGGGGTGCTGCTCCCGCCCGAGAGGCTCCGGCAGGTCTGTGCGGGGAAGGTCGCAGGAGTGAGGCGCGTTAAGCGGGTAGGTGGGATCCCAAAAGCAGGACTGGAGGCTGTGGTTTGGTTCGGGCAGCAAAGGAGGTTAATCAGAAGAGCTCCGGTGGGATAGTTTGCTGGAGTTCAGTGGTATCCCCTTAGAGCCCATCAGTGTTTCGGAATGTTACTTTCACATTCCTAAATCACTTCTTTTTTTTTTTTTTTTTTTTTAANTTTTTTTTTTTTTTTTTTTTTTTTAAACTTTTAATCCATCCATATGCTTTGCCATCGGTGACTTTTCCTCTATAAATCCTGTAACCCAGCAGTTTGCTGAAGAGTCGGTGCCTTCCCTGCTGTAGCTGGCACGGGTACCACAGCTGTGCTTCAGCCAGATGATTTGGAAGAGTGATTGTTCTCTGTTCTTCTGCAGTGTTTTCCATCCCAAGAGCTGTGGATGTGTTACACAAGCTGTAATTCAAATGTAGCATCCCTGACAAGATGGAAAAATACCCTGATGTTTCTTTGGGCAAGCCGCAGCCCATAGTCTGATCCTGTCTGGGTCCCTCCCCTCCCTTGCAGTGTAACATGGTGCGAGAAGGATTTGGGGTGTTGGGGTGACGCTCTGCCGCAAGTACCGCCAGGAATATCCAGGGGAGGGTGCAGAGAGTCTGAAAACAAACAGATTTCATTGCTCCGTGTGGAGGCACCTCTTCAGAAACGCCGCTTAATTTTTCTCCATGCTTGTCAGCGGGTGCCTGGGATTTTGTTTGCTTCTCCCCTTCCCCGAAGGGGAGAACAGCACCGTAGCATGCTGATTTCCCATGGAAAGCAACCTCCCGTCCCTCCCGGCTTTCCGAGTTTGTTCCTTCATTCACCGCTGCTCCCAATCAGGACACGCTGGGGGAAGCAGCTGCCGCCGGTCGAGCTGGTGACTGTTGTCACTGCGTGCAGAGCAGATGAAGCTGTAAAGCCTGCGGCTCCTCTGAAGCTTGACTTTAATCTCCTGGTTTGAGCTCTCTCTGCACTGCTGTCTGCTGCCGGACCCTGACTCCCAGCGCGATCTTGCACGGCCGCAGCTCTGGGTTGCCTGTCAAAAGCGATCCTTCTGCACGTGTTCTCCCACGGAGGCAGAGACGAGTGGCGCGCCGCCTGTTCGCATGCCCTCCTGGAAGGGATTTTTTAGTGGATAAACACCTTCGACCCAGGCGAAACAGAGGAGAAGGGATTGCTGGCATCCCGTCCTCAGCGTGGACTGCGCAGCAGGAATGACAGCGAGCTCATCCGCAGCCATAGGTTCCTGGAGCTGCAAGCCTCTTCCCTTCCCGCCTCTCAGAAGTTCCTAATTTCTGGGCTTGTTCCAGATACGGAAAACGGGACGCCCCCCTCCTCAGCTCCCTGCCGAGGGCAGCTGAGTTTCTTAGGCTGATTGGTCACAGGCTAATGACATTACATGCCTCTGCTCTCCCGAAGCGCTGATTCACTGGGGACAGTTTTGTACTGTTAATCTATAATACCCCTACCCTAAGGCACTGCTTTCTGTGGCTGGAGTTCACAACAAAAGCGAGCTCCCCGCAGACTGGGTGGGGGGGTGGGTGGGTGTGTGTGTGTGGGGGTGTCTGCATTTTATCCTGTGATAACACTGCTCTTTGGTGGTAGTTTTTAATTGCAAGGCATGGCAGCGACTCGGCGATCCCTTGGCATTTCTGAGTGCCGAGGCTCTCGGCAGAGCTGCTTGGACTTCTTATTACTTCAGGATGGGTCCTTTTTTGGCTGACTACCGTAGACGATGTAATGCTTTAAAAACTGATCAATAATCCTGATGGTAGCAGCAAAATCCAGGCCAGGCGGTGCGAGTGCAAGCCAGAGATTACATGAAGGAAGTTTTAAATACCTCTCACTCCCTTCCCTTGTCTGGACTTACTTTGTCCTCCTGCTGCCCAGTGCCTCTCCAGGCGAATCCATTAATATTTCTCATGCTTGTTGAGCCCGTGACAGGTGATTTAAAAGCACCGGTTTGTGTTGGCATCTCCGCTCTTCATAACCAGAGCTGAAACGCATCGCTGCTGTCCTTACGTGGATTAGCGCCGTGATTTATTACTGTTGTTTCCAGGTTTGAACACAAAGGTGCTGTCTCATTCCGGGAGGGTTGTCTGCGGGAAGCGAGCCCCCGAGGATGGCTGCTTGACAAATACCTGCGCCGGGGAACACAACATCGTTTAGACACACATTTTAACTGCTTCATCGAGGAATCGTCCTCCTTTGCATTCGTTTCTACAGTGCTTCCAAAAAAACCTGCTTTACAGGCAAAGGCAAAAGGGGGAAAAAATGTGGAAAAGAGGCATCCTGGTTTTGATCTGTTGCTCTGCCTTTGATAAGGAAGTTGTTGTGGTTTGGGGGCTGAAGTTTGTACTAGCATTTTTGGCTCAGGTTTACGAGGAGGGAGCGGTTTGATGTGTGATTCTTCCTCTCCCAAAACGAGTCCTCAGCCTCCGTCTTCCTTCAGAAAATGCTTGTTGCGCCCCAAGGGAGCCCTGCTGTGTAATTTGTTGGTAATAGAGGGGAACAGACCTTGGAGGAAGAAGGGTTTCTAACATCTGAGCGGAATTGGCTTAAATGAGAGAAATGGGGGTGTTAGAAACAGGCATGCTGCTAGCTTTTCCTGGCTCAGAATAAGTGGCTTCTGGGGAGAAATGGAGAAAAGCTTGCTTTCTGGGAGCTACTTGCAGGGCTGCCTGCCTTTCATCGCTACCTGCGTGATTGTGTCCTTGGACCCGGCCTCCCAGAAGGGAGAGGGAGACAGGGAAGTACTTGCAGGCATGGGCCTACGGTAACGTGCAGGCTGACGTGAAATATGGATTATCCGCAGACCGTTACACTCCCTCCCTTGGGGGCTCGCAGCTTTTTGGGAAGGCGGTGCGGCTGCAGTCCCTGCCATCCCCTGCAGGTCCTGGGATGCTGCTCCCGGGAGGATGCTGTGCCGCTCTCTAGGCACCCGCTTCCTCCCCGTGGGAGATGCCGTGTCCTTCTAGGCATCCTCGCTGAGAAGTTTCGGAGCCTTGGGCTGCGGTTGGAAAGGCAGGGCACATCCCGGGCGTGTTTGCTTAGAGGTGCTGGGTCTGGGGTTAAAAGTTAACAGTGCGCTTTCCTTATGTGGTTCTAATTTAATTTGGGAAGGCAGGAGGGAGACAGAGGGCACTTAGTCTGCTAAGTGCTATTCCCTTGATGGAAGTTAGTAGCTTGCACGGCGTGCATGGCATTGACTTCATAAACTGACCTTTGCCTCTGTCAGGTTCATTTTAAAAAAAAAAAAAAAAACCACAACAAAAAAACCCCAAAAAATTCCGAACCCCCAACCTCTTATTTATTCTTTAGGCAGCGAGGACATAAATCCTTCAGCGTGTTTGATTTATAGAATTACTGTGCTTTTGCTGAGCCTCACGTCCCACTCCAATCAAATGACACGGCTTTTGGTAACCGTGCGGGTGATTGTGTTTTTCCTTCCCCTCCGCCTCCCTCCTATCTGCTCCTGGTCCTGCTCCTCCTCGTGCTCCCTGCCACCTTTTTGGGGAAAGTGTGCCCTTGGCACTCATGGGAAGGGACAGGAGGAGCGTTAGGCAAGTTTTGGGGTTATCAGTGTTTGTACATGAAGCGTAACGATCTCCAGGTATCTTCTTTCCTGGCCCAGAATAAAAAAATGCTAAAATGCTTCTATAGAAGGCATTTAATGAGCTGTGTTACAGGCCTCCTCTGAAACCGGAGCGTTTCCGTGGTGGCTGGGGAGAGGGGGGAGATATTTATATCTTTCTCGGCTCTGCTTGGCTTCTCCCCAAGATAAATAGAAGTGAAAGTCAAAAAGTAGATGCTCGGCCTTTCTGAAATCTCTTCCCGAGCCCCCGGGGACCCGAGTGCAGGATGCTTTCGTGATGGGGAAGCCAGCTCCTGGTGTCCTGGGAGTCTCGGAGGATGTCTGAGGGGGTCTCCCTCCCCACTTCCAGAGGCAGATCTTGGCTGGCCGGTGGCTCGGCTGTGATCCCCACGCCTGGCGGCTGGTGGCCTGGCTGTCATGGGAAGCCTCAGGGAGAAAAGAAGCATTGGTGAGAAGCCGGCTTGGAATGAGAGCAGAAAAAAAATGTCTGTGGTTGTCCTCTAAATCTTGTAGCGTGTTTACTCTCAGAAAGTACAGCTACATTACCAAAAATCAATAGTTCTAGCAGCGTTCTCCCTGGGAAAGACACACACACGCTCGGACACACGAGAGGTGGTAGGTCTTAAAAAAGCCAAGGGAATAACAAAGTGCTTTGGAACGAGGGATTTGCTTCACTTTTAGCAGCATACAAATGGAGGGCCCTTGACCTGGACAGCATCTTCTGGGACTTTCTGATTGTCTTTCTGGTCTGATGGGCCTGAGGCTGTGCAAGGCAAGAGGGGCTGGGGGAGGGTTTGTCTCATTAACTAATTTTGCCACTTTTTGCTTTGAAGTACGTGGATTTTGTAAGAAAAACAGGTTGTAGTGTGCAGAGGTAATATGAATGAGTGTTTGAAAGACTCCTCCTTCGGCTGTTTTGCATAAAGGTTTGACTTCCAGGGCTGCTGATGGCCCATCCCAGCATTTCGTTTGTTTTCTTCACGTTTGCAAAGATTTCATTCTACAGAAACGTGTCTCATCCCCCTTCTCTTTAAAAAAAACCCACTCCTTTTCAAATCCCAATATCTCCTTGCTCACCAGCACACCTACTGCTCCCGTTAGGCATGGAGGGAAATGATTTCTGTTTTTCCTGGGTGGAGAGTGCTCTGTGGAGGAAAGGAGTGTCGGTATGAACACTCATTTTGACAGAGAGGGTTGTTAAGGTTTGGGGTGAGTGGGCACGCTGGTGGCACTGCAGCACACCCTGGAGAGCTGGAAATCATCCAAAAAAAGATGATCAGCCAAAAAAAAAAAAAAAAAGAGAGAGAGAGAGAAAGGAGACCAACCCCTTTTTACTAACATCTCTTATTAATGAGACATTTTATCCTAAGTCCTCTAACATGAACTACGCAGGCTTTTGGGAACATAATTAATCTTTAATTGTATAAATCTTTAATTGTGTAAAATGGAGTTTGTATGGCTGTAGTCATTTCTCTTCTCTCTTTTCCTCCTTGAGACGCTCCCTTAGCACAACTTCTTTTCAACAGGGTGCCCTGCTTTCGGGCAGCTGCGCAGGTGGTGTCCCTTGAAGGCAAGTTTTTATGGAGGGGATGGGGACCTGCGTGACCCCGGTGGCAGGGCATCTGGCTCCTGCTGAGTGCACGCTCGGAAGAACTGGCAGCAAGTTGCGGCTTAATACGAGTCCGAGCGATTAGCAGCGAATTACTTCGGGCCCGGCGCAAAGTAAGTCCTTGTGCTGGGGTCTTAAGGGAATGAGCGTCATCCCCCTCCGAAGGCAGGATGAGCCGCAGGGAGGTGCGGGGGGAGCTGGAGGCTGCCTGCCCACCGCTCCCCCTCGGCAGGCACGCTGTGGCTAAATGGTCTGGCGGAGAGAAACCCTGTTTTTTGAGGCCTTTTTGCTAACCCAGATGCTTTTTGCAGAAGCAGCTTGAGGGTTGACTGCCCGTGCTGCCACGCAGGCAGGTCCAAGGAGGAGGAGAAGGAGGAGGTGGTGGTCCCTGGCAGGTGGACTATTGGCAGCAAGCGCTCTGCAGCACATCCAACTGCGGCTGCAGCCGTTTCCAACCAAAGCAGGGGCTTAGCAATGGCTGAGAGCCGGCTCGGCACGCATAAATACCCCTTCTTTTCAGAGATGCCGTTCAGACTGTTGTGTGGTGGCGGGGAATTGCTGGCCTCAGCCAGATCCTGAGCGGAGAGTTGTCTGGGTGAGCTGGCAGGCCGGAGCAAGGGCCAGATTCATCCGTCTGGTCTGTGGCCCCGGGTGGCGCTTCAAACCCAAGCCCTGCTTGCTGTGAAGAGGAGCAGGGAATCGCTTTCCCTAGGGCACCTTTCCTTTGTGAAGGAGCGACAGCAAACCGGGAATTGTCCTGAAAGAAACCTACCTGGGCCCCTTGCAAAAAGGGCTGTTTGCAAAGCAGAACACCCTTAGGAGAACCAACAAAAGAGTAGTCATGCCCAAATCAGTGCCAGGCAGAGCCAGATGCCTTTTTGGAGGAGGAGAAGTGCAGCTTTTCAGATGCTAACTAGGTATTTGGGGTTTCAATCATTGGCTGTATGGAGGAATTGATGCACCACTGGCTCTAGGAGGAAGTGTTGTAATTAATGCGTCGGCTTTCACTAGTCGTTAGTGTCTGTGATGTCTGTAATGGCTGGAAGGGTTGTGCGACCTGCGGCTCTCTTGAGCCATCTCTCTGTGGGGACAGATAGAAAATGTAATAGGAGGCAGATGGAACGGACATTTTGGAGATCTCTGCGGTGGGGAGATGTCGCTGTTCGGGCCCCCCAGGGACTCAGCGCTCCTGTTAAGCAGAGTTTTGAAATTAGCATCTCCACCGAAGAGCTTTCCCTAAAGCACCACTGACGTTTCCAGGTGGAGCAATTTCCTGCGCCTTAATGGAATGGGAGGAGTGCGTTACGCTTAGACACGAGGTCTTTCCAGCAATATCGCTGAACTTCCCTGTAAGAAATTCTGATGTCATTTTTGTGGCCTGCTTCATAGATTGGATTAATCAGCGGAGACACGCCCTCCGGGTCCCAGCGTTGGCTTGCTTTCATTAATTTGCGCTCACGTCTTTGCTGAACAAAGAAGGATTTGTTGAACAAAGTGGGGTCAGTGCTGGGATGAAGAGCCTTGCGCCTCTAGCCTGCTAGAGAAGAATAATTTGACGAATAGTTGCGTTAAAGGCAAAACAAAGCCATGAGTAGAGACTTTTTGCAGGGCCGGCTCTTGTGAGAGATCCCGCGGACCAGCTGCAAGGCTGGCTTTCTCCAGGTGCCCTTCGAACGGGTTTTTTCTCTTCTCTTTCAGCTCTTCGAGAACTTCTACTTCGGAGAGGTGCAGCTGGACTCGGTGCGTCTTTCCCAGAGGTTCTCCTCGGACGCCTCTGGCTACTACGCGACGTCTGGGCAGCTGACCTTCTCCTGAAGCAGCAACGCAGCTGCCGCAGCGGGTCCCCTCATCGGTGAAATGGGGTTTTTTGGGATAGGAACTCGGGAACTCCAGGAGTGCCTCATGACTCCTTGAAAGCACACTGCGGCTGGGAACCATGATGTTTCCCGCTGCTTTTCCTACACCTCCCTTTGGAGGCAGACGGGTTCTTTCCACCTCCCTCCCCTATCAGTACCCAAAATGTTGCAAAGTTGCCTGTTTGATGCCTGTTGCCTCTTTGTTTTCCAAGAAACCAACTCAAAAAACCTGGTGCAGGTGGCTTTTGGGGCGTCGCCGCTGTTTTAAGCGTGGCTTTATTTCAGAAGGAGGAAGTTTGTTCTTAAAATAAGTATTTAAAATCCAAGAGAACTCCCCGGAGCATGATTTAACAATATTGAGGTCAGGCACCACTTGGATCTCCAGCAGCGTGCCCGTGTGATGTAGATCTCCAAATAAATTAATTCCCTTCAAAAGCCAAGTGTTTACCTCCTGTTGCATTGAGAGTTTCTGTAATTAAACTTCAGCGCACAAGTATGTTAATAAGAAAGCACTTATGGTAACAGCTCTTTCCGGTGACCATTTTGGAGCGCGTTAAAAAAAAAAACCAAAAAACGCCTTGTAGGTGGTTTCTCCGTTAAAAGAAGAGCAAAACTCTTTGATACCATTGTGAATCCTTCAGAGATCTGAAGACGGCTGGTTTTTCTTGTAAATCTCCCTGTTCGGTAAGAATAGCGACATGGGCTTTCAACTCACCCGAGGATGAACGCTTTGAAAAATGGAAGGTGCCGGCGTTCAGTTGTTTTGCAACAAACCGGTGGTGGCGGCAGCGGCTGCTGCCCATTCCTAGTCACTGCCGCGAATGCAGAATTGTGCCGTCCTGGAGGCAGAGGCCGCGTTCACTAGGGACGGGGCCGCTCCAGCAGCACCCGCTTGGACTGGTGATGGTTTTTAAGGGGTTTTCATCCCCTTCCCTCCCTCCCTCCCTCCCCAAGTGAGCCGGCACACGCAAACGGCAGTGGGAGGTGGTCAGGATTCAGCTTTCCTTTTT
>VZSF01004954.1:217773-235291 GCA_013398295.1 Chionis minor
TAGATTTTAAGAATGGTCAGTATGGGGGGGGGGGGGGGGGGGGCGAGGAGGGTGTCACTGCTCATTTGCAATTTAAAAGTAAAAATATCTATACTATTTTTACTTTTAAGTAACTTGAGGAAAAGAATGAGGCAATCGGAACTGGCTAGGCAGGGTGCTTATGGCTTTGCAGGCAAGGAAAGGCGACTTGGGGGTGCATCTTCGTTAGGCTCACAGGTCCATCTGCTGATATGCCTTGGTCTAAAGCAGCCCAAGGTCATTCCTTCACAATGCCGAGACACACAGGTACATGTAAGGTCAACACATCCCAGCCCTAGACTGAAAAAAACCCACCCTGCAATCCTCTCAGTGTCTTAAAAGTCTGAGGATAAAGATCAAGGAGCCCAGACAGATTAAGGCGACCTTTTGCTCTAAGTTGGGCTCCCTGCCGTAGCTGGTAATGAACCCGCTAAGTAACAAGTAAAATAACTGCAGAGAGGCACTCCAGCAACAGAAAAGAGGTCTAATGTGATCAGCACTATTGTGTAACTTCAGGGGACTTCGACCTTCAGTGATACTTGCTTCTCTTAATGACTTGGCGCGGAGACGCTGGCATGCAGCACTAAGCGCCTGAAGGCACACCAGTAGTCCAGTTTTCCTTGTTAATCATTACCAGCACATGGAAACCCTCCTCTCCCCTATACTCACTCCCCTGCTCTGCAAGCATCTGCAAAGCAGAGTATTATCTGGATTTTCCTTGCCTGAGTTACCTTCCAGACACCTGCTTTTGAAAAAACGCTTTCCCAGTCAGCCACAGAACCCGCTCCGCCATTGTCCTTGATGATTCCAATCCATCCGTTCTGAGCAGGCAAAAGCCACCTCAGACTTCCCAGAGTGCTTCCCGGCAGCACCTGCGCCTCAAAGCTCAATCAGATACTTTTTAGAGGTTTCTCTCCCAATTCTGCCTACTCTCTTTTCCTTTCCCATAACCACCCTCTACCTCCAAATCACACCTCTCCATAGCACGCCCATTAGAACAGTTCATCCACCACATTTCTCCAGCTGCACAGCTTTTTGGCGTGCGTTAAAAGGAGAAACAAGCTACAAAGGTAAGGAACAGAGTCAGGAAGAGGCTGAGCCACCTCTGAAAATAAGCATATAGTGAAAACTGAAGCACAGCCATTTTGGTTTCCTAGAGCTGGCGCGTCTTAGTGATTCAGAAGAGGCTAATTTGACTAACTGCTGGCTGCCGGAAGGATGTCAAAGCCCTGCATCACTGCATGCAGCAGGCTCCCCAGCTGCCTGTTTGGTGAGGCAAGAGGTCCCCAGGAGCTGCTGCAGCAAGAATTTAACATCCTTGCCTCCTGTTCAGTGGCTGATTACGCTGCCGGTGTGAAGTGGCCTTACTGCAGTCAAGACCCAAGCCTGAAATACCACACAGCGCGAGCATATACCTCCACAGGAGTGGATGTAGCTAGCTAGCTAAATGGAAAGCTGCTTCTTTTAACCCCAAAACACTTTCAGCGTGAGCTCACGGGGGCGCATTCAAGACGACCACTTGTATCTCAGACGCCAAGCAGGAGAACGAGACCATGCACTCTCTTCTCCTGCATCGTGCTACCCCAGGCTGTGGGGAAAGGCCACCCATCCTTTGCCAAGATCCGGCGATGGGTTCCGGCCGAGAAGCAGCCTAAGGAACTGGGAGCATCCCTCGGGTATTCCAGGCCTGCAGGACCCCACTCCCTAAGGAGTGCTGCCAAAATACTGACCCACGGGGCCCGGCTGTCACCAGCCCCAAGGCGACGAGGCCGCACCAGCCACCTGGCTCGGTGGTCCTTGCTCCCCGTGAGGCAGCCGGCCCCTATTCCCTGCTTACCTTGCCGGCATCCGCGTAGATGGGGATATCATGGAAAGGGGAAATGTAGCGCCCGGCGGCGTCCTCTGCAAGGAAAAAGTGGGGGGGGGGCAGTCAGGCCTGGCCTGAAGCGACGCCTCAGGTGAGGTGGGGGGGCCTCCTCCAGAGGAGCTGGGCCCCCCAACCCCCGTGTCGGGGTGGGTGAGGGGGATGAAAGGAAGGAGGAGGAGGAGGAGGAAGGCGGCGGCCACTCACTGAAGAAGAGCCGGTACTCCAGGCTGTGCGGCGCGGCGCGCTCCTCCACGCTGTAGCCGGCCATCCCGCCGCCCAGCCGGCTCGCCCACTGCGCAGGCGCCAGGGCCGGCGCTCCCGGGGGGAGGGAGGGCAGCTACTGCGCAGGCGCCGCGCTGCCCCCCGGCCCCGCCCCCGCGGGAGCGGTACGCGTTCATCAGCGCTACAGCTGTTAATTGTCTGTGAGGTCTCTTTACCTTCTAACCCCCGCGTTTCCTTGTTTTCTCCGCGATCCCCCTTGCCGGCTGGGGAGGGGGTCATCGGGTGAGACAATAATTGCCTAAACGACCAAAGATTGTTGTGGGTTCCTCAAACCGTAACGGATGGCTGTGGCAGCACGGGGTGACAGGGTCCGGCACAGCGTGGCGTGGTCCAGCATGGCCACAGCAGCATGGTGTGGCATGGTCTAGCACACCATGGCTTGGTCCAGCATGGTCACAGCAGCATGGTGTGGCATGGTCCAGCAAAACGTGGCCACAGCAGCATGGTGTGGCATGGTCCAGCACAACGTGGCCTGGTCCAGCACAGCATGGTGTGGTCCAGCATGGCCACAGCAGCATGGTGTGGCATGATCCAGCACAGCATGGTGTGGTCCAGCATGGCCACAGCAGCATGGTGTGGCATGATCCAGCACAACATGGCATGGTCCAGCAACAGCATGGCTTGGTCCAGCACATCACAGCTTGGTCCAGCATGGTCACAGCAGCATGGTGTGGCATGGCCCAGCACAGCATGGCATGGTCCAGCATGGCCACAGCAGCATGGCATGGCTTGGTCCAGCACAGCATGGTGTGGTCCAGCATGGCCATAGCAGCATGGTGTGGCATCGTCCAGCACAGCATGGCTTGGTTCAGCACAGCATGGCTTGGTCCAGCATGGTCACAGCGGCATGGTGTGGTCCAGCACATCATGGCTTGGCCCAGCATGCCATGGCTTGGTCCGGCATGACCAGACCAGCACAGTGTGGCATGGTCCAGCATGGTGTGACATGCTCCAGCATGGCATGGCTTGATCCAGCACAGCATGGTGTAGTCCAGCGTGGCCACAGCAGCATGGTGTGGCATGGTCCAGCACCCCATGGCTTGGTCCAGCACAGCATGGTGTAGTCCAGCGTGGCCACAGCAGCATGGTGTGGCATGGTGCAGGATGGCCACGATAGCGTGGTGTGGCATGGTCAAGCATAACGTGGTGGTGTCCAGCAAAGGACTGCATGGTTCTCCATGGCATGGCCAAGTACGGCATGGGACAGGCTGTTGGCAAATGTTGTCCCCCACTGCTACCTGCTCCCTGTGCTTCCCAGTTACATGCCCTGGCTGGAGCTGGGTAAAGCAGGTGCTGGCAGGACACAGGAGCCCATGGTACTGGGGGGGCTTGGCTGGTTGCCCCACTCTGCCCCTCATCCAGGACGATGCTGCTGGGAGAAGTGGAAGAGCCAAGGCAGGGACATGGCGTCAGCAGGACGCACCTTTATTTTGGTGACTGCCAGCCCATGATGTGGCAAATCCCCATTCCCCACCCTGCAAGCCCTTGATCCAGAGATGCCTGGTGGCCAGGCTGTTCAGCCGTCCCACGCGGGGACGCCAGGGCGGCGTGGTGCCAGCGGCCCTGACTCAGAGGCAGGCGGTGAGTCGCTGGTCCGTGCCTGGGCGAAGACACGGTTGCGAGCGCCGAAGAGGATCCCGCGGCCGTGGCTCCTGGGGGTGTAGGGCCCGTGGTGGCGATGGCGATGGCGGTGGTGGTGAGGTGAGCAGAAGGGGGCCCTGAAGGCCTCCTGGAAGCCCCGTCGGAAGTTCTCATTGAAGTAGCCGTAGATGATGGGGTTGGCGCTGCTGTTGAAGAAGGCCAACCAGTGGGCAAAGGGGAAGACGTAGACAGTTACTAGACGGAGCTGGCCCTCGCTCAGCCGCCCGTAGTCCGTCAGCAGCATCAGTGTCCAGAGGGGCAGCCAGGAGAGGGTGAAGAAGAGAGCGACAATGATGAGCATGTTGATGACCTTGGCCTTCCTTCGGGAGACCCTCCTCCCCTCCGGCTCTCCTTGGCCACGGTCAGGCGCTGCTGACTTGAAGAGCTTGAAGGCAATGCGGGCATACATGATGATGATGAGGGCAAGGGGGGCCACGTAGATGTGGGAGAAGAGGACGGTGGTGTAGATCCTCCTCATCCCCGTCTCGGGCCAGGCCTCCCAGCAGGAGTAGAGGGGGTAGGAGTTGTTGTAGGTGTCCACCATGAAGTGGTGCTCCTCCCTGGTGACTGTCAGGGTGATGGCAGCGGGGCACATGATGAGCAGGGCCAGCACCCAGATGATGGCAATGGTCACCAGGGCTTTCTTCAGCGTCAGCTTCTGGCGGAAAGGGTGGACGATGCAGCGAAACCTGCAGGAGGGCAGATGGTGGTGGCTTTGGGCACCCAGTGGGACATCCTTGGGGAAGGAGGGCAGTCAAGACCCAGGGGTTGGAAGGGAGGGTAAGATAGATTGCTCTTTACACATGGCTTTTGGTGGCAGAAATAGGTTGGGATCTCTCCAGCTTTGGTTTTTTCAGCCCAAGGTGGGGAAGGACACCTTGCTAGGATGCCCTGTGGATGTCTTTGTCACTCTCCTGGAGAGACGGGTCTTGCTTGTGATGCCCTTGGGAGACTTCCCATGATGGAAAACTGCACAGGACACCCAAACATGCTGAGGGGAGGCTCCATCCCCATGTCCCCCGTGCCAACGTACCTCTCCACGGCGATGGCCACCAGGGTGAAAACAGAGGCGGAGACGGACATGCCCTGCACCAGGCCGCTCATTTTGCACATGGCGTTGTCAAAGGGCCAACCTGCAAGGGGACACCGCGGAGGTTGTAGGTGCCTTTGGCTTGGCTGGGTCCATGGGCAATTCCCCCTAGATGTCCCCACCCACCATTTCATTGCTGGGGGACGCTAAATCCTCCTCCTAATGGGGGTGCTTCGTTTTGGGTTCATACAGAGATGGCCTTTAGCGGTACAGGCGCTAGGAGAAAAACCACAGAATTGGTAAAGATGATGCTTATTAAACTTCTTAGAGACTCAAGGAGTATGAAGGTTGTCATTTCTCCTACCCTTACATAGGGCTCTAGCTGTTATCATGGGGACCGACCTTGGGATCTTTGGTCAGAAGGGCTTTCATCTTGTTTCTTGACCCTTGCTAAGGCGTTGGCAATAAGTAAATCACACCCCATAATAAATAAGTACAGACTCTGCCCCGTGCCCCGGCTACTGCTTCACCTAAACTCTGCCAACCGTGCCAATGTCACCTTTTATCTTTGGAAAGGTCAACGGGCAGAGCTGAGCCAGTGCGGGGAGAAGACTGATGCAATAAGAAGGGTTTTTTTCAGTGCTGAACTTTAAATAAATATGTAAATTCAGTGTTAAGGTCATACTTATTTTGCCAAAAAATGTCTAAAACCTAAAAAACCCTCACCTTTCCCCCCTAAAATAGTAAGTCTAAATGAAATTATACCTTTCATCAGATGTACTTGAGTGGCCACCACCTGCCCTCCTTATCCACAGCAAAAAAAGCCACCACAGGCAGGAGATTTGGGGGTGGCCTCATGTGTGGGGGGCAGAAGGTGGGTGGTGGCCCCCACTGATTTCTGTCGCCCCTGCTGCCCTGCTCACCCGTGATGAGGTTGTCCACCAGGGTGGTGGGCATGCAGAAGATGCCCACCAGCAGGTCGCTGATGGCCAGGTTGAGGATGAACATGTTGGTGACCGTCCGCATCTGGCGGTTCTTCACCACGATGAAGCACACCAGGATGTTGCCAATCATGCACATGAGGAAGATGAAGGTGTAGGCCAGGATGAACATGGCGGCCACGGGGGAGGAGTGCTGGTAGTACGCCGAGAAGGTGTAGTTCTCCCTCAGGAGGTGACTCTCGCTTGCGGTGGAGTTGGGCCAGCTGCTGTTGGAAGGACCTGGGGAAAGGAAGGCAGGAAAACGATTTTGGAAGAGGATAAAGTGACTATTCTCTTCATTTCTTAATGCCCTCAGAGGTGGAGTCTCATATTCATACGAGTGCCCAGCCTGGCTGGGACGTGTCATTGATGGGATCATCGCAGTACCCCAACAAGTCTCCTCCTTGTTGGGTTACGCGGTCCAAGGTACCACAGCACCACGGCTGAGTTATTATTTTGTATCATTATTAATTTATATCATTACTATTTTATACCATTATTATTTTATACCATTATTCTGATGATTATGAATTAAAGCAGTTTGGAAGACATCCTGGTCTCCTGAGATTTTTTTTAGGGATGATGCAAGGAAGAGAAATCCAGGTCCTGACACTGCAATGCTCCGGCTGTGGGGGAGTGGTGTCCGCGGGGTCCACGGCATGGCAAGCCTGGGAGCATCCCTGCTCCCGGGTTTCTGCTGCTGCTTCTCCTTGCGCTTCGTACCCGAGGGAGATGGGCTGGGGCAGAGGAGTCCCTGCCCTCCCCTTACATATAGAGCGATAATTAGACGTAATTATGATCATTATCTGGGACCCTGAGAGCTTCTGATGGAGGGGCGTGCGGTGGGGGATGGCATTTTGTCCCTAAGGATTTAGCAGGGGGAGCAGGTCCGTGCGGCACCCACCCTTGGGTGTCCCCAGTTTGACGCAGGCAGGGATGCGGGAGGATGCCGGGTGCGGGCAGGAGCCGCCTGCAGCGCTGACGAGAGTTCCCCTAGGCTGCAAATTTTAAGGTAGAAAGAAAAAAAAGGCATATTTTTTAGCTTTTAAGGCTCAGCCTAACTGCCTGCAGGTCAGCCCCGCTCTGCGAAAGCACCGCAAAGCCGCTGCATGGTGGGCGGCTGTATCATCCCCCCCATCCTTCTGCCAGCGCTCCGCTTGCCAGCCAAGATGCTTTTCCCAGCTGCCGGGACCACCGGCTTCACCGAAGCCCTACCCAGGCTCTGTACCCCTGCCCTGGGCACAGGATTTGGCCAACGCGTTTCCAGTGGGGTTTCAGAAAGGCACCAGGGGGTTTTGCAGCACCGGCACGGGAGAAGGAGCCTCTCGGAGAGGCAAGGAAACATCAGGGCTGCCAGGGCGAGATGCTCCAGCTGGTTGGCATCAGATGCACTCACCCAAACCAGCTTCTTTAGCAGAAGCTATAGCAAAGACTAAAGAGATTGCCTGAAACCTGTGACATTAAGCCCAAAACTTTGCTGGACTTTATCTCTTTGGGCTGCAGTGCCTTGTGCAGCGTTAGCGGGAGGTGGGTGTCCTACGGATGAGGAATCACAGGGGGTTTCAAAAGCAAGGTGGAAGATGAGGAAAGGAAAATGAGGGGCTGCTGAGCGCCTGGGTTGGTGACGGATGGATGGATGGATGGATGGATGGATGGATGGATGGATGGATGGATAGATGTGTCCTCCCTTCAGCGCTGACATCTCAGATGCGGTGACAAGGGGATGAGGGGGGAGTGCCACCAGCCAGGGGGGGTGATGTGCCACCTGCCTCCTTGCCTGGCCGTGGGAAAGCACTGCAGGGAAAGGCTGGGCTGATGGAATAGGGGGCTGGGGCTGGGGGGTGTGTGTGTGAACACCTTTTTTGGGGGGGGTATAAAATAAAATAGATCTCGGTACTCACCTCCGCCATCCCAGCCCAGCTCCGGGGGCTGCATCTCCGGCATGTGGTGAAGGGGGGAGGTTTTACTGCTGAGGGAAGTGTGGGGGGGGGGTTGTCCCCATCCTCCCCGGGTCCCCTCCAGTCTGAGGCTGAGCCCTGGTACTGGTACGGTGTTGCCAGTGCCGCCGCGGCAGTTGCGGCTGCTCGCCAGCTGCAGCGGAGCAGAGCAGAGGGAGGGAGGGAAGGGGGGACAGCCTCCCATTGCCATGGATACCGGGGTACGCACACGCATCTCCCCCCCCAAGTCAGCACGGGGCGGGGAGCAGCCCACGGCAGGCAAGGGGAAAGCTGAAGCAGGTTTGTTCCCCGAGGAGGGTTGGGCTCCATGTCCCCCTTGCCACCCCCCTGAGGTCCCCACCGTGATGCTGGAGCTTGGTTCCTCTTTTCCCTCCCACTGATGGCCCCAGCAGTGCTCCTGCCTGTCCCGGGAAGGGGGGGGGAAACATGCCGGGAACCCCAGCACGAGTGAGGAGGACCCTCGTCCTCCACCCTGTGCAAATCACCCGCACGGTGGGGAAAGCAGCACGGTCCTTAGGGGTACTGGTCCCGGCCCAAAAGCCGCTCCGCTCCATTCCAGCTCCTCATTGCCAATGTGGACAAACCCCCTCTGACTGTGGTCTTTTACCAAAGTCGGGTTTGGACAAGTCTAGAAGTCAAATATTTCCATTTCTGGCAGCCCCCGACGTTGGGAAGCATTTGTCCCTTGAAAACACAAAGGAGCAAACACGGGAGATGTTTAAACAAGGCATTTTTGAGATAACGCCTGCGATTTCTCCCAGGAGTTTTTCTGCAGGCAGCCAGCTGCTAAGGGACACCAGTGTGCCTGGCAGTGGCCTCCGCAACACCCAGGGGCCACCCTCCCTGGGCTGTATCCCGAGCCTCAACAGCCCATTTCTTCCGTGGAAAGAAAACAGCAGGACTTGAAGACCTGCAGCACCCAGGAGGTGGGTGCACGCTTCTGGGGACACCCATGGAGAGAGCAGCGACCTGCTGGCACTGGGTCACTTTGATTTCCATGGGGAAAAAAACAATTTCCTTGGAAAAATGCAAGGAAATACTGCTCAGGTCTCGGCAGGATCCCGCTGGAGGCACCAGCCTGAGCACCTGCAGTGATCTGCAAAAGAGCTTCTTTAAGGAGAAGACGATGGATAACTCAAATTTAGGTAGACATGAAAAACTCCGCACATAACAGGAAAACATTTAATCAGGCATTTGGCACATCACCGTATCAGCAATTCAAGGGAGAATCCTTACGGCCGCAGGGATGTCCCCTACCATCCCGGCCATGGACCAGGGCAGCCGATGCTCCCCATCACTGGCCAGGCAGGAAGGATGCAGCCGAGCATCCAACTCCCCTGATTTATACCCAAACATCGCACTGTGCACATCCCGCCTCCGCTTCCTCCCCTAGGGCTTGGCAAAACACAACGCGGGAGATTCCCCGGCTCAGGAGCTGGCAGAACCATCCCTTGGTGGAGGAGCCCCGCTGCTTGCTTTTTATTAAGGAAAAAAACAAAAAACCACGAGGGACTGGCTGCCTCGCTGCAGGTTTGGGATGGAAACAGCGGCGTAGCAGGGACTGACCGAAGCCCAACCGCTCTCGTAGGGAATCGCCCTTCGGCAGAACTTGCCCGGGCACCCGGTGCCCCTCTCAGGCTTTGGGGACGGGCTCCTCCGGTGACAGTAGCAGGTCGAAGGGGACAAGGGGCCGGACGAGGAGCCGCGCCTCGGGGCCGACGGGGTTTGCCCGCAGGTTGAGGCTGCGCAGTGATGCCATGGTGGCCAGCTTCTCCACCGGCACCTCTGCAAAAACAAGAGCACTGAGGTGAGCACCCATCTCGGCTGCCATGGAATTTGGAGTGGCAGAGAGGGATGAAAACCACGGCAAGATGGGCAGCCCGGCGCAAACCCCACTCCCACCGGTCCCCAGGCTTGTATCAATCCAGAAACATCACCAAATAATATTAAACTATATTCAAACGCCTTGGCGAGGTGCGAACACTGTGATATTAAATGTGGACACTGCCCTCCAGTTCTCCCAGTCCTTAAAAAAAACCCTGCTGGGGTGCTAAACTGGTATTGAAAGACTTATTCCCCTGTTTTATTCCCGGTGTTGCAATGCCCAGGAGCCCTCACCAGGCTAACGGGAGAGCACGTGTTCTTTGCCTTGGTTGGATGGGCTGTAAAATGGCTCTCGGCCAATGCCGGCCATGCTCCTATTTTGCAATTCCCGTGAATTTGGCTGTTTTCCTTTACATTTCGCTTACGTTTCCTTTTTACTTTAAAAAAAAGGGTGGAGGTCTCATGGATGATCCCAACGTGAATCCAGTGAGAGCAGAGGAACAAGACCGATAGGAAAACCTCGCCATTGAAGTTGTTAAAAGATGGTAGATTTAGCTTTTTTGTTACAAATCACAACATTTTGGGCTTGAAAAGCTCACCAGCCTGAGTTTACCCAGAACAGTTTCTTTTTAATTTGGCCACCGAAATGACGAGAGCCTTCTCTGATTTCTTCTGCCAATACTCGGAGCAGGGTTGCGGTGTTATAATGAGAGCTGGGCGGGTGCTTGTGTGATTTTTAAACCATGAAACTTATTTTATGCTGGAAAAAGACTAGAAACACCTTTTTGTGTTAGCTAAAAGTGATAGCTTTTTTAGTTTTTTTTCTATTGTCTCTCTCCTCCGGAGAGCTGTGCTATTTTCTGTAATACACACATTCCTTAGCGGCGCATCTCGCATCAGGCTGAGCTTCGCATGGATTTTTTTATACTACTTCTTTGCAGTGGATTTGTTCACCGCCGCTCCCCTGTATCATTCTGCATTTTTCCCCCCCCTTGCTGCATAAAAATCAATTTTTTTTTTAATAGATCCTCCCATTTAATGATCTTCTGAGGCTATCTAGAGCGATAACGCCCCACTTTGCTTAAATTTAGGGAGTTAAGGAAAGTATTTTAGGGAGCAAGCCTTGCCCAGGGTGGGAACAGCTCAGCTCTGCGGCTTAATTCAAGGTAAGGAGCGGTGACTCATCCCCGGCACGGAGTGACAGGCAGGGCACACAGTGCAGCCTATAGCTATACGTCCGTGCCATGGGAGCCACAAACTCCGCTATAAGCAACCCAAAACATCACTTGCCGGCTCCCCAGTGGATTAAGCACTTGCGTTTGAGCCTGAATTATTCATGCCAGTTAAGGAAAATAAAAAGGCTTCCTCATAATTAAAGCAAAGAGTAATTTTCTCAGATCGGAATGTGATAACAAGCGAGTGAAAATCCCAGCTCCTTCAGATGAAAGGGGTACTGAGGTGTCGGGAGGCGTGGGAGGAGATGGATATGAAAGGGCTGCCGAGGCATCCGAGGAGATGGGTAATGGACATGAACAGCCCCGAAGGTCTTGCAGCCACGTACGGCTGCAAATTGAAGGGGGAAGGACCCTGCTCAGCTTGGTGGAGCCGCTTCCCGGTCACGTTTTGGCATGACCCGCATCCTTTGGCGGCCACCAGCTCCTGTCAGCCTCCTCCAAACCTGCTGATGGAAAAACGCTCGCTGGCTCCTCTGCGGCTGTTAACAAAGACGCATTTTCCATGCTGTTATCCCAAATTAAAAGTGGCTCTTTGATGCTCAGGAAGAGAAAATTAGCCACAGTTGCCCCCATCAGCGACCTGCCCAACCTTGGTAGTGGTCCACTGTCCCACTGTACTTGGCACTGGTGGGGCCCCACCACAAATACTGGGTTCCGTTTTGGGTCCCTCACTAGAAGAAAGACATTGAGGTGCTGGAGCGTGTCCAGAGAGGGGCACCGGAGCTGGTAAGGGGTCTGGAGCACAAGTCTCCTGAGGAGCGGCTGAGGGAACTGGGGTTGTTCAGCCTGGAGAAGAGGAGGCTGCGGGGAGACCTTCTCGCTCTCTACAACTCCCTGAAAGGAGGGTGTAGCCGGGGGTGGTTGGTCTCTTCTCCCAAGGAATAAGTGATAGGACAAGGGGAAACAGGCTCGAGTTGTGCCAGGGGAGGTTTAGATTGGGTATTAGGAAAAAAAAATCTTCACATAAGGGTTGTCAAGCATTGGAACAGGCTGCCCAGGGCAGTGGTGGAATTGTCATCCCTGGGGGTCTTCAACAGCTGGGCAGATATGGTGCTGAAGGACATGGGTTAGTGGTAACTTGTCAGTGTTAGGTTAATGGTTGGACTCGATGACCTTAAAGGTACTTTCCAACCCAAATGGTTCTGTGATTCTATACATAATTATTCTCCAGGGTTAAGAGCTCATTGAGATGAAAAGGGCAGCTTGTAGCACTAAATGTCTCCTTTCAGAGCCCACAGACTCCAGGCAGACATTAATTAATCTCCTTTTACTTCTCTTTCCCTGTAGCTGGAAAAACATTACCTACCATCTCAAGCTGTGGTTCACTAAGCCTTAGCAGATGACTCAGCCCTCTTTCAGCAGATGCTTTTAAACTGGTTTGTAGCCCTACTATCAGCTCCTCTAGTGTCACTGAGAGGGCAGTGGACAACAGGCAGGACCACAAATGGCATGCAGCTGCAGTGATACCAAAACCCAAACCATTTGGGGAACCTGCAAGCTGGTGGAGCAAACCATAGTCCTTCCCCACTCTCTACCTCCCACCCATAGAGTATCCTTCCTTTGGCTTTCATCTGGTCTTTTATCTGGAGCAGGGTCCTCAACTCATTATTGGGCCAAGTGGGGCAACCTGGGTCCCTAATTATAAAAGGCAGCAAAATACACACTCCCCCTTTCTATGACTGAGCTGGCTGGAGGCGTGTGGGTGCTGCTGCTGGAGGCCAGCACTGGTGTGAGCTTTTAGGTGCTTCAATAGTTTCTCCAAGAATGTGCTAACTGCTCCTTGTGAGATCTTGCTGCTAAAATATGGTCTTCAGCTAGCTGTGGTGGGTGAGTTCTATATATGAGCTGAAAGAGTTAGGGGTGTTCAGCCTGGAGAAGAGAAGGCTCTGGGGAGACCTTAGAGCCCCTTCCAGTCCCTAAAGGGGCTACAGGAAAGCTAGGGAGAGATTCTGGATCAGGGAGTAGAGCCATAGGACAATAGGGAATAGCTTTAAACTGGCAGAAGGGGGATTGAGATGAGATATTGGGAAGAAATTCTTTCTTGTGAGGGTGGTGAGCCCCTGGCTGGGGTTGCCCAGAGAAGCTGTGGCTGCCCCATCCCTGGAGGGGTTCAAGGCCAGGTTGGACAGGGCTTGGAGCAACCTCGTCTAGTGGGAGGTGTCCCTGCCCAGGGCAGAGGGGTTGAAACTAGATAGTCTTTAATGTCCCTCTGACCCCGAGCCATTCTATGATATGCAGGTGGGAGGGGCAGAAAAGATGCTATCTCCTACAGACTGGCCTAAGGTCTCCAAGTGTGCAATGAGTGTCCTGCTGCCATACTCCTGTGTGCAAAGGGCTCAAATCCTACTTGGCTGTTAAGAAAAATCAAAATTTGTGCTGGTTAGATTCAGGCTGATGGGCTGTCCTGAACTGTCCTTCTGCTGTTGCACCAGGCTAGTGGGGGAGGAAAAAATTGTATATAAATGGAAGCGCACAAATAACATATAAAACTGTATTAGCATACAAAAATGCGTATGTATATAAATGCAAACTCGTGTACTGAGAATTGGTGCCAGGGCTCACCCTACTGCCTGGCTGTAAGCTCTGAGCATGCCATGCCTGTGCAGAGCAGGGAGCTCAGCCTGGAAGGCTCGAGGACAAGCCTGGATATTCCCAGTGGTCCCAGAAGGTGAAACTGGGGATGAGATGCTTTACCCTGAATGTGAAGGAGTTGAGCTGCTGGTGACACTCCGGTCCTCGGGAGGTCCTTGCTCAAGGGAGCCCAGGAGGTATTGGGGAAGGTATGCAGGAAGGGTGCAATTCCCCAAACTTGCATTTCCTTGGGAAAATGGGCTGCAACACCCCTTGCTTTCTAATCTCTACCTCCTCCCTTTCCCAAAAATGGTAATTTCCCCAAAATAGGCTAATCTTCTTTCTGCAGCCAGAGAATGTCATGCTCATTGCTAAGATATGTCCCTAAAACATTTTAGCTTGAAATCGTTAATTTCTTCCCTGTTATTATTTTTTCCTGAATCTGATAACAGCAGCCAAGGGGAGCCTGATGGGAGGTGACCAAGCCTCACAGCTGGGTTTTCTAGCTGCCCTCTTGCCCAGGATTCATCCAGCTGGGCACAACCCTTCACATAGCCTATCATCCCTGCTGGGAATAATGCAACAAAAAGCTGTATTCCCTTCCTGCTTGCATGAAAAGTGGGGAAATGGGAAGTTTGGAGACCTCGGCTCCTCCATTGAGTCCAACTGAAGCTCAGTTAAGCTCAGGTAGTGATGGAGGGAACTGAGAGCAAGACAGCTCTCTGGGAGGTGGGAGAGTGAAAGAAAATTGTGAAGAAAATCCATGTCTTCGGCTGTCACGGAGAGCAAGGAAGCAGTATTTAATGTCTTGCATTTCTACAGGGAGCAGCTGATGCTGTTAATAAAACCCGTATTGCAGGGAGCAGCTTTCCCAGCCGCGGCTGAAGCCATCCCTAGATAAAACAGCAAAATTGAGTGGACTTGATATTTGCCTCCCTGTGGATTTGCGTGGGCTGTGGGAGGCTCCAGCCTCATGTCTTTGAAAGCTCGCTCCTAAACAAATCCTCTTTTTATCTACATGCTGCCCCTTTTGCCTGGCTTTTGGGGACTCCAAAGGCTTCAGCTTTACACATGAAAGATTTTTTTCCTCCCACGGCAGGGTTGGGGAACGAATGGCTCTTACCATTCCTTTCCTTTCATTTATTTTTTAGGAGGTTTTGTAGTGTTACAGCTCCTATTTGCTCTGGGAAATGTTCAGGTAGGCTTGTGCCCTTATTTAGCTTGGCAGCAAACATCCCAGCCCGGCATCCTTGGAACCACACAAGAGTAGAGTGACCAGCTCCTGTGGGCAAGTCTATTTTTTTTTATTAAAGCTGGGGATTTTTTTTTTGAGCTGGAGCTGCTTTTGAGAGCTGTATCCCAGTGTGATGAATAGGGTGGCTTGAATGGGTCTTGATTTCCCTCTATGCCTGCAATGGCTTCACCCCAGGAGGCAATGCAAGCATTAGCCAAAAGCAAGCGGCTAATGAGGCTCTGTCTATTTAGCATCTCCCCTGCCCCCATGTGCCCTTCCCCCTGCCAAATTCCTGCTCCTTTGGCTGGATCACTAAGCCATCCCTTGGCCTGGCTGCATCTGCAGGGGATGGTGGACTGCCAGCAGAGCTTCAAGCCCACATCCCTCCCTGTGCTGGGATGCGCCAGTGGGGGGGAAAAGGTCCTTCTCACCTACAATCTCGTTCTCTTCCAGGTCGATGGTCTCCAGGGCAGAGACGGTGGTCAGGGGCTCAGGAAAATGCCGAAACCTGTTGCGGGAGAGGTTGATGGCCCGGAGGTGCAGCAGGGAAGTGACCTCCTCGGGCAGGCGGTGCAGGTAGTTGCCTGCCAGGTTGAGCTCTGCACTTCGGGGAAGAGAGGAGAGAGGTGGTGGGATGGGGAGGGAGGGGGGGAGAAATAGTTAATATATACCTTAATTTACAGCCTCTCCCCCACCACGGGCTGCCAGGTCCAGTAATGGGATTCCAACTCCGAAAGTGGGATTTTTTTTTTTTTTGCTCATCTTCATGGCCTGCTGTTGTACCTTTGCCTGCTTTTAGGAGCAGGATGTTTCTTGGCTTCCTCGGGCTTGCCTAATGAAATGTGCACAGCATTTTGCAAGAAGCAGCTGTAGCAATGAGTAATATTTCTTTGTGAAGCCGGAGCAATTCCCCCCCTGATGGCCACTTGTCATGGCTTAAGGCTAGGTTTCTACCTTCAAGGGCCTGAACCCTTTTCTGAGGTAAAAAGAGTGGTGGAAGAAATGTATTTATATGCAAAAAAAAATTCCCAAACTACCAACCTATTCATCAGAGTTTAACCGTCTGTGATGCTTTTCCCCCCCCTTGAAATGAGCCCCTGTGGGACCAGGACCAGTGCTCCTGCATGGAAGCCCTTTAGCCATGGGAATGGGAACCCAAGTCTCACTGTCCCAGCGCCCTTCTCCAGTGACACAGGGCTTTCTGCTCTATAAATACCCACGCAAGCTGCCCTGCCCCTGCTAATACCTGGTATTTATAGGTCCTGCCTTATTCAGGCTGGTGCAAGGCTGTCCCCAGCCCTGGGGGCATCTCTCCCCTACAAGCGCTGCTGAGACCTGGTGTGTTCATCACCGGCGTGATTTGTTCACTGGTGAAGCAAAGACCATACTGGGAAATGAGACTTCCTCCCACCACACACACCCCTTTGGGGCTCACTGTGCTCTCTAGAAAATGAAAATCTATTTCCTCTGCTGGAGCTGTTTCTTTTCTCCAGCTTAGGGGAGTTTTCACGGATGGCGCTCCAGCTCCAGTACAACAGGGGAAGCCTCCCCAGGTGCCCACTGTGGTGGTACTGGTGCAGTACCCATCCTATGAGCAAAATATTTGCTTTTTAAAAGCTGCCGGAGCCCCGGGCACTGCTGCAGGCAGGCAAAGCCCCGGCACAGTCCCCAGCATTCCAAACCACGGCGCTGGATGCTCTGGATGCTTGCATGGCCATGTTTTTTTCAGTAGATTGGCTTCTGGCTGCTTTCTGGGCTCTGCGGGGACTGTCCCCATCTCCTGCAGCGAGCAGAGTGAGCAACCGTCACCGATGTCTCCCCATGGGGGCTAATTAGCCATCAGCAAGCCAGCATGCCTTTTGCAGCCTGAAATGCCCCATCTCTGCCATGCACCATTATGCTCAGGCTGCCTTTCCCATCCTCGTTCATCCCCAGCCCCATCCTTGGAGGGAAATGGAGGATGGTGAGTGACTCCAGCAGCAGCCTGGCCACGGCTGAAAGTGGCCGGAGGTGGCAGGGGGTGAGTTTGGGTGGGTGGGTGAGAGCAAAAAAACAGTGCTGCCTTCCCGCTAGGGCTGGAAAGAGTAAAGAAAAATGGATTATTTTTTTGGGGGGGTGCTTGAACTAGTGCTTGGATTGAGGTGCAAGTGCTGAGGAGTGGGAGAAACTCTCCATGGCAGCCTGGGGGGCTCTCAGCTGGGTGCCAGGGGTTTGGAAGTGGCTGTTGCAAAGCAAAGGAGCTGCCCCTTACCTCTCAGCTGGCTGAAGGTGGTGACAAACCGGCTGGTGAGGGACTTCAGCTCGTTGTTTGCCAGGGAGATGTGGTGGATCCCCTCAGTGACGCTCCTCATGGCTTTGTAGATGCCGACGGGGAAGGTGATCAGCTTGCAGTTGGCCAGATCTGCCCCCGGAGAGACCCAGGCACTCTTAAAATGCACCCCAGCAGGGATGGAGCAATGCTTTCCCCTCTTGTTTTCCACCCCTTAATGCTCGGCTTGCCCATCTGGGTGCTGCCACCCATGGGTGCTGTGATGTCCCTTGTTCTCCATTGAGGTGGCGGTCTCTCCAACTGCCTCCGCAAGTACCAGGAGTTTGTTCCCATTGGGGATGCAAAGGCTGTTCTGCCTTAGCTGGGTTCAACCCTAAATTGTATTGCAAATACTTCCAGGCTGCAGCGTCCTCTTGGAAACCCTCAGTCAGTCTGTCCCTGGCAAATAACCTCACAACCTCAGTAATTCCCATCCTGCCGTGTCCCTAACTCCCTGGGGATGGTCAAACAGGGCAGGGATGCTTCCTCCACCTCTGACCGGCATGGGGATGGAGCAGGGCTTTCCCTGAGCATGCTCCTGGTTGGATTTCCAGCTTTGGAGTCCTCAGC
>VZSF01004956.1:0-231790 GCA_013398295.1 Chionis minor
TGATGCGCCCCAGGATGCCATTTTGCTGATGAGCCAGCCACGTTGCGGGCTCATGGTAATCCTTTGCCCACCAGGACTCCCAGGTCTGGTCAGTTGGTCAGTTGGGGTCAGCTGTCCCAGTTGTGTCCCCTCCCAGTTTCCTGTGCAGCCCAGCCTGCTCACTGGTCAGGTGGTGTGAGAAGCAGAAAAGGTGTTGATGCAGTGTGGGCACTGCTCAGCAATAGCTAAAACATTCCTGCTTTATCAAGACTGTTTTCAGCACAAATCCAAAATGTAGCCCCAAACTAGCTACTATGGAGAAAATTAACTTAATCCCCGCCAAAACCAGTACATCTTGATAAAACCATTAGATTTTGCTGCCTTTATTATACAAAACATCATGACGTGCAGTTTTGTAGATGTGGATGTGTGATTTCACAGAATGATGATCAAAAAAAGCTTTCATAATTGTATATCACCATGACTAAGGTTATGTGAGGCTTTTTGCAGTCAAAAGGAAAAGGGTGCTGGTGATGGGATGCTCCAGATACTTCATTAAAGCCAGGATTTTCTGTCATTCTAGATACTGAGTGAATTAGGGATATTGGCCCAGATTTCTATTCTTTTCATATGATGACCATGTTTATCAGTTTGCAGAGCTGATGAGAACATGTCTGCGCTGGTGCGATGTTCAGCCATCTGTGTAATATTGCCTTAAAGTCTCAGTGTCTCTGCAAGTGATGCTCTCTTCTAAATGAACTTCCTTCATCACCTCTGCAAAGCTTTTAAGTGTTGCTAAAGGCTATTGGCTGAAAACAATGGGAAAATACCGTAATCACACTTGGAATTTGCTAGCCATATATTAATGAATTTATAGGAGTTATTTTTCTGTTGTAAATTTAAAGATGAGGAAAACAGATTCACCCAAAGGAAGCAGAAGATTAGTGACTCCTGGGAATGTTCTCACTTTTTTTGGGTTGGGTTGGTTTTGGTTTTTTTTTTTTTTATGATGGCTTTTATCTCTCATGTTATACAAATTTTTCTCCCTTTAAATTAGGACTGTAAAAACATTTTTTTGCTCGTAGACTCTATAAAGCTGGGAAAAAAAAAAGATTGCTTTAGTGGTCTTTGAATATATTACAAAAAGATTTTTGCTTGCTTTGGTAGAAAGATATACTATTAATGATACTTGAGCTCGGTTTCTGATGACTTTCCTATTGCTTATGTGTTCAGTGCAACGCCTTTCCAAAAACCTCTTTGTTAACTGCCTCTCATCCTCGTTATACTAATTTATTTTGTGTTGAGATTCAAGTGGTTACTGGTAAAATAGGTTCTGTAGTTTACAAGAGTCCTTTTTTGTAAATCTTAACAGAAGTAAATTCCTTTGGTTCAACAACAACTATTAAATGTGGATAACTTGCTTAGGCTGAAACCGAGTGTATACACATTCACAATCTCAATTGCTTTGAATATCTGTGAGTGTGTATTGAAGAAAGAGTTGGCTTTTAAGCCAGAGCCCTCTGTTAGCCCTGCAGGCTCACAGCTTCTATCGCTTTCTCTTTGTGTGCTAGCTCTAATTCTAACCATCACAACTGTATTGTTAGTTTATTTTCTTTTATTATTTTTTATACTCCTGAAGGAGCAAAAGCCTTCTGTTTAAAAGCTGTGATTCCTCAAGGAAAAAGAAAAAAACATTTTTATAGTAAATACTCTTAAGTAACTGACACTAATGTTATTGAATATTTTCTACTATTCGTAAATAAGATGAAATATTACCAAACACCTAGCTGTAATTAATTCACTACTGATAATACGACCATAGTTAACAACAATTGACACTGAAGTATATTAAAGCATAATTTAATTAAGGAAAAGAGTGACATTTGTTATTGCCTGTTAATAGAACCTTCAGAACAAGTAAAAAATGAATGCAATTAATTAGAGGTAACAATTGAAGAAAACTTGAACTTAGTTCTTAGTTGAATCAGCTGTTTTATGTAGTGTCAGTGTAGTTCTTTGGTCCACATGCAGCACCAAACAGAAGGGTCTGTGCCCCAAAGGGAGCTAGGTCCTTCAGTATATTGGCCTGAGGATCTTTAATTTATTAAAATCTTCCAGTAGGTGCCTAAATAAGAATATGTAACCATTTGGTTTATAGTTTTTGCTGTTCTATCTGAAATTAGCTTTGATGCCAGACCTGTGAAGTTTTTCCACTACTGAGTATCTCTGTCAAGTGTTGTTGTCAAGTATATCAGATACCCCTGGCACCTGTGAGAGGCAAGAACGTTCAGCAGGAGGTCTTCTGCACTCTGCAAGATCAGATGACTGAAAGGGAGATACAGGAATATTATCATTAATAATCCTGCTGAAGATTCAAGAGTTTGTAAAATTTTAACATCAGAAATGTGGTCAGTCTTATCAAAGAACAAATGCAATGTCTCTGCTGCCTTTTTAACCAACAAATGCAGTTTCATGGCTGCCTTTAAGTCCAGAATGCAACGAATTCACATGTGACTTGCAAAATTAGATGCCTCTACTTTCAGATTTATAGCTAAAATCTGGAACCAAATCTGCATCTGGCTTTGACATTAAGTTCACTGACCAAGGCTCAAACCTTAATGTATTTTACTTGCAGTTCGTTATGAGGTAGTCCTTAATTGCTTCTACTGTTATTTTTGGTGGTGTAAAACAGAATTAGAGGATCAAAATTACAGAATCACGCAGATTCACAGAATGGATGAGGTTTGAAAGGACCTCTGAAGGTCATCTAGTCCAACCCCTTGTTCAAACAGGCACCTAGAGCAGGTTGCCCAGGACCATGTCTATATGGCTTTTGAGTATCTCCAAGGAGGGAACTTCCACATTTCTGGACAACCTGTCCCAGTGCTATATCACCTTCACACTAAAAAAGTGTTTTCTGATGTTCAAATGAAATCTCCCTTCATGTCCATAACCTCTTCTCCTGTCAGTGTACATCACTATAAAAGGCCTGGCTTCATCTTCTTTACACCCTCCCTTCAGGTATTTATACACATTGATGAGATTCCTCCAAGCCTTCTCTTGTCTAGGCTGAAGAGTCCCAGCTTTCTCAGCTTCTTCTAATCCAAGAGATGTTCCAGTCTCTAAGATGACTGTTCCAGTCATCTTAATGGCCTTTCACTGGGCTCTGTCTAGGAGTGCCATGTCCAGGTGTGGCCTCACCAGTGCGGAGTGGAGGGGAAGGATCACCTTCCTCATCCTGCTGACAACATTCCTCCTAATGCAGACCAAGTTACTGTTAGCCCTCTCTGCCACAAGGGCACATTTCTGGCTAACGTTCAACTGTGTCCACCAGAAGCCCCAGGTCCTTTTGGACATAGCTACTTTCCAGGTGGCTGGCCGCCAGCACGCACAGGTGCCTAGGCTTATTCCTCCTGAGATGCAAGATTTGCATTTCTCCTTCTTGAAATTGGTGATGTTCCTGTTAGACCATTTCTCCAGTCTCTCAGGGTTTCTCTGGATGGCAGCATGACCCTCNTCCTCATCCTGCTGACAACATTCCTCCTAATGCAGACCAAGTTACTGTTAGCCCTCTCTGCCACAAGGGCACATTTCTGGCTAACGTTCAACTGTGTCCACCAGAAGCCCCAGGTCCTTTTGGACATAGCTACTTTCCAGGTGGCTGGCCGCCAGCACGCACAGGTGCCTAGGCTTATTCCTCCTGAGATGCAAGATTTGCATTTCTCCTTCTTGAAATTGGTGATGTTCCTGTTAGACCATTTCTCCAGTCTCTCAGGGTTTCTCTGGATGGCAGCATGACCCTCTGGTGACTCCTCCAAGGTTTGTGTCATCTGCAAACTTGCTAGGGGTACGCTCTACCCCATTGTTAATGAAGATGCTGAACAGGATTAGACCCAGTATTGATCCCTGGGCTACTCTGCTCCTTATTGGCCTCCAAGTAGACTTCGTGCTACTGATCGCAACCCTCTGGGCCCAGTCATTTAGTTGGTTTTCAACCCACCTCATTGCCTGATCACCCAGCCCACGTTTTTTCAGCTACTCTGTGGGCATCTATGGGAGACAACATCAAGAGCCTTATTGAAGTCAAGGTATACAATAGCCATTACTCTCCCTTTGTCTACCAATTGATTGGATTTGTAAAAATCCAACGGATTGGATCCGTACAAATGAAAAGCTTCTATGGGATCGAAATCAAGTTCCATCCATTTAGAATGGCTTTGTAAACTTCTTGGAGTTTAAAAATGAGAAAACTATGTAAAGTTATTTAATCAATGTATAACACTACACCTATTCACTAATGTCACCCTTTGTTGGCTACTACAAATTTCTTTACATTTTCAGTACATTTTCACCTCTGAAATGAGAAAGCTAGCCTCCATATTTGATAAAATATTTATTTCAATAATAGAAAGAAGTGGCCTGTGCATTAAAGAACATGTTAATTTTTAATAAAATCAGATCAAAGTGGTAAAGTCAAATATTAAAAAGAAAACCATCACAAAATAATGTTTTTTTTGTTTTAGAAGACAATATTCAGGGTTATCAGGCAACTATGTTAAACTTCCCAGCTCTTCAGTTCTGAGCCTACAAGCACAGGTAACACAACAGCAGGAAATTTTGTTTAATGGTATACTTTCAATTTTGGTTTGGTATAGACATCAGTATGCACTAAGAAACATCCATCCAAGGGTTCCTAAACTTCAAAGTTCACAAATCTCAGTCTAATTTGCACTTTAGAGGAGGCACATGAAGGACTTCAGTCAATGTAGCGAGGTTCATTGTGTTTCTGTGTTCAGTATTTGATAGCCTTTTCTAGTAATTCAGTCACATATCTCATTTGCATGAAGTTTCTTTTAAATGTCAGAATTGAGATGTGACAATAAGTATTCACTTTGATTAACATGTTAAAAATTTTTCTTGACCTTAAATGAAGACACCGCTTCAAAATGTAATCAGATCTTTAAACTGCGTGGAGATTGAGGCGGGAAATGCCGTACAGACATCAGAGCACGATCTGTACAGGCTCTGGGCCAAAATACTTTGCTATTTCCCAACATGCTCTCTTACAGAAGTGGTGTTCACAGTTTTCATTCAAACGAAATAGCAGAGGTATTTTGTACTGTTTTTATCTGTCTTTTGGAGAATCATAGTTTATCTGGATTGGCCTGAATTTAATGAAATAGTCACACTGTTCCAAAAACAACGCTTTTGAAAATTAACTTTTATTTTGGCAATAGTTCAGGTCTGAAAATGTGAGTAGATGTGTAAGTGACGCATGATTTTGTATCTCAGTTTTTGAGTTCAAATAATTTACATTGGGTTTTGGGTTAGTGTGACAGTAGGTCCGCATATATATTTTTAAAAGTGCAAAATTTATTTTAACGCATTCTACTGCATTAAAGGGGCTGTGATGGGGGCAGATTACTGTAAAGGTATCACCGTTTCAAGGGTTTGTCATTTGCTTCATAAAGAATATATGTTCCACATGCAATTAAAGGATTGACGTGATGAGCCAAACTTGATAGGAAATATCAAATAAGGTATTCAAATAAATTGCATTTCCTTGCAATGAGGTTTCAGGAAGGAATAGGAACAGTTAAGCACATTCTTACTATCCTAGTGAGGCCTTAGCCTGATAAATAATACCAGATTAAAAAGACAATAAAAATAGAAAGTGGTATGTAGGCAACTGATTCTAAGGTGTAATTTAGTGCTATTTTTCAAATTTAGAATTCTACAGGAGTCTAATGTTCCCTTTTAGCAAGAAGCAAGAATCATTTCAGTCCTGAGATGATATTTCTGAGCCGAGCAGTTTTATTTTGAATTCAGGCCAAAGTTTGATCAGAAAAGTAGGTATTATTTTACTCATGTGAACGTGGAGGGCTTTAGCTGATGGGTATTTTGGGAGCACGGACAAGATGCAATGAATACAAGTAGAATGCAAGTGGAAGACAAGAAAAAGGAAATAATACAACTGTTTCCCCTACAAAACCAGCCTAAAGCTAGCATTCTAGGGGAAGATGGTGTTTTCTAGGGAGGCTGTGAATCCATGCAGTGGAAGAAACTGAATGGACATCTATCACATGTTGGACAATAACTCTTGCCATTGAACTAATGAAGAAGTGTCATGTGTGGGATAGGTGAGAAAAAGAAGCTTCCTCTGCAGATGGATAGGAGTAAATTCTGTTCCTAAAAAAAAAGTTCATAGCTGAATTCATCCGTGAATTCTGGGCAGCAAGTCAGCAGAGGAAAAAATGTCAGACAATGCATGTTATATACATGAGACCAACATAGCTCTTTCAAGAGTTTTCCTGGTAATTAGGCTAGACAGTTTCATACTCAACAGAAAGACACTGATAAATTCTGTCTGACCACATAACTTGACTCATAAATTGCGTATATACCCTAAGAAATTAATGTAGGGACATGGATTCTGCAGCAGTGTCCAAATGCTCAAACTTTACATTTTTGCAAGCTCATTTTGTAAAGCCTAGCTGTCTTTTAGGTGTCTGTCAAAACATCTGTATTTGGTGACCTTCTATATCCTAAATCTAAGCAACGCTAGTTCTTTTTCTCTAAGAACAAGTAATACGGTGCACAAAATTGCACGTCTGAATCTATGCAATTTTTGAGAGAAAAAAAGCATATTTAGCAAACATATGGCTTGTTGTGAATAATTTGGGTATAGTTGCCTCTTCATTGCAAATTTCCCATGTGAGCAACAACTATGGCTATCAGTACAGGTTCAAAAGTAGTATAAAATCTATGCAAATTAAGTTTAAAGTCTCAGTAGTTTAACTGAGGGGGAATAACGAAAGCTGATAGGTCAAAGCCCTATTCAATCCATAAAGTTTTCTTCTGGTAGATGTATATCCTTGCATAAAAACTCTTGGAGCAGTATTCTGTCGTCCTCAGAATTCTACTTGGCTGCCACGGTTTGTTCATTGTGTAGCTTTTCAATTATTTCCTGTAGGATTTAATAGGGTTGGTGACTTCAATATTAAAATGTGTATCTTTTCTTCATCATATTCCAGTGAATCGGGTAATGCTCTTGGTTTTAAGGTATGCTATGACTAATTAAAATAATTATGAGCTAGAATGTGTGAAATTTCCCATGTATTCTAAGAAAATGGGGGGAGAGACAGCGAAGTATTTTCCAGAATTATTGATTTTAATTAATGACGGATGGTTTGTTTGTTTGGTAGACCTGTGTTTTAATGATCAGTACAGCAAAATTACTTGCTGTGAGACTGTAAATATAATTCTGAACGGCTGAATATCTAGTTTCCCCAACACAAATAAAGGAACCTAAAAAATTCATAATTAATATTCAAGAATCAAACTGTGTATGGTACTTGGCAGTTACTACAGAGAACAGGAGTTAGAATACTCTGCAGATTAAAGTCTGAGGTCCCAACAGAACTGACAAGTTTCTTAATCAAAACAATGGGCAGCATGAAACAAAAGGTGTAACTTTGCAAAGCAGTCTTACGTTACATCATAAAGAAGATATAATCCTCTGAAGTTCATTTGCACTCATTCTTGATATAACATCACTAACCTAACTAAAATTTCAGTATCATTGATACATTCAAGAACATGAACTGTACATATTTACTGCTTCTTCGAAATTCTCTAATCTCTAGATTTTCCCAGATTATTTCCTTGTCAATTAAGCTTTTTAAGTTCTTTATCTCTTCTTAAATGGTTTGATTAAGGAATATATGCAACTCTGAGTGGAGACACATTCATTTTGTGCTGTGCTAAAAATTGAAATTGATATCGTGCTGAAAGCATGTATTTTGTAGGCTGAATAGGACTGTCTTTTTAAATCTAACACTGTGTCCACTGTGTCTGAATTTGGCTTGAGAGTAGTTTGGTTTCAATGATCCTGTTTTTTTAACATTAAATGTATCTAAATTTTTCTCTTAGGTTACCACATCAGTGAGCACGAACATTCAGTTGCTTTAGGGATAAATAACACTTCTTTTATAGAGTTCTCTGATGAGTGATACAATATAGAGGTGAGTTTCACTCTTCCTGTTTCACTGCTACAGAAATCGAGACTGAGAAAATGAAATGATTTATGCAAAGTTGCAGAGTTAGGAGTAGAGAACAGGTCATCCTGGCCCTAGCCTATTGTACACAGCGGCCAAGGTACCGTTTACAAGCACTGCCTCAAACAATGACTTGCTTGGAATCAGCAATGGAATCAGCAAGGAATGTTTGAGGTATGGTGATCCACATTTGCTGGAGACATCTCGTATTACATTATTCTTAGCTTATCTTTCTCAGTGACTGTTTAAATGTTTCATTTTATGAGACCTCTACCTCAATTCAGTTAGTTAATGCAGTGCAAACTCCAGTTACTGCGCCTTCTGTGAAGAACTCGTCCGATAGGCTGCACTGGATAGGCATGTGGTAAGCAGATGTGAACTGGAAGGGGCAACATTTTAGTGAAGTCCGCTGGGATGTAGCTATGCAACTCCTGTTAACATTGATGAGAATCAAGCAGCTACATCTCAGTGTGTTGTGCTGAAAATGCTCCCTGACGTGTTTGAAGGAATACTATTTTAATATCAAGTGCTTGCAAATGTGCCGGTGCTGCTACATAAACCCTAACATCCTAGAAAAAGATTCCCAGATCTTTCATATTCTGTAGCAAAGATGATCTCCGGGAACTGTTGACTGAATAACTCCATGTGATGCTGTACATAATTTTTATTGATAAGAAAGTTGTCATCTGTGTAGCCTCAGTAGAAAGTTGGATGGGCATGAGTTACAGAATCACAGACTGTTAAGGGTTGGAAGGGACACCTAGAGATCATCTGGTCCAACCCCCCCTGCCAGAGCAGGTTCCTTTAAAACATTATGTTTTCGATTAACCATCAAATTGTCAACTAAAAATTAGTTTGATTCAGGCTCTGAAATAATTTCTTTTTTCTCCTGGCTCTACTCATAAACTTGAAAGAGGGAGCCACAGGTCTCTGTGGATTCTGGCCAAGTTGCCAGTTGTTCAGATGTTCCATCATGAAGGTTTTGCTAGTTTTGTTGAAGACAGTAATGACAGATTTATTGGTTTTTACTTCAGTAGTGATTTGTAGGTACCTATTGGGTAGTGGAAAGAATAAGTTTAATTTAGGGTAGTCTGCTTGACTGGGAGAAAAAATTTATTAAGGAAGTTGCAATTCATAACTGATCTATCCTCCATTACGTACTTTTTGAACATATTTGCATAGCAGGAAGTATCCACATAGTGTATTAGATGAGACAACAAGTAGTTAGTAACCATATTTACCATACTTTTAATCTATATTACACAAGAGACAATCTGGGAAGAGGAATATTTACACAGTCATTGTAGGACATCAAGTAAAATTGCATAATACATGTATTTCTGACCAATTATAGCTCATATAAAAATTTTTTTAAGGCATTCAAGACTACAAAATGTCCTCTATCCTCAACTAAAAAGTAACTCTACAAGGCAAAACACGTACCTTGTAGCTCAGGGCAAGGAATGTTTATGATTTTCTGTAGTTCTGCTGTCAATCTCTGCCTTCTGCTCTTGCACTTTGGAGTATTTAGAGTATTATCTTCATACTGTATAGCCAATTTTTACCCTTTATTTGATTGGCCTCTATCATTAGCATGAAGTTTTAATATCGAAAATTAAAAGTAATTCAGAACAAATAATTTGATGAATTTCACCTTTCTCTCTTTGAGAGTGATTCATTTCTCAGATTTATTCATTATTCAGAGTGATTCAGTAATTCCTTCAGCAAATAATTCTTAGTGTGTCATTTTAATTGTGAATTATGAATATTACAATCAGTTTGTGCTCTAACTTCTGTGCAGTAACACATGTATTTGACTAACTTAAGCAATTCAGCTTGAATTTCCAACTGTGTTTGATTATAATAGGTGTTAGCTATGTATGCCAGGCAATCAAAATCCAGATATCACGTGACTCATGGTAACTAACCAACCCAGCATGAAGGCAAACTACAAATTTGATAATCAGATGTTCAGTTTAAAATTTACTTTTAGCAAATACTCAAGCAATCAAGCCAAAAGTATACCCAGTGAACTCTGAACAACTGAGTGCTTTCAGAAAGTGATCATAAAAAGACAAACTGAATTTAAAGAACGAATAGTCAAGGATTCTTCCTTCAACTCTTTTTGGGGTTTGAGTTGCTGATAGCCTTGCCAATCTAATTTTAGCCTACAGAAAGAAGGAATTCAGCGAACCATCAGAAACTAAGGAAGGAAATAACTGAACATCAGTAAAGGTATCACTGTTCCTGGAATGATTAGGGGGACATTCATTTTTACATAAATATCCAATTTTAATCTTTCAAAACTCTTAAAGCACGCAAAGGATTAATTGAGATGACTTATACAACCTCTGTATTCAGATCCTCATTTTTTAACGTGAATACATTCAAGCAAAATGATTGAACAGTGGATTTCTGATAGATAATAGTATGTAGATATACAGAATTTTAGGGAATTAAACTATTTGTAATCACCATTCTGGCTATTATATTAAATCCTGCTCATGGGATTCCTAAAGTGAATCCCCAGATTGTTATTGGAAGTACACTTTTTTTTTTGTCTGCAACTATAATAATAGTGTGTCACTTACAGAATACTTATTCATATTACACTCAAAAATATTTGAATCTAACAAGTCAATTAATACTGCAATATTAATGCAACTTATCATTGGTCGTAGTGGCATTTCATCAGTGATCTACGAGAGATCTGATCCCTCTTCTCTAACTCCAACAGAGCAAATAGCTTGGAAGATGAGCTCAAATAAAGCTAGCTTTTGATGTGTTTATTTCCATGCCATTCTCTGAATTAATTATTCTCCTTTTCTCTTATGTAATATTTCATCAAATGGTATTAGTCATAAGAAGAACTACATGAATTTTAAGTTCTATTTCAGAAAGAAAGCATTATCGACTCTAGGTAATAAAGTAAATAAATAAATAAACCAACCTTAAAGCTACATGAGTTACACAAGCACCTGAATTAATCACAAATGTGTAGGAAAGATTGGGTTTTCTCAACTTATATCTGCAATACTGCAAAATTTGGGGCAAAAAAAAGTGTTTATTTTGTAGATGGTGGCAGATCTCTGCTGTGTTTCACTAATTTGTTTAGATTTGGTAGCTACTTTGGCATCAGAGAGCAAAGAGGCTAGAGCCTAGCCTTTTTCCAGTTAGTGTGAGTGACAAAGTGAATCAATAAAAACACAAATAAGCACATGATTATTCTGTTTTTAATGGTCTGTTTATTGTCAGGTGTCTGTGAATCAAGGACACATGATGCTATGTCAATTCAAGGTATAAACTGTTGAATAAAGCCTGTAACAAATTTTGTCTGATATTTCCATTTATAAGAAATTGCTTTCAACAGCTTTTACATTTGCAACTATTTAACTATTTTTAATTTATAAATACTATAAGCTATTAACTTATACTATTAACTATAAACTTAAACTATAAATTTATTTTATCAAAGTTTGATGAAATAGCCATTTCTCAGGATGAGCTTGAAGAGAGAAAAGGGGTTTTTTGTCCATGCTAAATCTTGCAATCATTTTGCTAAAAGACACTGCTGCATCATACCATGAATTAGGAATTTGAAACTTGGCATTCAGGAACTGAATAAAAATTAAATGCCTTTACCAAGGGTTCATGTTTTGCTGTTCATCTCTTTTGCCAAATTATGTTACTTAGTAGAGTCTCTGGATTCTTCTGCTTTGGAGCTGTAAAATTAAGAAATAGATCTTCTCTGTATAACTCCAAGCAAAGACTGAACAGGTTTTTGACATTTTCTGGCTGCTTTGGGGTCAAGTAAATATTCAAAAGATATATTGAGAACAGAGAAACAGTTTCTGCTGTTCACTACACATGTTGCAGGCAGTATAGAGGAATATGCACTGGCCGGGCTGGAGTGCACAGGAACCACAGTTTCACGCTACAGGCTGAGTGAAGTAGAGATCTTCTGAAGAAAATAGAAATTGTGCTTATGTAAGTAAAGAATGTTTTCTGATACATGTGCACAAGAGAAAGAGGAACATAAAGGAAGATAAATTTAACGTCAGCAGGGCAGGTCAAAAAGGGGTGAATTGTTAAAGTTTCAAAAATTAACAATATTTACAAAAACTGAATGCTGGCCTGAGTGGTGAATAGATCACAGTGTGTCATAAAAACTTTGTCCCAGAATGGTAATGCCATTCCAGAAAAGCTACATGAATCACGTGACTCGATAGCCACAAAGGAGATAAAGGGCATTTCTACTACTAATTAATGATATGCCTGAAGATTTTTTACCAAAGTTGTGCCAGGACAAGAAACTGCTAAATTTAATAAAATAATATTTTTTCATATGTCTTGTAATTTTCATTATTGAAATAAATAGGACAACACTTTTAAGGGAAGATGTGACAGAAATCTGTAAATTCATGAACTACATGCTGAGAACAAATAGAGAACAATTATTTGCTATTTTTCAGACTGCTGGAACTCGGGCTCTAGGTAATATGACCTTAGAACAGAATAAACACCTTTTTGTACAGTACATAATTGAATTGCAGACTCAGTGGAATTACAGAATGCAGGTCCACTTGAGTAATAAAAAGTCTGTGCAGTAGTCTTCACATACGTGTTATAAGAGTTCTAGGATTAGGAATTTTGTAATATAGAAAAGTATAGGAATGATAATTTAAAAAATCTTCAATGTAGGAAGCACACAACAGGAGACAATTATCCAGGCAAATCTATTTTTTTCTTATGTAGAGAGATATGACCTTAGTAACTTAACACTTCTCATTATTTATGGTCTATTCAGGTTTTGGTAGAAATAAATGGTATCATTTTTTTTCCCTTTGTTGTGTAGTCCCTTTATAAGTGGGTATTTTTCACTGACCTGAAAAATTTGTACCAATAATATATTTTCAAATTATAAATATTGATTAAGAACAGGATGAATGTTTGTACTTAGAATATTTGCAAAGCTTCTCAAACATGGAATGAACATTAACGTCCTGAAAAAACAAATTCTTCTGATTATTCACCCAAGGGTGGGTTATGCAGGACTTTAATCTCCTTTATTAAATTATGTGTTTTCCTAGGATAATTATTTAATTGTGAGTTGGCCTGGAAGACATTGAAGTTCTGACATGAATCCTAGTCACAGTGAACGATACACGTATGCACAAATTACAGCTCAGTAGGAATGGAGTTAGATGAGCTACAAGGTAGCTTACTGTAAAATAATAGCAGGTAATTAGTACCAAAGTCTCCTGTTACAATCCATAAATATACCCAGGCATCTCAAAATATCTGAATGTCCCTTATCTAAAATTTAGTGCAAACCACACAGACACCGGTTGCCCAGAGCAAATTATAATCCTAACTGAGCCATAGACTCTGCAAGCTTTGACAGGATGTTTGACCTCCTCGTTCCTCAGCCAACCCAGCTATGAAATTGATAAAAGCAATCGTCTAAAAACCAGACCCCCTGGAAAACAGATCTGCCATTGGCTTGGATAACAAATACGGATGAAAAAATGGCAAACACCTCAGGTTCATCACATCTTGTTATACTTTATACCTAAATAACAGAGGGTAAAGTGGAACAGTTAATTCATCATGTATTCTTAGCTAAAGGAGACTAAAAATTGGGAGGTAACAATGAAATGTAATGATTTTCCACCCAGGAGCTGTAGTACAATTTCAGTATTTGTTAACATAGGATACAGAAGAGTTTTGTGTAAGTCAGCTGGATTTCTGCTGCTCACAATTATCCTACTGTGAGGAATACTGATAGTTTTACCACTGTGCACTCCTAAAAGAAAAACAATACAACATTTTTTCTAAGTTGCAAATATTACCTAACATTAAAAAATAAACATTTCTAAAATGTGCATTAAAGATTTTTTAACTTCCATATTTCTCTCAACTTGACCTGAACAATGAGAATTTGTTGACAACCATTCAAGTCTAATAGATTTTCTTTTATTATTTGGAGAGTCTAAATTCCAATCTCGGAACAGATATTAATACACTGCTACTCACTGACTTAAACATCCATGTTTTGCATGCTTATTGCTATATCTGGCATATGTATTTATCTAATGTGACAATTTAATCTGAAGAAACACTTTTCCAGCTGCATTCTAGAATATATGGTAGCCATATAATTTCAATGAGCCATGTGATTATACTAAATAGCTTAATCGTTTATTAAAGCTCGATAAAAGCAATGTGTAGTCTGGAGTCAGTGATAACTATTCCAGTTTTCAGTAGTGTTTAGAAGTTCGGCATCTATTGAGGATGTTACTCGATGTCCTGTTATTGACCGAGGAATAAAAGAACACAGCAGACACTAGTATTATTTGATTCGCACACTATTACTTCTGGTTTGTGACTGAGTGATGAAAGACTTTTTATAAATACAACGAGTAAACAATAACTGAAATTTATGCTGTAGGTAGGAAATGTGTCATTCAATGTTATCTAAAATAGGAAACAATAAAAATTCCACAGAGTGGTTGAGGAAAGTCGACATCTTTTCTGTAAATTGATAATGGTATTACACAGTGCCTCTACCTGTGCCTCTTGTTCATTCAAGACATCTTTTTTTCTGCCTCCTTCAGAGATTGTAGTATTTCCGTGCTATATTCTAACATGGCACTCAAAGATTTGACTCTCAAAAGCAAAAGGTTCTTATTTCCTTGCAGCCGTTTCTAAATAACTAATTGCTAGCATAATCTTTGTAATAATCTGAATTGTTGCTGCTGTAGGAGGAAACTTAAGACAACAGCAGTGTATATCATTTATTTACTACTGTCTGCTAATGCACTATGTTGTAATTAAACCTTTTTATAGGATCACAAATGCAGTCAAATCTATGTTTTATATTTCAACAGTAAGAAAAAATCTTAAATGGTGCATGCATTGTGATGATACGCAGGCATATCTGAGTTTAGAAATAGTAATTATGAGTCTGCCTGGCCAAAATAGTTCAGTGTAGGTTCATAGAGTCATAGAATGGTTTGGGTTGGAAAGGACCTTAAAGACCATCTAGTTCCACCCCCCTGCCCAGAGCAGGGACACCTCCCACTAGACCAGGTTGCTCCAAGCCCCGTCCAACCTGGCCTTGAACCTCCAGGGATGGGGCAGCCACAGCTTCCCTGGGCAACCCCGGCCAGGGGCTCACCACCCTCACCCTAAGATTTTTCTAATGCCAGGAGAATTACCTTGAAATGTGTACTTTCTGATGGGTAATGCTTAAGACTCCAGACATAACTTTCAAACAGGACCTTTCAATGCCCAAGCTGACATTGTTGCCAAATAGCCCTTCCTCACAAACTGTTGTTCCTTGGTTCCTATAGCAGTAAACAGCGGATTCTGTTCTTTTTAAATAACCTGTGCAAAGCTTATAGTAAAAGTGCTCTACAAGATGGAGGAACAAAATTTGGTAATAAAAGCATTCCAGTGTAAAGGATATTGCTGGGTTTTTTTGTTTGTTTGTCTGGTTTTTAATAAAGATAATTCAAACTCAAAACATGCGATTTAGCCGCTATGGAAACTGGAAGAAATTCTGGTGCATCTCTGAATTTGAGTCTGAATTTTTTAGCTCTAACTCACCTCTACTGCAGTGCCTACCTAAATAAGAAACCTAAGGAGCAATTTATTTTTCAAATAACAGAAATTGATTGAGTACATTGAAATGACTTCAGTCATTACGCAATGATACGCATGTTAGTCCAGTTATTTGCTAAATATGTAATAAATTGGTCTGGAAGGAACTGAAAGGCTGGGCAGCACTTCTGCGTGGTGTAAGGTTCGGGCAGCTCAGATAAAATGCTTACTAAAGGAGCAACAAATCGATCATTACTACCAAAACACAGCGTTCAATTCATACCATTGCGTGAAGGGTAATTATGAGTTTAGATGGTACGAACTCTTGCGCCGCTCCTGCACTGTATCAAATTATTTTCACACAGCATCGGTCATCATTTCATTAAGTGTCGTCATTTTTCAGGTCTTTCTCTTTGTACAGCCCAGCAAAGAATAAAAAATATGATTTCATTAAAGGCATTGCAAAAATCTGTGTTATCTTCAAGTTTGATACGAGTAGACTGTGTAAATTTACAACCCGTTGTCTTAGCATTATTTCGTCACATGAATTTCTAATACACTTCCATAATTTAATGCCTCTCCATTCAGAAAAGAAAGCCGTCCGTGGGATTTATCAGGAATGCTGGAGAGGGTGCCCTCACATGTCAGAAGGGAATTGTGTTTGGGTGTTAGAATAGCATTCTCATAGGTAGGTACACTGTGTTCTCGCCAGTGAACCAGGATACGTTGTTTATCGCCTTGAACGCTTACTTTTGGTTTCAAGCTTCACTTGCACCGGTACGCAGCTGGCATAGTCAACACGCTGCAGCTTTGAAGCTTGACTTAACTGCTTGAATTTTATGGAGAAAACTTTGAGTTCCTTGTCATTTTCTTCACTTGAAGTTTTCCTTGAAGGAACACACTAAATAGAACAAACCCCAACCTGTTTGTAAAGCTCTCGTTCCAGTCTCGGATAACCCTAGCAAATCTGGCAAGTGGAGAGCGCTAAATGTAGTGCCTACCAATTATTTTTTAAATTATGAGGAAAAAAAAAGAAGTATAGATTTTTTGATTTTTATTTCCTTGCCTCACTCAGTTCATTTGAGACTCATCAGCGCGTATGTGCAGTTCTTGTTAGTATTATAGTGGAGGCTAGGAGCAGGCAGCACCTGAAGAAGAAATAACTTTCTGCAGAACTGTCTGGCTTGAAAAATCCTTTAGTTTTACACTTTGCTGCAAGCATGTACACATTTCACCATGTGCTGTGAGAGCTACCTCTCTACCTTTAAGCTCTTTACTTGTCTAAAACGTAGGGGAAAAAAAAAGAGAGATTTTCACAAAGGCGAATGCTTAGAGAAAGAACGTGAATCAATACAAGAGCTGGCGCAGGTTTGTTGTAACAGCACGTTTTCCTAACATTTGGTAGAACGGCTGCGTGTGTGTGAATGAACTTTGGATAACAGGCTTCAAACACGTAACGCCTGCCTGCCTGCCTGGCAATCAAAAGACCACGGTAGAAGCAATGTCCCTTTGCCCTGACTTTTGCCCTGATCTTCGGGTGACTGGTAGCATCGTTCTGTGGCTGCAGTGACAAATAGCATCTCCCTCATTTGCAAGTACAAAATCCATGTGGTACTGGGTAACGTGACGTTGTGCCTGCCAATTATGCAGCAAAAATGTGCCTCCTTTCAGTACGCCTCGGGTTCTTTTAATGTACTTTAACCATCATAGTAGGCACAGGTGAACTCAAGCAGTGAGAGTGAAAATGTTAATTCTCACCGTTCCCAAGATGATAAATAACTTGCCATGATTATGATTATTTTAAGCATTTTAAGTATATCTATGTGCATACACGCTTACCTGTGACATTTTGTTGAATAGTAGGGACTTGACATTAATTTGTGTTAACAATAGGAATAATACATAAGTACAAACATTTGAGGCAATAAAAAAAAATATATTAGTTCAAAATAAATACAAGTTCCAAATATTTGGATTAGATTTCGCTTAATTTAAATAAATATTTGGAGGTGACTCACACATGAAAGAACATACTTATTTGTGTGCAAGAATACGCCATGAATCAATCTGCAAAGAAAAAAGTGTTTTTGGAGCTACAAATAAGAGTAGCCAGTCAGGAGAATAAACTTTTTCAATCAGTTACAATCAGTTAGGTTAAATAGTGAGTAATAAATACTCAATTACTCTTTACACTGAATAGTTCCCGAGATCAGTCAGTTTTAGACTGACATTTGTCTCAATAAAATATTAGTAAATAATGTTAAATATTGAACGAGGTTAAAAAAAGTCCAACAGCTTATTCATTTTTGCAAAATGTCTGGGAACAAAAAGCTGAATTTGCATTGCAAGTGTTCCATCAGCTGTATGATTGACGAGGAATCAATATTGGAACAGGGAGATAATTTCTTTTACCCATTTATGAAAATTCCTTTTCATTTACAAACCAATTCATTACAGATAAATCTAAAAGTTTTATTCTGAATAATTCTGAATGAAGTTCTGTTATATTACATGCACAGTTTCATAGATCAATAATTGTTTACAGTGCTTCAAAGAAATTAATTGCTTTTTAAAAGTGTATTTTTTGTTGCATTACTCCGGTCAGATCGACTGGTTATTTATTTTTTTTCCTCTGGACTTTCCATACATCGCCTGTATATTTCTAAATTATGGCTGAAGGTTTGCAACATATTTTTGCCAAAGCCTCACGCACAAAGTAAACTCAGATACTAATCTTGTTGCATATACAGATACAGAATCCATAACCTTTTTTTTTTTCTTTATTAGCATAATACAACTCTCATTGGATTTCTGATCCACTATAACTGTGCCCTTAGATACTTTCCTACTGAACTGTTACTTCCCATTTTGTACTCTGAAAGTTGTTTCTTTTGGAGAGAAGTTTAGGATGCGTTTTATAGTGAATACAATTTTCTTCTTTCTGGCCATTTCACAAAGTTGTTAAGAAATATTTGAGTTGAACGCTGGTCTCCAAACTGCTTAGCATCATCTGTGGATGTTTTAAACGCAGACTTTAACTTTAGTGTTATCCAATGTATTAAAACCAGATTGAATACTAAAAAACAAGGGTAAAGTTTGCGGTAGTCCCACTGATTTACCAATCCAGTTTGAGACACAGTTAGTAATAATGCTCTTTCAGCTCTTGTGTAGTCATGCAACCTTTTAAAAGTAATTTAATCTTGACCACATTTTTATTCTTTCTTATGGCAATTCTGTGTTGGTTTCTATTACATGATGTTAACAAAGCTTTTAATCGGATCTGCTCCCATAAGCCTCATAAAAAAAGAAATTAGGTCAACACAATTTTAAAGTTCATGTTGACTGATTCTTATCATCTCATTGTCCGCTAGATGCTTACAGATTGTGTAGAAATTTGCTACAGTATATTTAAGTGCATTAAACTAGTCTGATCATTTTCTGCAAGTCAAAGTTTTCTTTATGTCCTTCTCCAGACCTTTAGATTTCCCACATTCACCAGACATTTTTCAAAATAATTGCTATTATTCAAAGCTAAGATATATGACAATGCAAAATTGACCTTATCTTCTTCTTTCACCCACTTCAATCTGGGAATAGTCACCAGCAGTTTTCTGTACCCTCCACTCCTCTACCTTCCATGTAAAGTGTAAATATATTGAAAGGTGATTGTTAGAGAAGCTTGACAGAGCTGCAATTGTGAAATAAGCAGATTTGGAGGTTGTTTTTCCATTCTGTATTTGATATAGAAACACAGAAGCATCCATTATGTCTCATTTCAAATGTGAGATTTATATGTAATCAGAAATAAAATTCCTTTCATGTCCAAATTTTAAGGAGAGAGATGAGAAACAGCAGTTTTCTGTAGATGTGGTAAAAATAAATTTACTAAGTGTAGGAGTGATTGTAGGAAAGGGAAAGTTATTGCATAAGTTAGCAAATAAGAAATTATTTTGGGGGAGTATCATTGAGAGTCTGAATATATGTCTGGTGCAGCACAGGTTACTCGACTCCCAAATTTCCTCTGCCAAAGAGAAGTGTTGGACTTAATTTTACAAATTGATTAGGACTCCTTCTCCTGAATAATATGAATTGTTTAAAAATTTAGAAGGGGTTATGAGTGCATATTTAGCATGGGCTGGGTCATTACCCCTAGGATAGCTGGGAGAAATGTTGGGTATGAAAAGCTTTGAGTTCAGAATACCTAGAGGTCTCCGTCTCCTGGTTTCCGGACATCTCAGCATGACTAAAAATTCCAGGAGAAAAGGTGGTAGCAGGTACTAATTGAACTCTGCATTAAAATTGTGGGGGTTTTGTGGGTTGCCTTGCTTTTACTGGAGAAATCCAGTCATATGGGTATAATGCAGGTTTGCAGTTAAGATACTAACAATAAAGGTATAAAGGTAATAATAATATTTGTTTGTGGCATGCTTTTTCAGTACTTCCAAGCATTCTATATCATTATTCCCAAGAAAATGACTTGACAAACCTGGTCACCTCACAGAGAGTTAAAAATCCCCAGGAAGAAGAGCAAGATAATCAGGATCTCATTTGGGACTACAGTGCAGATTTCCTTGAATCTAGTATTTTCTCCACAAAAACAAACCGTTGTTGCAAGATTATGACATGTTCCTCCTAACTCCTGTAATGTTACGATAGAATGGAGAAAACAGTCATGCTTTCCATGAGTGGAAAAACAGATGTTGATGCAGCCACCAAAAACGTCTCAGATCTATGTCCTAAAAATCTGTCAGTTTTATTACTTGCCAGCTGCAGCAACTTAAAACATATAGAAGAGGACGTGATTTTTTTGTTCGCTTTCCTTAGAAAACATATCTGCAACTGAGAAATATTTTTACATTAACCTTCCTTCTCCATCACTTTTATCATTAGTTGTAGAAATTATGAGCATAGGAAGTGTTTTTGCATACTGTCTGGCACCCTCTACTGTGCATAAATATTCCAAGCATCAATATTATATTATTGCTGATGCTCTCCTATAATTAAAGTACAAAGTGGCAAAAACATGAAAATAAAATATTATATCATTAAGTGAATTTATGGGATGTGTGCCTAATCACAACTCTTTCTTAACATCAGTGCCCCCTTCCACTTAGGGTGTTTTTATATTCTTTTCCAATAAAGAAGTGTATGGAACTCTTTCTTGCTTTGAGAGATTTATCATTCTGAAGCTCCATTTGTGGCTTTGTGATGTAGCTCTCAGTTAACCCCCTTTGTTTCAAAATACAAAAATAAGATGATGTGCAGAGCTTTACATACCTCCCTAGTATCCTCTTAGAAGAAAAATATTTTTGTGAAAAAGCCATGAAAAAGCACTAAAGACATGTACTACTATAACCACTTTTTCTTGGAGGAAAATAAGTGGTGATATGTTATTTTATAACATGACTATAGCACAATGTGATAAAGCGTAGGCATTCCCCTATCTGGTTAATATAGCAACTCAAGGAACGACATATAAATCTTGGAATATCATAGTCTGGTATTCAAATTGTTGGATGTAGCTGGTAGGTGCATTTTCTGCTGAAAGAAGCTATAGATACATGCCTCTGTCAGAGTCCAATACTCTCTAACCAGCTTCTTTTAGATGTTCCATGTGTGGAGGGTGCAATATTTCATTTCGCATTTGCCTATTGGAAGATATATGATGTTACACAGGACTTCTAATTTAGCAGATTGATACAAAATATACTGAAAACACAATATAATATAAGTTATACTTCATGAAATACAACAATTGCAATGCAAGGTTCAGTCACAACACCAATGTGATTCCCGTGACAGGTCTCTCTAACGACATTGGGGATCCCCAGTTGCCAGGAAGGAATATGTGGGTTGAAGCCAGCTCAGGCCCATTGGTTTCTTCAAATTTCTTTCGTTGTTTAGTTTTTATACTCGCTTTTCGGCTGAGCCATGTATTCACCACCCCCACCAGCTGATCTGTCTAACTCAGGGAGAAACATTTACACCACCGGCCGATCCACGCGATTGTGATATAGTCAGTTAATCCACTCAACTAACATAGCGGTTTATCTAAAACAAAGGCCACCCTCCTGTCCTCTCTGTGTTGAGATAAAGTCAGCTTTCTTCACCACAGCTGTAGTCAGTCACACACTGCATTATTCTCTGAATTCCATAGGCACATCACCCTTCCCTGTATCCACTGAGCCATTTTAGGGGTTTATTGGTCAGTCACAGAAGTGATAATTCTGTTCTGCCTAGCATCCACAGAGAAGTCCTCATAAATCCTAATTCTAACTCTAATCAAGTATAACAACATAGGATTTTTAAAAAAATATGGCCTAAATAAAAGCTGAAATGGTTATTTTTTATTTTGACTAGAAGGCTTAGAATTAAATAATTAAAGGGTCGGAAGTAGACTATAGCTACACTGACAAGTAGTTGTTAATAGTCTCACTTTATGCCAAGGAGATCTACAGCTGTAGTCTTTATTATTTAATCACTTTACTCTAGCTTGAACAGACGAACAAACAATCATCCCATAGTAATTTGAAAAATGCTGTGTAGGGATGAAGACATAGATAAGATTGTGGATAGTTAGATAAGAAGGAGAAAAGAGAGAGAGGACGAACTGTGTCTTGGAAGACACCTGATTGGGACATAGCGTTGTAATCATCCTACTCTTGTCTGTTGAGATATCTGAGCAGGTATATTTAAAAGTGGTGCTTTTCTGTTTCATGTGTTGCTTCTGGCTTTCAGTCATCTAGGATTTTCCTTTTTGATTACACTGACTCTTAATTTCTTCCCTTCTCAAACTCTGTTTTCACCTCTTCTTTCATTTTTTCTCTTTTGTTCATTCCCCAGTGCCTTTTCTTATCTGCTGTGGTTATTTCTCTCTGTCTGTTTCAATCCAGCAGATAACCTGAGGGCATAAAAATTATCTTCCCTTATTTTTAATGAATATTTTTTATTTTACAAGAATTCCTCATCTTCTCCTATATGAATAGCAAACCTAAAAATTTTGATAAATAGAAAGCATCCATCTTTCTTAGTCAGATATGTTGCAAACAATGTGTTGTCCCATAATGATACAAAAAGAATTTTTATCTCCATCTGGGAGTATGACATGAACTTTAATAAGAGATTATAGCATTAAACACCTTTCTTGCTTGGGTTTCCCATATATTGTACTGGACTATGCTCACCTAGAGATGTACTAAAGGAACATCTCTACATTTGATTCAGGTGGAAAGACAAGTGCGCAGTTCAGGTTTCAGTATATGCTACTATAATCTGAATCCAAATGTAATTCTTGTTGATGAAGATAAAATTAGTAAATTGAGAGTTGGATTAGATGATCTTAAAAGTCCCTTCCAACTCAAACTATTCTACGATTCTACGATATTTTTTTCAAAATTGAAGAAAGGTACATATTTGGAAGTGTTGTCAGGAAGGACAGCTAAACAAAATAGTTTTGCTCTTTGCCAAATTGTATGACTNAAAATATTTTTGTGAAAAAGCCATGAAAAAGCACTAAAGACATGTACTACTATAACCACTTTTTCTTGGAGGAAAATAAGTGGTGATATGTTATTTTATAACATGACTATAGCACAATGTGATAAAGCGTAGGCATTCCCCTATCTGGTTAATATAGCAACTCAAGGAACGACATATAAATCTTGGAATATCATAGTCTGGTATTCAAATTGTTGGATGTAGCTGGTAGGTGCATTTTCTGCTGAAAGAAGCTATAGATACATGCCTCTGTCAGAGTCCAATACTCTCTAACCAGCTTCTTTTAGATGTTCCATGTGTGGAGGGTGCAATATTTCATTTCGCATTTGCCTATTGGAAGATATATGATGTTACACAGGACTTCTAATTTAGCAGATTGATACAAAATATACTGAAAACACAATATAATATAAGTTATACTTCATGAAATACAACAATTGCAATGCAAGGTTCAGTCACAACACCAATGTGATTCCCGTGACAGGTCTCTCTAACGACATTGGGGATCCCCAGTTGCCAGGAAGGAATATGTGGGTTGAAGCCAGCTCAGGCCCATTGGTTTCTTCAAATTTCTTTCGTTGTTTAGTTTTTATACTCGCTTTTCGGCTGAGCCATGTATTCACCACCCCCACCAGCTGATCTGTCTAACTCAGGGAGAAACATTTACACCACCGGCCGATCCACGCGATTGTGATATAGTCAGTTAATCCACTCAACTAACATAGCGGTTTATCTAAAACAAAGGCCACCCTCCTGTCCTCTCTGTGTTGAGATAAAGTCAGCTTTCTTCACCACAGCTGTAGTCAGTCACACACTGCATTATTCTCTGAATTCCATAGGCACATCACCCTTCCCTGTATCCACTGAGCCATTTTAGGGGTTTATTGGTCAGTCACAGAAGTGATAATTCTGTTCTGCCTAGCATCCACAGAGAAGTCCTCATAAATCCTAATTCTAACTCTAATCAAGTATAACAACATAGGATTTTTAAAAAAATATGGCCTAAATAAAAGCTGAAATGGTTATTTTTTATTTTGACTAGAAGGCTTAGAATTAAATAATTAAAGGGTCGGAAGTAGACTATAGCTACACTGACAAGTAGTTGTTAATAGTCTCACTTTATGCCAAGGAGATCTACAGCTGTAGTCTTTATTATTTAATCACTTTACTCTAGCTTGAACAGACGAACAAACAATCATCCCATAGTAATTTGAAAAATGCTGTGTAGGGATGAAGACATAGATAAGATTGTGGATAGTTAGATAAGAAGGAGAAAAGAGAGAGAGGACGAACTGTGTCTTGGAAGACACCTGATTGGGACATAGCGTTGTAATCATCCTACTCTTGTCTGTTGAGATATCTGAGCAGGTATATTTAAAAGTGGTGCTTTTCTGTTTCATGTGTTGCTTCTGGCTTTCAGTCATCTAGGATTTTCCTTTTTGATTACACTGACTCTTAATTTCTTCCCTTCTCAAACTCTGTTTTCACCTCTTCTTTCATTTTTTCTCTTTTGTTCATTCCCCAGTGCCTTTTCTTATCTGCTGTGGTTATTTCTCTCTGTCTGTTTCAATCCAGCAGATAACCTGAGGGCATAAAAATTATCTTCCCTTATTTTTAATGAATATTTTTTATTTTACAAGAATTCCTCATCTTCTCCTATATGAATAGCAAACCTAAAAATTTTGATAAATAGAAAGCATCCATCTTTCTTAGTCAGATATGTTGCAAACAATGTGTTGTCCCATAATGATACAAAAAGAATTTTTATCTCCATCTGGGAGTATGACATGAACTTTAATAAGAGATTATAGCATTAAACACCTTTCTTGCTTGGGTTTCCCATATATTGTACTGGACTATGCTCACCTAGAGATGTACTAAAGGAACATCTCTACATTTGATTCAGGTGGAAAGACAAGTGCGCAGTTCAGGTTTCAGTATATGCTACTATAATCTGAATCCAAATGTAATTCTTGTTGATGAAGATAAAATTAGTAAATTGAGAGTTGGATTAGATGATCTTAAAAGTCCCTTCCAACTCAAACTATTCTACGATTCTACGATATTTTTTTCAAAATTGAAGAAAGGTACATATTTGGAAGTGTTGTCAGGAAGGACAGCTAAACAAAATAGTTTTGCTCTTTGCCAAATTGTATGACTGCCAGTTGCACCCTCTGGTTGTAAATTAGGAACTTTTGGACTATTGGCAAGATAAGAAAAGAAAATTTTGTGTGCATCGTTGATTCTTGGTTAGATAAAATTAGAGGATTTGCTTGGAAATAAAGTTATGCTGTCTAAAGAAAATATGTTCACCAGAGTAAAATTCAAGCTGGATAGTTTATGTCAGTCAACAACATACATACCCAAGGAAAATTAAGTCTTTGGCGTAACTTCTAAATATCCTTACAAGAAGTGTGCTGAAATTACACTGGATTAAAGTTCCTGAGGATCTAGCAGAATTTTTTGTAATGATTTAAATCTATTTCTAATTTTAAGATTTATTTGAATTTTATGATTTAAATGTCTTTTTCAATATAAAATTATTTATCGGGATTTTTCATTTTTGAATGTTTTTATAATGTGCCAAAATACAGGTGAATATAAACATTTATCAAAGATTTAGTACTGTTTTACTTACATGACTGCTATAGCTCAAGGAATTTCTGGTTTTGCATTTTCTTCCATAGGCTGTTGGTCCATAATAAAGTCTACCAGAAAAAAAAAGAAAAAAAAAAGAAGAAAAAGGCAGTTTCAAAGGAGAGTTGACCAAAACTGGTACTATGGATCCTGTTTGCAGAGGAAGTACAGCTCTGCTAAGACGTTCACATCCTTCTGAACTCTGGTTCTCTATTCATTTTAGGAAGAAAGGAAAAGGTAAATGTCACCTATAGAGGAGCCTACATGCACCTGTCTGTATCTAATCCCACCTCTCTATATGCCCTATGTAACAAAAAAAAAGTGAGGAATCTGTCTGTGACTCAGAATCAGGGAAGAAACGTTATTGTAAGACCTATTTCAAGAGCTGAGTGGAAAGAATATGAAGGAGGTGTCGGACAACTCCTCTACAATCCTTTTAAGAACAGGGAAAAAAGTTTGCATTACAGATTTAGGAAACATCGACATTGACCCCAAGGTGCTTGTCTAGCAGCAGAAGGAAGTTTAGATACCCAGACATAAGTAAAAGTTCTGTGAATACAATTCAGTGTGTTCTGTAGCTGCAGTAAAACTTGAACCCATTTAATTTTATTTTTTTAAATCTTGTAGAACGCAGAGCCCCACAGCAGTACACGCATGGAGATACATTTCCAAGGCAGACGGTTATAATTACCTGTGTGCTGCCTGAGCATCTATGCTCACAGGACCAGTGCCGGTACTGTTCACCACCAGTTTTGATCAGGTGGGTTTCCTAATGTAAGCTTTAAATTTGCTGGAAGGTGTAGAAGAAATCTCTGAGTGCGAGTCGTGCGAGTTATATTGAAAGTTTGTTGTGCTGGTGACATGGCCACGGTCTTTCCCCAGCTTTTGTCGTTCCTTTGCCATTGCTGTAGCAGGCAAGAGATGAAGATTTGTTTCCAACAGTGACACCAAAGTGGGACAAAACCCCCCGAATTTCTTGGGCCAAACTCAGTGATGTGGTTGTTGACAGTGGTAATAGTGAAATGCAATGTGGGAATTAAGTTTCTAGAAAGAAAACCGAATTTAGCAAATCAAGGGAAAAGTTTTGTTTTCTATAATTTTCAAAGTTCCCTAATTAAAATATAGCCAATTTATTATGAGTCATCTAAACAAATAAGGACTTGATAAAAAAAAACCCAAACCTACAAATTGGACATGACCTTTCTTCAACTGAGAAAGCAATTGGCTGACCAGCAAGTAATGATCATTCTTTGCATGTGTGGTTTGTGTTGTCTAATGGTTTCACTTAATCATGCTGGTTCCCTGATACTGGTTATATAGATTAAAAAATAAAGATTGTATGTGAGCACGCTTGTATCTAAACATATAGTGAGAGATAAGAAATGAAGGGGAGGGAAATTGTGGGAGGAGGAATGTAAGGTGAAAAAGTCAATTCTCAGTAAGGCTTAGGGTGCTTATCGTCTTAGCGTTGTGGAGTGTTAGGTATCATAGCAGAAATAGTTTTTAAGGAGCACATTATAGTAGCCTTGAGGCTTTTAGAAAAAAAAAAACTGGCTTTATACAAAGTCTGCTAAAATTATGAAGCGAACAAATGGAACTACAGATACATAGCTTGGCTCTTAATTTTTGTTTTCTCTTTTAACTATTCTCATGAAGAATAATTTTGAATGCTTTTGTAATCTTAAATTGCTACATCTGAAAAAATTCATACAACTTAATAGGCATATTCATATGACTCTGGGTTAAGTATAGGGCAGTAGATGGTGCAGATATTTCAAGAAAATGCAAAAATTTTAAAATTGATAGCATCTCTTTAATAAATTAGAAATTATTTGGTAGCTCTTCCTATGTGGTCAGACCAATGCATGTTTTACTTATATGAAAAAGTCATTTGGGTAAACAAAAAAACTACCGGAGAAAATTAAATACTTTGAGAAGAAAATGGTCCTCATTGAAAATGTAATATTGGTTTTTAATTTTAAAAACGCACACAAAATGTAAGGAAACTACAAAGTGGATTCTGTTTCATTACAATTAATTAGAACTTTCCAGAAACTTACTGCGGGGTTTTATACCTAAGAATCATACTAAGTCTGTGTAGCAGATGCCAGTGCTTATTTCTCTTCAACAAGAATTATACTGCAACCTTTCTGGCAGCTCTAACAGAGTAAAGGCTGTTTAGAAACCTTCTTGCTCATTTGCTGCTGTAAAATAACTTTTAAAATAACTTTGACCAATTAAATATCTGAACCTTGTTTTGATCTTGCCTATAGGAATATAAAAATATATAGTCAGTGATAACTGAAATATATGAATTTTCAGGCAGGCTTATCTGTTAAAGTATTTTTCCTGAGGCAAAGCCAATAGCTAAAACTTTGCCGTACAGTTGGCAATTGGCACTGGGGAAAAAATCCGTCAGGCCTGCACAGCTTTCAAAAAATGAACAAACCAGTTATGATTGAGTCCTTTTTATAATTTATACGTTTTTTTTTCTTTGACTTTATTCAGTGTACAAAGTGATAAATGTGGAGTAGTAATACACTCCAGTTTTAATGTACAGCTTAATAAGCAGTTATAAACCCATTACTTAATAGCTACATCTTCTTTTTATTTGTTAAGGTTCACAGTATTTTTTTATTTTACTAGTAATATAGCAGATACTAAACTGGTGCTCACCTAGCATTAACTTGCAGCCATAGCCAGCATCATTAAGGTAGCAAAAATAATGTGGATCAATTGTCAAACTGGAAACTTACTGCTGTTCTGCGTTCAGCGCAAAGATCTATTCAATGGGTGGCTCACAAATATTCCAGAATAATTTGTTTATAGTGTGATTTACTGCTATGCTGTTGGACTTTACTAACAAGACTATTACAACAAACGAATGTCTTGTTTCAGTCACCAGTGCCACAGAAAAGGCAGCAGAGTTTTGATGCGGTGAGATTCCGCTGCCACTGGCTCATAACTCTCCAAAGAATAATGATATCAACAAAACCCCCGTGAGGATTCTTGACTTAAGAAAGGTCTTAATACACAAGCCATTACAAATTTTTATTGATCATAACAAAATCCTTCTCTGACTCCTGGCTCTGCAAAGCCCGAGCCACATCAGAATCAAATTTTCTGATGAAGTTTAGGTAAAATTTTACCATTTACATTTCTCTGCTTTGTTTCACTCTGCCCTTCCTTCCAATACTTTCACATCTTCGAAAATACAAAGTTGGCTTGTGCAAACCTTAACTGAATTTTTGAATAACTATATTTTCTACAGGATTTTGTTAATGGTTCCTAGTTTAGTAGGCATTTTGTATCATTGGAAAGTAAACTACTGTAACTGATGAGAACCTGCACATGGTTTAAAGCCTTTGCAGGGTGATAGTAATGCCATTTGTGTCCATCGGTGGAATTGCTAGTATTATTTTTATTCAGGTGACAGTTGGTGTCAACCTCTTGCAGGTCTAAGATTTTCAGATATCACAAGGCTAAAAACATTGTTCTGAAATCTGACTTTATTACACTTGCACCATTCTGTTTCCTCAGTAGCCTGTGGTTGTTGTGCTTTCTCCCAGTTCATCTGCACCCCTGACTAAATGTTCCTATAGTGGGAAGAGTCACAAAAGTCACAAAAGCCTTGGCTTTCCTTGTTTCATCCCTGCATACTCTGACGGCATTCTTGTAATTTTCCCAAGTGGCCAGTCCCTTCTCCCACATATTGCAAACTTCCTTCTTCCACTTGAGCTTTTTCAGGAGCTCCTGGCTCAACCATGCTGGTCTCCTGCTTCCTCTGGCAGATTTCTTGCACCGATCCTGAGCTTGGAGGAAGTAATTCCTGAAAATTAACCAGCTTTCTTGGGCCCCCCACCCTCTAGAGCCCTAACCCATGGGATTTCTTCAAGAAGTTTCTTGAAGAGACCAAAGTCAGCCCTCCTGAAGTCCAGGGTTGCAACCCTACTTGTTGTTTTATGCCCACTAGACCTAATCCTGAACTCTATCTTCTCACGGTCACTGTAGCTGAGGCTGCCCCCAGCCTGGAAGTCCTCCACCAGTGCCTCTTTGTCAGTAAATGGCAGAACATTTTAGCTCATACAGGCTGCACTCTCCAGAGAAGAGTGTAATAATTTCACAGCTCCAGATAGGTTTTCCTCCCTTCTACAGGGCTGAGAGTCCATACTTGGAGGCCTGAGGGATTTCAAGTAAAACATAGTGGATATAGCATTGTGCTACCATTTAAGTCCAAATACAAACAAATTTTACAACACCTCTTTCATGGCTCATAATCAGTTTCCACAAGGAATGCTGAAGAGATGGGTAGATAAAGAAATTCCAAGTGTGAGATATTGGAATTTCTTTATCAATGGAATGACATTGACAAGGAGCTACTTCTGTGGCTGCATTTAGGTGTGAGCTTTAGGAAACTGGAAAACAATGTCTTGCAGTGCTTCCATAGAAGTCCCTTCCCAACAGTTTAAAAAAAATGCAACAGGTATTGTAAATATACCGGTATGTGTATTTTACTTGTTACAATACCTGTGTTAGGAACAATACAAATTCTGAAACAAATTTCCTACCAGATTAGCTTCTGTATCATAGGAATGTATCAGGGAGAAGAAAGGCAGTAAATTAAACTCACAGGCTTAAAATGGACTCTATAAAAGGCAAACACTGGCATGATTTTTTACTTCCAGAAAGAAGAAAGATTTCATAAGACAGAGTATTAAGAGGAAAAAAAAGAAACCATTTTTATAAAATTTTCTAGGTTTCTTTCAACATCTATGCTGTTAGTAGGATATTGGGAAAATTCCAATGATTATTTACTTGGGCATATTACATTTTTAAGGACTGTTAAAGTACCTTGCATTTGAAGTAGAAGAGTATACTTCATTAGCAATATAAACTAGAGGGAAAGAACGATTTGAACAAAAAGAGAGAAGAATAAAACTTCTCATGATTGATTTATTCTAAACAGTTGCAACCTTTGTTAAAAAATATATAGTCAGATTTTTAGCAGCAATTTTGTGTAATTAAATGTTAACGGCCAATACAGCAAAGACCACTTCACAAGAATACAGATTGCATTTTTAACTCTCTCCCAGCTCCACACAATTAATTGTGTGGACAACTCCTCAGACGCATGTGACACACTATCTGAAGAGCTTTCTAGCAGAATATATTTTGAAAATAAAGTTTAAGAGGTCCCTGAACAGCACACACAAACAATCTGTTTCAATGTAATTTTTTTTTGTGTGTGTGTAAACCATTTTCTTTTTTTTAATTCTCTGAATGACTGTTATTTGGCTGCTGCTCTTATGAGAAACACCAAAAAAAAAAGACGATGATACTTTAAGCATCCTTAAAGTAACTGATATTTAAGTGATGTTAGAAATCTATTAATTCTATAAATTGCAATAAAAATGGAAATAAAAGCGATGGCTGATTTCTCTAAGGAGTCATAGATATTTTAACATTTTGTATATTATTAGGAAAATTACTGCTTTGAAAAAAATCTCTTCAGAAGTCTAGAACAGAAGAATTAATATTTAAGTTGTTAAATTGGTCCTAACGTAATAAGCTGTTATTTATTTCTTCATTATTTCAATATTACTTAAATAATCCTGCCATTCTGCAGCCAAATTGTGATTTTGAATAATTCAGAGAACACTACAAAGTGCTATTTAAATTCATGTAAGCTTGAATTAGTGTTAGTGGAAACTTAATACATGAGCTACAAATTATATGCCCTTTTTATATTGTATCGGGACTGGTCTTGAGCAAAAGTCTTTTTGCGTTTATTTTGCACGCTGCTTCATGTGAGCATAATTTAGGATTATCTACGTTGACTCAGACTGGTGATCTATGAAGTTTGATGGTGGATACAATAGATATTTCTGAAAAAGATGGAAAGAGCTTGTCTGAAGGTACCTTGCTTGCTCATGGGAGAACTTTGCCTCTGCCCTCCATCATTAAGTTTTGATGTGAAACACAGATCTGATGAAACTAACTATTCTCTGTAGTCAGCATCCCTTATTTGAAAATTTGTCCTTTGAAGAGGCAATTCAAAGACTTGCCCCACAAACTGGAGTCATATTCAAATATTTCTAATTTCTTTGCAAATCTTATGGCAAGGATGAAGAAAGTAAGGGTATTTGGAAAATATTGAAATTAGAGGATAAGTGGTGAAAAGGATAGAAACAGACACAGGAATTCTGGGTCTCTTCTATTGTAAAACTGTTTAAAGAAACATTTTTCTCAGCTGATTTTATTAGCTCTGAGATGTGTTGCCAGTTTTGTTGACTAGACATGACTACTCAGGTATGATTTCATGTAGAACAGCCCTAAATGCTCTTCACTGCTCTGGTCTTTCATTTTTCCCAGAACAGTGTTCAATCTTTTTAATTTATCCGTGGCTGACAACAACTATTCTGAAGGGGATTGTATGGTTTTTTCCATTTTCTTTGTTTTATTGAAGTAACATCAAAACCAGAGACCACCCAAATGTGGATTTATCACATACCGTGCTGCTTTCTGTAGTGACTCCCTGTAGTATAAGCAAGTTACCTTAAAAATTAAAACATACATAGTTAACAATTATTTGTAGTTGAAATTCAAAATAAATCATGTATGTTTGTATTAATGTGATCATTCTTCATGTTTTCAGAATCATCAGTTAGGAGAACACAGACCTAAGGAAATTTGATCATCTGTAAAAGGTAATGTTCTAAAAATATTATGCTATTCAGTATCTACACTATTAAATTATGTCAGGCAGAAAAAAAAAATCCACACTTCTTTGTGCTTTTAACAACTTTATCCAGTTTTTATTGTCTTTATTGTCAATTAGCTGGAGACATGCTTATTTCAGTCAGCTGACAAGGTTGAAAAAGCTGAACCGAGAAAGTTGTTTGAGAATATCACAACAGATATGATTTTGCAGATTACAGTCCTTTTCAATGAGACAAATTCTTTTGTCTGAATGACTGTTTAACTATTTGTCTATGTCAGGAGTGACTTACATTCTTGCTTGGTCTCCTCAACTAGTGCAATTTCAGTGTATTATTCAGCAAGGACTTGTCTATATTACAATCTGTGCGTGTTTAGGAAAAGTCACTCGGGTTAATTTTTATACATATATAAAAATATAAGATATGACATGAATAATGGGTCCAAGTGTATTTTAATCCTTGTTGGAAGCCCAAAATAGAAAAAGAAGGAAAAAAAAAAAAAGACAACTGTGTTGGGTTGAATCTTTAATTCTGTTACCTTGGTTTTTGATCCTGAAAAATGCTGAACATTGAAGTCAGCAGAAGCAGAGCATGTGTTTACCAGGACTGAGCTTGACTGTTACAGACACAAACTGAAAAGAAGTGGGTTGACTCAGCCAAGAAATAAAAATTCTATTTTTCAAATAACCTTCATACCAAGTGGGAATGATTCTGTCAACATCTTTTGGTACTTGATTAATCTTTCTTCCCCCTTCCTATCGGCAGAAGAAGCTTGTCATGCTACAGAGTCATATAAATCTGTGATGCTAGAATTGCTTGTGTGATGGCAAGGAAAGTCAGCAACAGAGAAGTTAGCTCATTAGGACAATAAGGAAGGAACAGTTAGGAAAGCATTAATGATATATTTTGGCTATCAACATGCATTAATTCTACATGTTTTACTAGTCAAAAATCTGTTTGTGTAGAGTTATTGAAAAATCGTGTATTGAAAATGCTTTGGCCCCTGGGCTTTCTCCACTGGCACTAATGAGGTAAACACTGTGTGAAATGTGGCATGTGGATGAGCTGTGTTTTGAGCTTTTATTGTGAATCTGTTGTAAAATATGCTGGATCTCTGCCACAGGAAAAAAAGTAATTTCACTTAAGCCTATAAACCTATTCTGAGTGAATGAGGTGTTTAAAGTGTAGAAACCACAATCAGGGAACTATCAATCAGCACGCTTTCAGCAAAAGTGATAGCACCAAATACAGTTGACTTGACAATTTTTATTTTTATATTTAAAATAAAATCCCTCCTGACCAGAATTTCAAGAACGATAATGTTATTTGTTTGTTTGTTTGTTTGTTTGCTTGCTTGTCTAAAGCAACGGATTCTGCTTTAGCAGAATGGTGATTTCAGAGAAGTTCCAGGTAGTGTAGTTAAGGACTGACTGACAGGAAATTACAGAATGACCCTGCTGGTATTTGCAAGTCATGGGACACAATGACTCATGCCAGTAGGACAAACGAAGGAAAGAGAGGAAGTTTCCTAAATGGACAAATTGGGAAGGAAGTGCCTCAAAAGAGTAATTTATAATGAACCAAAGGAGTTTTACGAATCAGAAGAAAGATCCTCAAAAATCCATAGTAATTTGACAGCTATGTAGAAGTACAGGTGTCCTTCTGCCACTCCCTGAAGGACAAAAATTTGACTCAGAGTTAAATAGCAGGCACCTCTATTCACTCATGACGCAGGCTCCTGTAGTCCGGAATCTAACCGTTGGCAAATATCTAGTCATTGGAGCGCTAAGCTGGGAAGGGAAAGACCTGGTTCCTAGGCTCATCTTAAGTTGAAAGGAGTCAAACACACCTGGCTGGCTTTCCAGGGGGAATTGTGTATTCTAGTCTACCACGCTACTGAACAAGCTTCTCACCTTCCTACTGATTCTCGGCAGGAAACTGGGATTCGTTGCTGTCTCTGCTGAAAGTGCTTATGTGACAGTGAACACATCAGAAATAGTCTCAAACCGTACCCCTCCTCCTCCTTATCATGCAAATGTGAAAGCTGAGCTATGAACAGCGGAAGAGTTTTTAAAAAATGGTATCCAGGGTGTCTCACATTAGGACCCTGCTTCTAGTCGAGAGACAACCTCAATACAGCTGTGCTTTGATTGAGGATGGGATAATTTTATCTAGTTAGCTCACAAGCTGGTGGGAAGTTTGAGAAATATTGGGTTCTTTGGCGATGGATATCGTAAAAAAACCAGGAAAAGAGAGTAATGAAATAAATTAAATTTAAAAAGTAATTAAGATACCTGTAATTATGGTAGGGCTATACCTTGGAAACAAAGAAGAAAAATTATAAAATCCTTGTTCGTAAAATTAGTGCCAGTCATTCTATGCAATGGATGAAACAGTTAAAATTCTGTCACTGTCTAATTAAGTACTAAAATGTGGTGAATATTTACAGTCATTTGTATCCACGTTAATGGCATTTGAATTCTAGACTGCAAAGCTTTATAATCCTTTAATATTTTTGATAAGTACCCATAATATTTTGAGCTCATATATAATTATTGTCCTGCTTTCAGCATATATATGCCGTGCTAAGATGTGCTAAGGCAATCTTTTAATTTTCCTCTGTCCAATTTTATAGTTATCCAGAACAGCTAAGCACTATCGGTGATGAAATACAAAAATTTTGGGGCTTTTTTGTTCTGTTGTCCTTATAGCTAAAACTCTTTGGTGCTTTCCTGACCGGTTCATCAATCAAATCTGCTTGAATATAGTAGGTACACAAAATAGAACAGCGATTGAACCAGTGTCCTTTTTGTACTATAGCTGGGAGTGCCTTGTTCCTGGTCTATAAAACTCTGATATCCAAGAAAGGGTGTTCTGTATCTATTTCACAGTCTGTGGAAGAAATGATTTCTGGAAATTATTTGCCAAACATCTCCAAAGTAAGATATATGCCATTTTTACTGATGACTGATAAGGGAGATGCCATCTGTGAAGCAAGAACACAACTTTTTCAGTCTAGAGGACAATATTTTAACTTAACACATAATCATATCCAGCAATGACAGTGTCAAAACAATAGATGATCTTCACTACAGTGCTCTCTGTGGATACTGGACTACAAATATCAGAATATCCAAGAAGCTATGTAGTTTCTTGATCACTACAGTACCCAAATAGGGAATAGTCTTGCACATTCAGCTATAAAAAATGTTGAAGTATGGACATGTTTATATATATTGCTGTCTCTTAGTTTTCTTCCTTGTTTCTTACATTGCGGTCTTTTTGTAGAATGTACTTTGGAGAAAATTGAGTACTTTACAGTCTTTTCAACACAGAGGGCTCAACATGTACAGTCGCAGACAATGTTTGTTTAAGTACACAAAAATACTGTATTGAACCCAAACAGGACAATGGCAGCAGGCAACGCTGGGATGTAAGGCTATTTTTCATAAAGTCATAAAATAATTGAGGTCGGACAAAACCTCTGGAGATTATCTAGCCCTACATGTGTGCTCAAACCGGGGCCAAGTACAACGGTTGCCCAGGACCATGTACAGCTGGCTTTTGACCATGTACACCTGGCTGAATATTTTCTGGGGTGGGAACTCCATGTTAACTCTAGGCAAACTGTTCCAGTGTTTCATAGAATCATAAAATCATTAAATGGTTTAGGTTGGAAGGGACCTTAAAGACCATCTAGTGCAACCCCCCTGCAATAAGCAGGATATCTTCAACTAGACCAGGTTGCTCAGAGCCCTGTCCAGCCTGACCTCAAACATTTCCAGAGAGGGGTCATCCACAACTTCTCTAGGCAACCTGTTTCAGTGTCTGACCACTCTGACAGTAGAAAAAAGTTTTTCTTATGTTTGAATTTCTTGTATTACAAGTTTTGTCTGTTGCCTCCTGTCCTGTCTTGAAACCATTGCCAGAGCCTGGCTCTGTCTTCTTTACTCCCCCATCAGGAATTTATAAATGTTGACAAAGTCCTCCCAGGGCCTTCTCTTCTCCAGGCTGGACAGCCCCAGCTCTCAGCCTGTCCCAATGTGAGAGATGCTCCAATCCCTAAATCATCTTTGTGGCCCTTCACTGGACTTGTTCCAATATGTCCATGCCTCTCGTACTGGGGAGCCCAGCACCGGACACAGCACTTCAGATTTGGGCTCACCAGGGCTGAGAAGATGGGAAAACTTGCTGGTGATTCGCTACCTGCTGCAGCCCAGGAGGCTTTTGGGTTTCTTTGCCGGAAGAGCACATTTCTCTCTCATGTTCAACTTGGTGTCCACCAGAACCAGCAGGTCTTTTTCTACAAAACTACTTTCTAGCCAGGTGGCCTCCAGCTTGTATGAGCATATGGGATTATTACTAGCCTGGTGCAAGGCTTCAAATTTCCCTTTGTTAAACTTTAAGAGCTTCCTGGTAGCCCATCTCTCCAGCCTGTTGAGGTCCTTCCAAACGGCGGCACAACCGTGTGGTATATCAACCACCCTTAGCAGCTTTGTATCATCTGCAGTCTTTCTGAGGATGCACTTTGTCCCATCTAGATCATCAATAACTTTTTTTTATATACCTTCAGTCCTTTCATCTCTCAGACAGGCAGAAGATTAGAACTGCAAAGTCATTCAAAAATAGCTGCTGAAGTGGCTCTTTTTCAGTTCAATGACTTGAAAGAAGGGGAAGATTTCCTCCAGCCTCATTTTTGCTAGAAAAATCTGCAATGTGTTATCAGTGTAGAAGGCTTTTACATAGTCTACAAACACTCTATTTAGCAGACACTACTTTCTAACCATTCCAGGGCAAAATGAAAATTCCGTCAACCACAGAAAAGAGATTTTCTGTGTATCAGCACAATGTCCTTCAGCACAGGTGTTTTCATAATGATGATATATTATGAAAATTCATGGTGTTCAATGGCTCTCACGCTCATACTTCCACCTCATCAGTCACATGTCAGTGTAACTCCACCCTATGCACTCGATAATCTTGGAATTCTGTTGACAGTGCAAAACAGTACTCTGAATTCTAACTTCATTTTCATCACTAAATTTAACTTCATTATTACATGGAAAATATCTTTATTTATAGTTAGGTGTCTAGAAAACAAGAATTGTTTGGATAATTCATAGAAAGTCCTTCAGTGAGAGTTATGAAAGTACAGGAGACTCCTCTTGAAATGATCAGCATCCACAGTCATGTAGAAAACTTTCAAACAATATTTTGAGGTAGTCAGTTGTACCCTGATAATCTAGACAAGAGCCAAATGAGTCAGTATCTCTTGCAACGGGCAAGATAAAGTACCTTCAAATTATTCAAAATCATTTAACTCCTAGCAACTCAATGTGGCCTTTACAACAGAAATTTTCATTTAGTATATATTTAGTACGCCTGCATTTAAGATTTAAAATATATAAATTCCACCTTATAATATGCACTGTTGAACATGAGACAAAGTTATGTCAGTTACCATTAATTTTTATGATCAACGTTTCAGAGAGGCAATATTTGTCAACATTTAGTATGCACCAGAATAATTTTTTTTTTATATCTGCAAAATTTTTTGTTCATAGTATTACAAGATCTGATAACTGAGTATTAGCATGGAATAATATATAAAAACATATCCATGCCTATTATTTAGCAATATCATATTGCAATAACAATATGACAGCAGAATTTAAGTAGCAAATAAAGTTATTAAGTGTTTTCAAATTAAGCTCATAATTTGGCCAGTGTGTAGAAAGAATGTTTTGTAGCATTTTAACTTGGCTAGTCTAATGTTTTAGAGTCATAGAATCATAGAACCACAGAATGGTTTGGGTTAGAAAGGACCTCAAAGACCATCTAGTTCCAAGCCCCCTGCATGGACAGGGACATCTCCCACTAGACCAGGTTACTCCAAGCCCCGTCCAACTTGGCCTTGAACCTCCAGGGATGAGGCATCTGCAACTTCCCTGGGCAACTTGGGCCAGTGTCTCACCACCCTCAAAGTGAAAAATTTCTTCCTGAGATCTAACCTAAATTTCCCCTCTTTCAGTTTAAAAATATCACCCCTCATCCTATCATTCTCATCCCTGATCCAGAGTCCCTCCCCAGCTTTCCTGGAGCCCCTTTAGGGACTGGAAGGGGCTCTAAGGTCTCCCTGGAGCCTTCTCTTCTCCAGGCTGAACACCCCCAGCTCTCTCAGCCTGTCCTCACAGCAGAGAGGCTCCAGCCCTTGGATGATCTTTGTGGCCTCCTCTGGACCCTCTCCAACAGGTTTTTCTTTAAGAACTTTTTTAAAGGAACTTTTGTTATGTGATTTTAAAAAAAAATTATTTTATTTAAAAAAAAAGCTGAAGCGAAAGAACACTGTTAGTTTGAGATAACTTCAGGGGCCTCCTGGAGAACATTCGTGGTGGAATGAGGTGGATTTTACCAGCTGACCACAAATCATTGTTTTCATAATAAGAAAAGAAAAGAGAAAACCTGTCAAACAGTTATGCAGAGAGTTTTCAATAAGATTGATACTCACATGTACTGTTGTTAAAAATGAAAGTAAATACATCTGTTTAATATTATGCATAGTAATTAGGAAAATGTGCTGCAAGACTCAGACTGAGGAAGAGCAGCCTTATATAAAAGTTACTTGCTCTAAGAAGACCTCAGTCCAGCACCAGCCCAAAGTCTGCATAAATTACATTAAACAAATTAAAGAATTGTGAGAGGTAATCCAAGGCACTCTCGTTTCGTAGAAAATAAAATACATATTGCTGTAACCCTTGACCCGTTCTCCTGTGACTGCTTTTACTACTTGTCTGCTTGTCCCCTACTTGCACTGCTTGTCAATGCTACATGTAGTGTTAAAGAAGTAAGTACTTATTGATGTATAGGCATTATTAAATAAATCATAAAAAGATAGAAATACAGTAATTTTCATCAGTGTACTGATGACAAAAAGTTAACTTCCTTTTAACCCCTTAATACTGAACTTTTACTTCATTTCAACAAGTTGTTATTATTTATTCAGTCTCTTTTTTTGCCATATTTATCATCATACAGTTTATGTAATAAAAACATTCGTGCATTTGCTTAATCATGCAAAATACAAGGACTTTTCCAAAGCTTTATCAAAGTTCTTTTATGCTTATGCTTGGATTTAAGTTTTGAAGTTCTGTAAGATTTTTGCATCATGGATGAAAAAGGCAAATTCCCCAAGTTATCGCTGAAATAATTTGTGCAAAATTACTCTATAATTTTCTGTAGGTGTATTAGTCTAGAAGAGAAGATGGGAAAGAGATGTGACAGCAGTCTTCAAAGGGAAAGCAAAAAACTGTCTTGTTCAGTCAGAATAGGAATAACATGAAATTACAATTTTACATTCCTGTAAAGAAATTCAGGCTGGACATTGGGAAAATACTTCCAAATATGAGGACACTTAAGCACTGAACTAAATAGTCTATGATTGTTGTTGAAATCTTATCACTAGAATTTTCAGTTACAGGCCAGCTAAACATTCTTTGTAATCATCTAGGGATTGCTAGTCCTGCTTTGAGGAGGTGTTTTAAATTCTCAAGCTCCCATCTAGCTGTATTTTTTCATTTCTAATGGCTCGTATTTCCATAATTTCAGGATTTGAATACTGGCAAATAGTCAGCTGATATTTTCATTCTGTTTGAATCCAAACAATTAGTTCTTTATTCTGACATTTTTATGGCATTTTTTATTTTATTTTATTGTACTTGCAGCCACACGTTTATATTTCTTTGTTCTTATATACACAAGGACAAAAGTTATGCTTAGTCAGAATCATATTTTCAGGGCAACGGAATAAGAAAACAAGGGGAACAGGAAAGAAATTCTGCACAAGAGAACACAGACACAGTCTTCATTAACCTCTGAGGACTTCAGTGTCATTCTTTTCATTTTTTCAGTCATTTTCAGAGTAGCGAGTAGATTATGAAAGAAAATCATTCTGAGAGGTCATGTTTTGCTTCTAATTTGCATTAGTCCAAAGCCAACAGAGAAATAGGTCCAAAATGTCTGGAGAACTCTGTAAACATTGCAAGTACCTAGAAATATGGAAAAGCAGCATATAATATTAAATATCCAGTCATTTCTTTATATCATAAAGGACAGGCAGAAACTTTTTATTTAATTTTGTTAAAATGGAGGTTTCGTAATAGTGGCAGGAAAGAAGGGTAATTTCAGGTGATTTTTTAGAGAAAAGCATCTGAAATAAAAAGCTATGAAAACAATCTGTGACATGCTGTTCTCATGGAAATCACGCATTCAAGTGGTAGGGCATGTAGGACAATACTGTTTTTAAAGGCATATGACAGATAGTTGTTTTTCTTGCTTTGAGTTTGATAGCTTTGCGACTTCTATAGCAAAACTTTTTTATATAAGTTTTGGCATGAGTCATGGCACACAAAAGGGAATAGCCTCAGAGCGCTTGTGTTGATGTAGTTAATTTTATCAGAGAGAACGAAGAGGCCTTGTAATCTGTAACTTCTGCTCAGAACATGAAAACTATATTGAAGAATAAAAGATTAAGAAAGATTAAGCAAAAGATTAAGAACCGTAGCTGGTGTAACTCAGGTTGAAGTTCTTTTATAAGAGAAGTTTCCTAGAGCTTTGGTGATTTCCACAAGCAGAATATGACAGTAGCAGGTATCTAAATTTTCTGGAAAAGTTATCCATGTGCTGCCTTAGGAGGTTAGATGGAAGAACTGCTTCAGGACTTCCATTGCTGATAAGTTGAATGTGTTTTTCTGATGCCGAAAGGATCTCATTGTCCAGAGCTACAACTAGTAGGAAATTATGAGCATTTGTTTCATGAGAAAAATCAGGCAGCATATGTATATATATATATATGCGTATCCATGTGTATAGGAACAGAACCTGTCCATTTAGTTACTTGTTACACAAAAGAGGATCAAAAAATTTTCAATGTGTAACCACGTAAATTTAAGATATGACGTAGACAATCATTTAGGTAATTACTGTAATGGCTTAAAATGAAGGTTTCTTTCTCAGCAGCTGAGCCACAGCAACCAGTTATGTGAATGATCTCCGTCCATCTCAGTGCAAAATTTAACTACATTTGGGCTTTCTCCAGGTCAACGTTAACAGTTCAACTCCCTCCTTCTTAAGGTGCCCAATTTAAATCTGGATCAGACATCTGCGTATATATTTTTTTTTAGAAAACAAATCAAAACAGAATAATTGAGTAAAACTGTAAGTTTTCCTTGGAATGGTAAAACAATAGATAATTTAATAGGCCTTATAATTTCATAGGCCTATTGCACCATGTACCAAAGCCTCCAAACTATGTGAATTCTGTGAGAAGAGCAGCCTGGGAAGTCTCAAACAACATACATGCAACAGAAGTCAGATGTATTAAAATTTGACCAAAATGTTTCATGTAAATTTCGTTATTTTAATCTACATGTTTCCAAACAAAGCAGAAAAATGAATGAAGGATTAAGTACATATGAGGCTTAGCATTTTACAGCTCAAAGCCTTTATCCAAAGAGAAAACATAGGCAATAAAATATTCCTAAATACTTCGTTTTCTTGCTCTGCTTACCTGAGTCCTTTGGTTCATGTTACGATTTCTGTAAATGTGGGTAAAAGGAGAAGTGAAATGAAAAACTGAAAAGAAATAACAAATAGAAATCACAAAGCTTGATGTAGAAAGTGGAGGCAACAATAAAGTAACCAACTGGGACAATATCAAATGAAAAATTAGTCTTATTTTGTTAGGAATCAATTCTTGCAAAAAAAGGAACCGGGCATCTTTGTATTCAAAAGCAGTAGGGAGACCTATTGAATTAAAAGATCCTCTGCTTTTCCTGTCAGTAGGTGGCCTGGTTTAGGTCTGTAAGCAGCCTGGTGTACAAAACATAAGCGTGTTCCATACGCTGCTTTCCTTTGGTGGCCTCTAGCCACTGTCCTGTCTTGTGGAGAAAGGAATTCAAACATACGAATCTTGTTCCCGTAGCTTTTCACTGGCAAAGTTCCAGCAGCTTTTACACTTTTCCGAAGCCTTGCCACATCGCTGAGAATTTCAAAGCACAAAGGATGTTTAAATTTAAAAAGTATATTACTATCGATCTGCGCCTCTCTAGCTTCTGAAAAGGGTGGTCCGAGATATAGTCGTCTATTTTGTGGCTGTGTTCTTTGGTGTGCTCAACTGGTATCAGCTTTGCCTATTTGACTAGGATGTCGCATCCTTCACTACTGTATATTGGTCCTGAAATGCCCATTACACAGATATCCATGAATAGAAATCCCTCTACAGTTGTTATTTTATTTTCCCCCTTGCTTGGTCTCATGCTTCATAATATTATAATACAGCAAAAACTATAAAAATCTTACATAATACATATATACACATAAATATATGCAATATGCATAAACATAAAAATTAAAATTTAATATTTATGAAGACCTACTTGTTCTAGAACGTTTTTATTAGCCAGTTGAATGCGATGGGAAGACCTGAATTCTTTAGAGTATAGATCTTTGACATACAATACTTAGAAGGTGCTTTTGTGACCGAGTCATTGAAAATAGAATTAAGATTTGTAAATATTTCCGGTGCACTGGCTACATCAGAATAGCTGTCTGTCCATATGCTCATCTTCTTCAGTAATGAAAGGAAGCATATCATATTTAAAGTGAGGAATCCACTGCCTCAAAATTGGTATTGCAGCCTGACTTTCTACTTCCCCCACACACAGCAGTATTTCTCTACAATAATTATTTCCACAGTGCAATTCCTCTAAAATATAATATTCAAGTATCCATCTGTGATATGTACATCAAAAGTAAGTATTTGATAGCCTCATTTATTCCCCCAAAACCTGTTTTTATTAATAAAGTGGTCAAAAATCTTTATAAAGCACCTAAAGGAGGAAATAATTCTTAGAACAGAAAAACTTCTAGGCTTTTATTTAAAATCATGGGTCTTCTAGCTAGCCAGTGTATACATTTCACATTCAAGATTACATACTTGTCAGCCCTTATTTTTTGAAACTTAGTATCTAGACGTAAATAAAGACAACAACATATTGTAATAATACTTTATTTTCCTATTCAGATAACAAAAATAATAACAGAATTAGACTAAGCATAACTAGCGCACTAGCTTTATAAGGGAAATTAAAAGCAAGATCAAGTGGTGTAATTCCCCTTTTGAAGTTCATGGCAAAAACTATTGAGTTTAGCAAGAACAATATTAGGCATTAATAACTGCTATAATATTAAACTTGAAGAATGTGTTATAACCCATCAAAGTTCATGGAACTTATGAATATGTTTCTGTTTAAGTATGCTCTAAAGTGTTTTGCTGACTAGGAACGGCTTCCTAAATCAGAACCTGATATTATAAATTCTCACTTTTTCTGTAAACTAATTAATTTCCTGCTGTTATCTTTTCATTGTTGTTTCTCAAGTGCGTGGTGACATTTTGTCATATTCACCTATTTTAGATGAAAAGATGGTTTCATTTTTAAAATCAATATTGGCTTTTTGGACTTATCTTTGCTTTCATTAATACCTCGCTGTGCAGAATATATGAAGATGGTCACAGCAGAACGCTCTTTAATCCCCACACTGGGTTATGTCTTTGATCATCTATTAACTGAGACTATAGTATATTAACTTTCAGCTGAGTCAAGATAAAAGGTTTCTGTGAGTAGAAAGTTTCCTTCTTTGCTATTCAGCACTCTTGGATATTAATAACAAGCAATATATGAGCTGTCTTTCCTTATAAACAATGTAGACCAGAGAGAACTAACGCTCAAACACATTTTTCTGCATAGACTTATTATGTTTGATACATTGACAGAACTTCATATCATATATCTCTTAAAAGAAGAAAGCCCTTGAAAAGGGCACAAAAAGAAAAAGCAAGCACAAGCTTTGAAGTTGTAAGTAAACTGACGTCATTGCAGATTAATATGAAAGAGTAATACTCCCCACAATTTTGTAAAGTTTAACTTCAGGGAGTAGTTGAAAAGACTTTTTCAATTAGTTCTGTTGAAGGCCATACCAGCCTTTTAAGTCAGTGAGACAAAAGAACATAACTAGTGCTGTGCTTGACCAGACTAGGAGCTTGTCCAGTCCCATATCTATAACAATGACTAGAAACTGATATTCCAGAGAACTTGGGTAAAATTGGCAAGCAGAATTGAATGATCTTCCAATCATACTTGTAGTTTAATATCTGTTTCAAAAATGTTACAGCAATTGTCATAACTCCGACTATTCTGGATAGGCTAAACAAGTATCCTAATATTTTTTAAAAGGTTTTCAGATTTCTTTGCCTGAACAGCTTTCAATGCCAATAAATGACGTAGTTTAATTGCAAATTACGATCACAAAACTATAATTTCTTTGGAATTATTCACTTGAATGTTTCCTTATTCTTGTATTTTGAGATAGGGAGAATTTATATTACAGAGATGTACGTATGCGTGGCAGCCTAGTGCTTGGCTGTTAGCGTGCAATGTTTGGCTGCAGTGCTGGAGCAGCGCTACCTATTCAGAGAAATGAAGAATGATTGCTTTCCCTTATTTTTATTGTTAATTGAACTTGATATTTGGTCAAAGTTCTGCTGTCAGACATTTTCTGAACTTATGTTTCTTTTTTTCTTATGGCTGTAATACTTCCTTCAACGTCTTCTGATTGTGATAAAGAATTTGAAAGAAAAATGTTGGAAGCAGAGTGTTCAGAAAGTGAAGACTTGGGAAAATTTTGTTTTGGTCCAGCATAAAGCTGTTGAAAATGTGCTTCTCATACATTCAAGGACCTGTTTTTTTTATTATTACGTGCCTCTTCACTTGTCATTGGCTTAAATTACTGTAGCCAGTAATAATCATTAGCAACACGTTTGAAAATTAGTGCCATGACAGTGCTTGCATATTCTTTGGAGTTGAGCACTTTTTAAATTTTATTTCTTTTGTTTTTAAATAAGTGATATGTAAACTGAAACCACACAGTAGTTCTTTCCAGTGGGGAAAAAATTGAAATGCCTATATGGATTTATTGAGTGTATTTTCTGTCACACAGGTTTCAAGGTTTAGGAGTGTGTTTTCAATTTTCTGCAGCCAACAAATCCTACGAAGTGAAGAGTTACACCAGGAAGTAGGAGCCATTATCCTATTCCTGGTTTCAGTGTATACAGTATCATGTTTTCTCTTAATTTAATGAGCAGAGAAAAAGAATCCAGGAAGTCAAATGCAATGTTTTATTAATAAATCTGTACTGATAGTAGGGATAGTAGGGATAATGCAGTGGGGTAAGCAGTTTAAAATGAGGAGTGTGCTAGGTTATGAAATAATAGCAATGGATGTGAAAGGTAAAGTGTGATTTCCTGAAAGTCCAAGATGCCTCACAATAACCAGGCAGGAATCAAAGAAGAAAGTCTGTACACCGGGAAGGAAGCTACATTCTTGCTATATATAGGAAAAGTCTCCATTTTGTTCACTGATTTTTGCTCTTACAGAAGGTGGGAAGAGGAAAGGCAATGACCTTTTTAGCCAATAGAATCAGTGCAGGAAGACATTTCTTCAATTGCCAGAGCAAGATTCTAACAATCTAAAAGAGAGAAGTAGAGTCTTGTTGAAGAAGGTGAAGATCTTTATTGTTATGTATAATCCTAATGTGCTTTGCTTTTTATTTTTGTAACAATTCTGTTACCTCGAAGCTGGGCTTTTTGCTAAACATATTCTGATCTTTAACTCCTCTCTAGTTAGTGAGTTAACTCTGTCTTTTCTCCTGGATAACAGCAATTTCACAACTGTGGCTGTGGAGACCATTAAAAGTAGACTAGGGGTCATTAGCAGGTGCTTGGTTCCCTTGTTCGCTGTATTTAAAGAACAATGCCATGTGCCTCCACAGAATACACAAAGCAGTTGGAAAGCAAAGAACACACAGGTTAGGGGAGACACATTTATATTTTGAGGACATGCCATAACCAGAAAAGCTGTTTTGATGGGCTGCGTGTTAAAGGTCTCAGACACCATCTACAGAACATCACAGGCCACCTGAACGCTTGTGTTGTTAGGATACAGATGACCTGTCCTGCTCCTCTCTGCAGCCCTTTTTGCATCACTGGAGCTATACAAACAGTGTATGGAGGAGTTTTTGGCCCAAATATAATAATAACTGTGCATCACAGGGAATACATGTGCTCCGGCAATTTCTCCGCTAGTACAGTTAGCGGTCCAAGGCTCTTATTCGTGGTCAGGGACATTTGACAGCTCCCCCTCATTCTTCTCTGTGAATCATGCAGTACACTTTGAACCCAAGACCTATACAAACTAGTCAGCACAAACCTTTCCATGACGAGGAATATGGGAATGTTAGACGATAAGACAGATTTTTAAGGAAGAAAGTCACAAAAAAGAAAGAAATTACCAGCCGCAACCTAATCCTCATCCATTCACCACAATATGGTTATACTGAATCTTGTGAAACAGTCGCCTTGGGGACCTACAGGAAAGCAGAGGAAGCACTTTGTTAGCACAAACGATTTTGCCAAGTAAGAACATGAGGTCATTTTGACAGTAATTTGAATTTCAAATGCAGACCAAAAGACAAACCTCAGAACAGACTTCAAGGCAAACTGCAGGCTTTTTCTGATGAATGTATTGCAACCCTTCTGAACCAAAAATCCCTGCTTCTCGTGCTGGAAATCATCAGAGATCAGATATTTTAAAAGTATACAGAAACGTTATAAAACCGGAATGTTAGAAAAAACTAAACACTGAGCAGAGACAAGTTTTTATTACCAAAAAAATAGTTTTATACAACGTTTCCCATGCAAGCCATTTTCCAGGTCTGATTCTGAGTTAAATACTGAAGTACTTTACTTAACATTTAAATTATTTGAAAGATAATGGGGAAATGTAGCAATACAGATTTTTAATGACTTTTATATTACTTTAATCAATTTTTAAAATCTACCATGACCACAATATTGCATACTTTTCAACTCCTGTGAAAAGGGGAAGTGTCATTATATCCATTCTACAAGTTAGCAAAGGAGACATAGAAAGGCTAAGTGATTTTTTTGCATGCTGGAAAGAGAAATGGGATTGTACGGTCACTAGTTGCATCTGTATAATCGGAGATTGACTCTGTTTTAAAGACTACCACTAATTCGGTAGATCTTCAGGAGCTAAATTACTCTCACAAAGCTATAACTTGAAATATTTATCTAGGATGCCTATTTAGTAAATAAGCTTGTCACAGTAGTCATTCATTCTACTGATTTCTTTATCTTTGAAATTTCTTTTGATTCAGAACTTTCTGTGTATATGAATGTCTATTTGATGCCTGACTTTTAGAAACAGATAAATGAGGTAAATTCAGCTGTGAGTCTCTAATGCAACCTAGCTCCAACAGTAATGTTAACTTTGGGGAACCAATATACTTGGTTATCTCCTCATAAAAGGTTGTATAAAGTATTTGAACAGTTTCCTGAATCCCATTAGACAAATATTCCAGCATCTTCAAAGTGGCATTTTCAGCCTTAGGATGTTTTCTGAGGTAAACCCATATAATCACTTTGGCCATCCCAACATCAAATTGGAGTTAGCAGAGTAGCCTATTCACTTTGAGCCATTAGTAAAGGCCCTCTGGACCATCCTCATAACATTTTCTATGCTGTAGGAGTCTTTGTAGTGACTCTGCGTCCATTTTCTTAGTACACTAATACTGATTTATAGTTTTTCATTTAAACTATGTAAAAGGTACTTTGACTTAAACATAATGGAACTTGGCTGTTGCGAGCTACTCTCTCAACTTCTGAACTCAAAGTCAAGAGAATTAAGGGCTAACAAATTCATGAGGCTATAATCCGAAGTAAATTATGGTAATTTGCTGGTATACTTTGGCCAGATAAATCAACCTGCACTAGAATTGTCAAGAACTATTGGAGCATACGAGCACATCTGGCTCAATATTACAAGGGACTCTTGGAAATGAAACTACCCCATTTTGCCAAGCTACGTTCTTTCTTTATCTCTTTGAATTTTACATTTTCTGTTTGCTTTTGTAGCAGATACCACCTCACCTTTTATAAAATCATTACAGTTTTGGGGTTTTTTATGCATGAATTTAAGAAAATAGTATCATGCCGTTGGGATAATTATAAGGAGGGAAATATGATGCACAGCATTCAGGTTCAGAACAATATACTACCATTACTGCAATTTATTGGAAGTTAGGCAAAATCTGTGCACTCTAAGATGTCTAGTAAAGCTTATATAAAATGTAAGGTCAGTGATTATGTGTTTCCACCTTGACTTTCTTATAATAAACCAATTCATTTCAATTACTTTGTAAAAGTTGGTTTTGGTTGATGTTTCTTCAACTGTCAAACTTTATTCTTCTTGACAGTTATGTGAACTGATTGATCTGTGTATCGATCACATTCACTTTCACTAATGACCAATCCAGTCTTCTTCTCCTGAAAATTAGAAAAAAAAAAAAGTTAAAAAAAGGGAATATTTCCCATATTTTCAAAACTCGTTTTCTGATGATTGCATACTGCCAAATCTGCCTGATCTTCTTCAGTTTTTTTCTGAATACTGAGGGACCTCATACAACCTTGTGGGTGCCTGAGCAGAACACCTAGACAGCTAACGAGTCAGCATTTCTGAAAACAAAGAGGATTTGTTTCAAACACCTAATTTGTTTTCTCTTGAGATTTTAGAAAGGTAAAGGATTTTAATTTCACACATTGATAAAACAATTTCTGAAGTATATTTTGATACAGGTAGTTTACAAGGAAGTTCTTGATTTAAGGAAGTCAATGGTATATTTTAAGGAATACAGTTGCCCATTGTCTGGATTGAGGATTTTTTGTCGTCAAGCCATTGTCTAAAAACTGGCATAAGGTGTCCTTCATTCCATAGAGACAACATGTGTGATAGTGGTATGATCTGTGGAGCCATCCTCACAAAGTTTGACAGCAGAAAGAAAAGAAGTTCTAGGAGAAATATGGGGAAAACAAGTATAGTGTTTTTTTAAAGAAAGTATCTTGTCACTTTGTGTTTTGTATAATTTTACATATTACAATCTAGTGACAAAGTCATTAAAAAAAACACAGCTATGATTACTATTTAGCATTAAAAATATGTATTTTTATGTACTAAATGCATCTGAGCTCAGTCCACCATGAAAAAATATTGAGAAAAAATAATACTAGGACAATCTCAAAGCCAACTTCTGCAATATAGAGAGACAACATGAAATCTCAGGTCAATAAATAAATTGCTTACGCTGACAGGAATGTACACTGTAGTAAGAATGTATGCTCTTTTCCAAATCCTCTATTGAGTCATAAAGCTGGACAAGTAACGGAGGCTTTTTAATAAACATTCCCCATAGGTTTGGGGGGCACATGATACTCCAGGTAATCCAATTCCTCTCATTATCTTGAGAAGCACTGGCTTAAATGGGATACATTCTCCTGGAGTTGCCAAGCCTCTTCAAGAACTGCAGAAATTTTATCATTTTTTTATGACAAGCTCAAAAGGGACTGATTTTCCCTGATTCCTTTCTGGAGTGATCTTTTCTTATATGATGTTCCCATCTATTTTGTCCTTCTGAAAGACCCAGTTTATCCTTGGCTTTGCTGGTTTATGAACTTTATTGATAGAAAATTAATTGGGAAAAAACTTTTTTTTTTTTTTTTTTTTAACTAGACCTTCAAGAATAGCGAAATAATGATGCAATGTCTATCTGAAAGACTGTAACTAGAGGGATCAGGTGGAATCTTGCATGGATGGTGATAAGAACTACTTGCAACTTAAAACACGTAGGCTCTTCATAGGCTTTTCCTGACTTCTGTGATAAAAAGGTTTCTAGTTGGAGAGAGCGATGGAGGGCAGCAGAGAAATGACTGTAACTGTATCCATAGTTCTGCTGGTTGTCTTTGCATCTCAGGATGTTATCCTGAAGCATGGTGCTAAGCGCTGGAATAGGATTCTGTTAAAAATGGCAGTAAGCAGACTGGAATATGTTGTTGCAAGTTTGATTTTGGAATGCCGTTTTAAAATTAGATGGGCCTTAGTAACAGAGATTTTGAAAACCTCAAATTGTTTATTTCCGGTATTTCTCAACAACCAAAAATCCATCTCAAGATAACTTAAAACAAATACCTAAAAATGAAGTGTTTGTAATAAGTACCTGACTCATGCATAGTTCACTCGCGGTTATAAGTTGTATTTCTTGATCTAATTAAGTCTAATACGGTTTTCCTCCTACAACCAAAAGTACCTATTTTAAAATCCTAGCTCAGGCCTAGCCCAAAAATTCCAAAGTATTTCAATGGTTTTGGATAAGTACATTCATGATAGAGACTTACACCCCCTACATTTCCTTCCGACCCAAATTCCTACATATTTTGTTTTGAAAATTAAAAATATTTAAAAATGGTAGCAATTTTTAATATATTAATGCTGGTAGTTCTTACGACAGTAAGATGAGGGTTGATGGCAAACCTGAAATAGATTTTGCTCTTAAAAATCTAGATAGAATCGCAGTTTGCTTATCCCTTTCAATCACAGGATTTCTGTAACCAAACAGCACACAAAGAGTATTACAAATTCGAAGGTTGCAGTTAGGAATGTCATTTCCACAAGAACAATTGAAAACAATTCACTACTCATATCAAGTTAAAATATCTATATACCTAATTCTACTCAGGACGATGATTTAGCCTGAAAGTGTGCAACTAAGCAAGACAGAATACACTCTCTATTTACTGAATAGTATATTGTTATTTATCATTGAACTCAATGTTCAATACATTTCAAAAACTGGTGACTGAAAACTTGTGTAATTATTATTTTTCAGTGCAATGAGATACTGTTATAAGAGCTATCACTGGACTTCCTAATACAAGTCAGTATTAGGAAAAGATAAATGTCTGAAATTTTTTTTTAAAAAAGCATTTTCAATCTAGACAGTCTCAACTCAGTAAAAGCTCAGGTGATGACAGACATGGAATTGTTGAGGGGGGAGAACTGCTTCAAAAGACACACGGCGGGTTCCATAAATGATCTTTCAATGACATCCCCAGGCATCATGTCATTAAGTGAAAAATGAATAAATTTAACTTTATTCTTTTTAAAAACTAAAGCAAAGACATGAACGCTTTTGACACGGATTTGGAAATTTTTATAAAGTGATCTGAATTAAGCTGAACATGTCAAGAAAGAGAAGACTAGGTACAAATCTTAAACCAGAAACAAAACAAAGAATAAAAAACTTCTTTATGCTATGGTTGTGTGTCATGAGTTTTAAAGATAATCTCAGGATTCTTTGGGAGTAAATTATCCTGTTTGACTATGAAATTGTAAATAAAAGTAAGACAAATGTATATGTTCTGTTAGCAAGTAGAAATATCAATAAATGCTTCACTTCCTGAAGGATTATATTAATTGCACCATCCCCAAATAGTTCCTGTTTAACACAGTAGCTTAAAAAAAGTCATCATTCACTGAGGTTTATGAAATTCTGCACATTTATTTTCACTTTTAGACATAAATTTATCAAAGAGAGTGAGCTCAGTTAATTTAAACTGAGACACACTAGACAGCAGGAAAAATGCATTTTTAAAAGAAATGTTCTTGAGTTAAAAACATGTTCAGACAAAACTACAGATTAAGATAAATAATCAGGTATTTAATCATTCATTTAAACTGTCCACTGCATTTCTTTTGGTTAGCCATTTCTATTTCTGCCTGTAAGAACAGAAGCATGCATGATTTGAAGTAAGCCTTTTGACCTTTCCTCATCCTCCCCGTTACAAATAAGAATTCTAATTCAAAAGAAACTTACGTAGCAACTAGAGATATTATTTTCAAAGCATATTGATTTTTACACAAATACCTCCATAAACATAACTTCAAATGAATGTCCTTAATTATATTAGAAAGGGCAGAAACAGTAAAAGCTGAAGTGAACTCTTCCATGAGTTAAAGCTTCTCTTTTACTTAGTCAGATGGTATTGTGGATTAATCAAATTGTTTTGTGTTCTTTTCCTTCTGCTCTCATCCATGCATGGTTTTTATCCTTTCTTTCATTTTTTACCAGGACATACTTAATAAAAATATCCCAAATACTCTCCCTGGTCATTTAAGGGACATGAGTGACCACCTGCAAAAATTTTATATGAAAGGTTGGACTAGAGTGGAGGTTTTGGCATTGGTATTAGAAGTTTTTCTCTTTATGGCACCTTTAGAGAATAAACAGAAAACAGTAAATTGTGCTAAAGGTTACTTGGATGAAACCGAAAACGACAGAGAAATTCTTCCTTTGCTACATCAGCTGGCTGAGTGACCAACTGCAGTGTTTGCTGGAGGTAGTTTTGTTTCATATCAGAGTGACAAGAATGAACAGGAAGGAAGGTAAAATGGAAATGTTGTGACTCCAAGAAACACATTTCAAAAATTTCAAAATGTATTGGGTTTTAATTTCGCTATCTTATCTAGATATAGGCAAGATTTCGGGAAATAAAATCCTTGCGCAGCTCCAATGATGTTGGAGCTTTAGAAATAGCCTGTATGAACATTGCACACTTTTCATAGCATATATAGTAAGAAAAATGTGAATGATCTTATATAGTAAAAATAAAACTCTACTAAAAGCTGCAGCTTGCATCAATGCTTAGTCTTCCCTGGTGAGCTGCAGTGGTGTAGGAAACTAGACCACATTGAGCTCTTTCATGCTTTGGGTCCACAGTGCTCTGGTACATAAATAATCTGTGCTAAATCCTCAGAATTTACAGGTAATAACAATAGTTGGAGTAAGAGTCATACCCAGCATTCTTCTTGCAGAATTTCACTAAATTTGTTGCAATTTTAAACTCAACTCCTGAGGTACTTCATTAAATTTGAAGTAGAAAATGCTTGTGTCAAAAACTTTGAAACATGGATCAGGTTTTACCATTTTTAGAAGTAATTTAAAATACTAAAAGAAGAAAACCAGTTCCTTCCTCTGCTGATTATCTTGTTGCACAAATGCATATTTTTTTATTATTATTATTTCTTAGGAATAAATATAGCTATTTCTAATTTTAGAGAATACTATCAAACCCTAAAAAATTATTTACCCTGTTTAGCCTCATTTTAAATGTTAAGATGAACTGTTTCCTTAATTTAATTCCCTAACACTTAGACAATTAATTAGTCTCGTTGAGGTTAGTAGAGCCAGATGCTAAACCACTGTCCTGTGGATTAAGTTTTTGACCTTTTTTAGAACTAGTTTCCATTTTTTCCTTTTTAGTCTTTCAGATTTCTTTATATAGCTTCTAATCCTATAGGTCTGTAGCCTCTTTTCCAGAGTTCATTGATATTTTCCTTTTTGTGTATTCTCTACATATTACAAGACAACATATGAAAATATTGGGTCCAAATTTCTGCTGTAGTAGGAATCAGTGAAATCACAATGATATGCATTCTTAAGAAATTTGACTTTTCCTACTACATTGTACTATATGAAAATGTTCTCAAATTGGTTTCTGTGAGCATAGGAGTGTACAAAAATGAAATTTTGAAGGCGAAAATCCCTCTACATCTTCAGTTCAGCCTTTAAAATTAAAAACAAAATGAGTTTTGGTTGTGGGTTTTTTTTTTTCAAAAGAATTTGAGTACCATTTGTAAAATATTTCTGAAATTTCTTCATGATAGGCAAACTGTAGTATAAACATGGTAAAAGGTGATTAACAAACTTTAGTATATGAATTTGAAATTCTAATTCATCCTGAACAACTTTCCAACTGGTTGGATTTGTTTACTGATAATCTTCATATTCGCTTGTAAGTCTGAACATTGTAAGTAAGGCCAAATCAAATTCAGTTAATCAAAATGTTGAAATAAAAGATATCACAGTAGATAAATCAAATAAATCATAAATGTAATTAAAAAAAATATCTTGTACTCTCACTCATCAAATTTACATTGCCTCAGCTGTTTTGGTAATCTGTAATTCAGAGTGTCTGACATAGCGGGAGGCAAAAAAAGCCCAAGCAGGTGAACATCTTCTTCATGGACACATAAACAGAAACAATTGCTTCTTCTATTAACAGCAATTGTGAAAAAAAATGAGTTTAGGAGGCCTTTGTTTAATTTAGTGGCAAAACCTGAGCACCCCAAGAGTTGTAAAAGCGTATAAAAATAATGAACGTTTAGTCATGGCTGGTTAATAATATCTTATTCATCGTGGGGCCTACATGCTTTCAAAAGGCTGTGAATTTGGGCCAAAAGAACAAGTGAAAAAAGAAGATACCAATTTTATTAAGGTTACTCTTTATTTTTCCTTACACACAGAGTACAGAACAGCAATTCGCATGCAGACGTCGAATCCCCTAGAAGTAGTACAGCTCAGCTACTCTTGCTGACACTGTACAAAAAAATTCACTGTGAGGAAGTGGTCTAACAAATTACATTTGTCACCTTCTAAGATCGGAGTCAATCAGGACCAAGGGCAAATTACAAAGAGAGGAATTTTAACTGATTTATGTAACATCTACAGGTTGGTTCCAAGACCTACAGCACTGTCCACAGCGGGAACTGCTCTTCAAGCTTTAGTTCCTTTCTATGAAGAGAATATTTGGTAGGCCACTGGCTGGTTTTGTGACAGTAGTGAGAAGAGAGAAATTGTTCTAAGTGTGTGTTGTGTTTTCATAAGAACTCAGGCAAATAGTTAACTGACTGGTTTAATGGGGGGTTTTGTTGCTGCTAAAGAAATCAGAGTCAGAATTGAGTAAAATGAAGAGGTAGTGCTTGGGTACAGTGAGTGTCGTATGGAGATTCTGAGAGTGGATTTTTTTTTGTTAAAGTCCTGATGCCTGTAGTTGAATCACTTTGCACAGAATTTTGGGGTTGCTTTTTCACAAGGAACCGTGAGCTCTGGAGTTCCTGTTTTTCTGAAAGTTCGAAGATGCTAAATGACACCCTGTTTTGAAGTGTAACATCATAAAGGTTGAGCTCCTATCTCTAAACAAAAATTGCTAGCGGTGAGCAAGAGGGGAAGTATCTATGTCTGCATTTGAAGTTCAAAGGTGTTTTATGTTATAACTCAGTGTTTTATGTTATAACTCGGTGTGCTTTGTGAGCATTAAGTAGCAGCAATAAAGTGGGAAGTTCCTGTGTCACTGTCAGCAGACTTTCAGATTTACGGCTTTTCTTTTTACGTTTCCTTGGAGAATGTCAAGCACTACTTTACAGTGTTTTATTTGTATTAAATATTATTTTTCTGATGATAAGCTGTGCTACATTCTCTTTCCAAAAGTTATATGAGAACCTCTGAGTCTATTTTATTTGGACATGGCAAACAATGGGACTTGTGTTTGTTTAATGCTTTTTTAAAGTGCAGAGTTCTTGTATGTGTATTAGTCAAAACTTAAGATGAGATTCTAAGAAAAAGAAAATGTAATGGTTTATCATATTGCATCAGCATCCCTTTCCTTTATTATATTTGCAGCATGGCAAGCTCTTCATTTTAGATAATAAATAGAAGTATCTTTTTGTACTGAAGGACCGGATATGCCTAAGGACTGTATCACATAGAATGTACTTTGCATTGCGGTGTCATACATCTTTTCCGTCATTTTGGAGATGCAAGGAAAATAATCTGAGGGTTGGGAGAATGATTTGTTTCCCATCCTGACTAAGATATATAGATTGCTCTTTTCTTTGTACACTAGTTGTCTGCCTAAAGGTGTCTGACAGTTTTCCTAGCATTCCAGTGATGAGATTTTATCATTGTTATTTTTCTTATTTCAAATGTGATTGTTTTGATTTACTCATCAAAGAACACTGTCATCTGAAAAGAGGACTATTTCAGGCTGGCAGTGATCTTCCCTTAAGATCATTTAGAGTGATCTTTAATTTCACTGAAACTGCTATTTTGTATTTGAATGAATGCAGATGACTTGATTTATTCGTTTTTAAAATAACCCAAAGCAAGGCTGTGTCCTTTTTAGTGAACTGCTGTTTTTAATAATAGCAAGCCAAAAAATGTACGCTATAAGTTGACAAAACCCTTTAAAAAGTATTGAATTAATTTAGTCACAACTAAAAGGCAAAAGACCTAGACTAAAAGCTAATTAGAAAGGATTGTAACTTGCAAACATGTGTTTTGCATCCTCTAAGAGAATATTGACTACTGGCTTAATGAGACACATACAAAGTGCCTGGAAGTTTGGCTTCCAGTTATGTTTTGTGCAAGACTTGATTTAATGGGCATGATCAGAGAATGACCAGGGGAACCCATAATGTTAGTGGGTTATCTAATGCAGAACTGTAAATAGGCTCTGGATCCCACGCAATAGCTGCCTGAACATGCCTATGTCAACAGATCACTGTGTAACTTGCACTTCCTAAGGGGCAAACTTTAGATTGTCGTTCCTGGGTGGCTCCAATTTCTGTTCATGGATGTCTGGAGTTCCACATGAAATCTTCTTGATGCTTTGATGGTCTTCCCTCAAATACGCCCGCGAGTGTGTTATATATAGTGCGGCCAGGATCTTTGAATTTCATCTCTAAATGCTGTCAAGTATTTTCACAACTATCTTGCCTCTATGGCACTCTCAAAGCATGCCCACTGGGTAGGACACTCTTTGTGGATTGTGGAAATGCATTGATTGTCTTAAACAGAAGAAAATATGGAATCTGAATTCAACCACTGAAAATTAATGCATTCGGGATGACTGTTAGATAATTTATATGACATTTTGATGCCCTTTCAGCATAGACTCAGAATGGTAGAATGGTTTAGGTTGGAAAGGACCTTAAAGACCATCTAGTTCCAACCCCCCTGCCATGGGCAGGGACACCTCCCACTAGACCAGGTTGCTCCAAGCCCCGTCCAACCTGGCCTTGAACACCTCCAGGGACGGGGCAGCCACAGCTTCTCTGGGCAACCTGGGCCAAGGTCTTACTACCCTCAGAGTGAAAAATTTCTTCCTAATATCTATTCTAAATCTCCCCTCTTCCAGTTTGAAACTGTTATCCCTCATCCTATCATTACACGCCCTTGTAAACAGTCCCTCTCCAGCTTTCTTGCAGACCCCTTTCACATACTGGAAGGTCTCCTTGGAGCCTTCTCTTCTCCAGGCTGAACAACCCCAATTCTCAGCCTGTCCTTACAGCAGAGGGGCTCCAGCCCTCGCAGCATCTTAGTGGTGTCCTCTAGACACACTCCAACAGGTCCGTCTCCTTATGTTGGGATGCCCAGAGCTGGAGGCAGCACCGCAGGTGGGGTCTCCCCAGAGCAGAGCAGAGGGGCAGAATCACCTCCCTTGCCCTGCTGGCCATACTGCTGGGGATGCAGCCCAGGATGTGGGTGGCTTTCTGGACTGCAAGTGCACATTGCTGGCTCATGTTGAGCTTCTCACCCACCAACATCCCCAATTCCCTCTCCTCAGGGCTGCTCTTGATCTATTTTCTGCCCAGCCTGTGTTTGTGCATGGGATTGGCCTGACCCACAAGTAGGACCTTCACTTGGCCTTGTTGAACTTCATGAGTTTGGCACTGGCCCACCTCTCAAGGCTGTGCAGGTCCCTCTGGATGGCATCCCTTCCCTCCATCATGTCGATGGCTCGACACAGCTTGGTGTCATCAGCAGACTTGTTGAGGGTGCACTCAGTCCCAACATCCATGTCACCAACAAAGATGTTAAATAGTACCAGTCCCAGTACCAACCCCTGAGGAACACCGCTCATCCCAACACCACTACTTGGACATTGAGCCATTCACTGCAAGTCTTTGAGTACAACCATCCAGCCAGTTCCTTATCCACTGAGAGGTCCATCGGTCAAATCCATGCCTGTCTAAATTAGAGACCAGGGTGTCATGTTGGACAGCATCAAATGCTTTACACAAGTCCAGGTAGATTCTCTTCAGCCTGCTGTTCTTGTGTGCCTTTGTCTTAAAGATTTTAACTCCTAAACTATGGAACAGGGAAAACTTGATGAAATAGATGCTGTCCTTATAAAACCTGTCTTTGCACTAAAGAAGAAGGAATGAAGAATACCAGGGAATAGAATATTAAGTGATTTGACTTAAGTGATTTTAATGAATCTGGAGAATTTGCTAAAAAACCCCAACCAAACAAAAAGAAACTTAGCAAGGATAAACGCAAAATACTCATCTACCAAAAAAAAAATAAATTATAAAAATCAAAGATGTAAAATGGGTAACAACTGANATCCAGCCAGTTCCTTATCCACTGAGAGGTCCATCGGTCAAATCCATGCCTGTCTAAATTAGAGACCAGGGTGTCATGTTGGACAGCATCAAATGCTTTACACAAGTCCAGGTAGATTCTCTTCAGCCTGCTGTTCTTGTGTGCCTTTGTCTTAAAGATTTTAACTCCTAAACTATGGAACAGGGAAAACTTGATGAAATAGATGCTGTCCTTATAAAACCTGTCTTTGCACTAAAGAAGAAGGAATGAAGAATACCAGGGAATAGAATATTAAGTGATTTGACTTAAGTGATTTTAATGAATCTGGAGAATTTGCTAAAAAACCCCAACCAAACAAAAAGAAACTTAGCAAGGATAAACGCAAAATACTCATCTACCAAAAAAAAAATAAATTATAAAAATCAAAGATGTAAAATGGGTAACAACTGAAAAAGCAGAAGACTAGATAATATAGCGAGTCATTTAATTTGAGTCATTATTATTTTGCAGTTGCAAGACAGAGGCGTTTCCCACCGAGAGGTAGTTCAGTGGAGAAGATAGAGGAGATTCCACTCTGTGATGAGTCAGGCCTTTACTGAAATGCTGCCAGGTTTGGAGGTGAAAGGCAGACAGGAGGCAGGGATTCCACAAGAGAAATGTGACATTAATTTTAACACTTTAAAATATGAGGTGTGAGGAAAGAATAAATTTTTTTCCACTTTAAAGGTTAGGTCTGGGGATGGATATGTGATAACCCTTCCAGTGTACTTGGAAGGCTGATTAACTGTTTTTCCTACAAATGAAATAAGAGGAAATCAGTTTGTTGACTTTTTTTTTTTGGGGGGGGGGGTGTTTTTTGTTTGGGCTTGGTTTTGCATTTTGGTATTTTTTTAAGTAAAAAATGGTTAGGTTTGATAAGAAAGTAAATTAATTTATGATGGCTTTCAAAGGAGGTGGAAGAATGTCTTTCAATGACTTTTTTACAGGACTTTAACAAACATCTTTGACAGATATATTTTATCCTGCATAATAGGTGGAATAGATAACCTGCAGTTAGCTTCCATCTATTTTTCTGTTGGTCTCCTTTTTGCATAAGAACAGTAGATTAATGATCAATTTGTCAGTAATCTTCATGGTAAAACTCATCTCAAGGCAATAGTTTTTATTGATCACAAGTCCCAGTCTAAGCACCGAGGAAAGATTTAAATATTTAACTGGGCTTTTTTTAGGAAAGGCCTCATTAATTTGCCTGTGTCATTTCATAATTTAACAAATTAAAAAAAAAGAAAAGAAGAAGATAAAAATCACAATAAATCTTTTGTATAACACATGGGATTTTACTGGCAGTGGAAATCACTATATTTTGAAGGATTTTGAAAGCAAGATGCTTACGCAAAGTAATATATGAACTGGAGTAGCTTTCAGGAAAATGGTATGCTTATCAGTGTTTTGAAACACACCAAAATTTCAGTATGAGGTATTTCAATGCCAGCTGTGTGCCATTTGGATAGTCTTAGCCATGCACTTCTGTACATATTGTGCAAGAATATAATCTCACTGAATATGTCAAGCGGCAGTTTGAGAAGCTGAGTCTATCCGCATCCAAGATGAACTATCAATTCTGATTGACCATGACAGCGTATACAACAAAATGCAGTTTGCTTGCAAACAGGTTGTAGTTTGGATGTAAGCCTGGAAATTCTTCGTCCTTGAGTCCATTATCAAATGCATGTCGTATAGCTCAGCATTTCTTCAAGCAAATTTTCAGGCTGTAGCCCGACGGAAACAAGCACCTTGATGACCAATGTTATCAAATTTTACTGATATGGCAGTTGGATGAATGGAAAGTTACGCATAAAAAGGCTAACAGAGACACAGGACTTGTGAAAGTGTGGTGAAGAAGGAGTGTGGGTGGGAAGGATGTTGTCACTGTGAGGGAGCTTTTGGACAGAAGATTAAAGAATGAAATACTGGAGGAGGAAACAGCTTTAAATAAAAGAACTTTTGTTTTTCTAGTTGGGAGGGAATTGCAAACACAGCAGACCTCAGTATAAATCAGTGGCAGAGTAAACACTTAAATGAGATGATTGCCAATTAGTCACTTCACACTGCATTGAAAGGTTTGTTTTAGTGTTGCTACTCTTCTGCAGAGCCCTTGTGTGCGATGATGTTCCCACTCATTGCTGGCCATTACTGCTGCAGCCTTACATCTCTGTTTCACTTAAAGATCCTTAGGAAGCAAAGTTCACCATTTTAAAAGATACAAATATCTTCGTTGCCTAAGCTGCTTGCACTTAAAGAAATATGAATATACTTCCTTTGCTGATTTTGCAGCTATCCTTGCTGAGAAGAGCAAGCAAAATCTGACTGGTTTAGGCAGCTTCAAGTAAACCTTTAGATGACAATCCATCACACAAATATTCAATAAGGAGGGGTTTGGGGTTTTTTTTGTCTTTTTGTAACGGTGATTTTCCCCTCCTTCCCATTTAGGCTTTAGACTTTTATTTTTGCTATTCAGCATTCAGAAGTCATAGATGTAGCTTTTAGGTATGCAAATACCAAACTACATCTTTCTTCAGAATCATAATCCTGAGAATTACAGAGAACAAACACCCCAATTGGAAAATAGAATGACTTTGTTTATATTATTTTTTCCTTAAATCTCCTTCACCAGACTTCTACCAATGACAGCAATAACCATTGTCACAGAACCTTTTTTACTTACTTTTTTTTTTTTTTCCTGAACAAAATTCTGAGCAGCAAGAAAATTGTACCTAAGGCCTTCATCATGCTGATGCTGCTGACAGTGGTCCGATCCTTTAAAAAAAGGATGAGGGGAGAAAAACAATCCAGGGATGTTTGTTTAGAACATCAAGTTTTGCATCCAGCTGTATCAATACCATGAAAATTTATGTCAGCATAACCTCTAGCCTCTACGTTTATTCCTGTTAAACCTAGTCCCTTTGTTTTGGTAAATCATATATATTTATTATTCTTTTCAGTAGTTTTGCATCTCTAATGGAAAATCAATGATTTGGAACCATTTTTGTATGGGTTTTTGGCACTGGAAGTCCTCTGACAGGTGAATTCCTTTGCACCACTTCTTAAGGTGTAAAATCCTCAGGTGACTGCCAAGAAAACTGCATATTTTATGAGAAAAAGACAAATATATATTTTGAAAACACATATTACTAAGTAAATTGCTTCTAGTATTGGAATACTTTCTGAAAGCCTCCAAAACTCAATTATATTTCTATACCTAATAGTCAATATCTCTACAAATATCATCACACTTGCACCTGGATTTATTTTGATGCTAGATGTCTGGGTTTTTTAAACACCGCATGTTATTGGATACTGTCTTAATCGTCAAGCATTTTTAGTCACCAGAAGGTTTGGGTTTTTTTATCTTTCCCTCTGACTACCTTCAAACTGGTATTGTTTTGTTAAATTTATTCTTTCAGTGCGATTAGATATACAGCCATTCAGCAGATCTTAAATTTGCATTAATTTACTTACCACTGCATCTATCTCACCTTAGAATGAGAGCAAAATCTTTGTGAAAGCTAGAACTTGATTTCCTTTCATGAGGTCTGAGGTTTAATTTTTGGTAGCATATATATATTCTTTATAAGTAGGGTATAACATGTTTGAATTGTTGTGTCTCTGGTATCTCAGAGTTTTTTTCAGATTGCTGGGCCCAGTCTGTACAACACTTATATTCTAGTATTTAATTCCCACAGTTTTAACTGCAACTGTAAATAATCACAGTCTTTTGTATTTGTCTTAATATAAATTGGTACGTATTTACAAAAATTTAGGCATGTAGGAATAGTAGGATAATGCATAAAAGAGTTTTACAATATCTGTTTTTAATTATAACTTTCAACATAAAATAGATTTCCACAAAAACCACCACTGGGATGTAGGAAAAAGGAAGTCAGCAATTCAAAATCATGAAGAAACCTTATTGGATTTTGACATGTAAAGTACCAAATGACTTCAGATTTACCGTCTGTAAAATAGTTCTCTAGTAAAGTACAATAACAAGCAATAGAAGGGCTAACATTCAGGTTAAGGAACGTTATTGTCTTGATTCTATTAAAAAGTACAAAGGTTTAAACCTTGGACTGCCTAGAATATACAGGAAGAAACTGAGGAAAGAAAACAAAGAAATTCACAAGAGCAAAAAAACATCCTAAAAGCTTATTCATGTTCAGTTTTGGAGGAAATTCTTTCTGTACTGCTTCCAGAAGCCTTTCCTGTCCAAGAACTGATACCTGCAAAGCTTTATAATCATCAGGTAGAAAAAGTATGGAAAGGCAGTCAGAGTACATAGAGTTGGATTGTCTCCTGTGGCCCATACCCATATTTTTCTACATCCTACGGGAATTTTCACAGTGGAGGTTCAGAGTTTTCTGGTAATCGCCTGGGCTAGGAAGGGTTGCACAGGACCTTCCGTTAACTCATTTCCTCCTGCTGAAGTTATTACAGGGTAAAACTCAGGGGAGTTTAAAGGTTAGTATTAATAACTTCAACATGGAAAAGTTCAAATTTAAGATAATCTACAGTAAAAAAATTAGTAGCTTTACTTTTAGGATTACGCATAGTTCTATTGATTTTTAGAGGAATGGCTCATGTTTAAGTTACTGATATGATTTACAAATGCTTCAATGGAGCAAGGGCCTATTGGTTGTCAAAATTCAAATTCTGCCAATCCTGTCCTCTCGCTTCATGGATGTGACCTTTGTACTGTTCCTGCCTTCTTCTAAACCTGCTTGTCCTTGCATAAGGCCATAATATATGTGCAATTATGTAATTTATGTACAATTACAAAATTAGGTACTTAAAGAATACTGATACCTTGTAAATGTTGGAAATTAACTGTAAGCAACAAACCCCAGTATTTTGTTCTCTTACAGAATATTGTTGGCAACATTTATTTCTGTCATAATTTTGGGGTTTCTGCAGGTACTCCTACTTCTGTAGATAGTCTAGGAAGATTAGATTACTTTTCTTGCCATTTTACAATCATATAGTGTTCCTATTTCTCTTGGCATTTTTAAATATATGATGAACCTTTTGTTTCATAATATAGTGCATGTTTCAACAGTAAATTAGCATCTTTCATCTGCGGTAATGAAATTGATCATGTACTAGGTTTGCTGTGATCAACAACAAGAAAATGTTTTACCTTTCACTGCTCTCATATTTTTCTAAAAGTTAGTATATTCATATTGTTTAAAATGTGTTGGATCTTTAAGAATATATTTGGTTTTAAACATGAGCATGAATCTTTTTGTTGATTTGTTGATACGTGAAAAAGCATTTTCTGGTTCTGCTGTATTCAGGAGTGTCTACTCTTTTTAAGAGTGCCAACAGAATATTTAAAGTTAGTTCATATATCAATCAACATCCAAAATCTTGGAAAAAACCATTATCTGACAAACCCCAGACACCTTGAGAAAGAGTCAGACAGTGGGAAGATAAAGTAGATAAAGGACAACCTAAAACATTAGGGCAGAAAGGGTTTGGGCAGTTGGTGAAAGTGAGGATGTATCTACATTAGCATATAGGGTAGTGCAATAGGACGAGATCTATGGAGAGAGAAATCTGGCGGTGAGGATCTCCCGCTCACAATATCTGTATTTTGGAGGGGAGAAAGGAAGGTCTACTTTGGACTAGCTGTATTTTGGTTCTGCAGGCTAAATTGTATTATACTCCTGCAAGCTGAAGCGTATCAAGGGCTCCTGGAGTACACCTTTCAGTGTACTCACCTAAAAGAGTGTAGATTCCAAGAGGAGATCAGTGTCTGCACTCCAAAATCACAGTCAATGTGGCATGTGGGCATGACCAAAAGCTAAGCTTTGACTCCAACGGAAATGGGAATTAGGTACATCCAGAAATAAAGCAATCAAGTTTCAGACAGAGTTTCCTGAAGGCTTTCATGATATCAGGAACTCCACAACCAGAAATTCCAACGGCATTACAGGTGGGCTGAGCTTAACGTGAGTTCAGATCACTTTTTTATCAGCACCAATCCTAACTGGACTAATTTATATTGCCCCAGTATATGCTGTAAGAACTGCAAACATAACAAGTGAACACTGGTATTAGTCGGTCTAGCTTTTCCAGGCCGATGTTATTCATTCCAGTCACACACACTCTACATGAGCAGCGCATATCCTTTTCCATAAGCTGCTTTACAAAATGAAATGTGAGCACAGAGTTCATCACACTTGTGCTGCACCGATAGGACTAGAGGGCAAGAACTTGCCCGTCTGTAGATTTAGCACAAAATGGGCAATGTAGTAATATCACACACAACCCGGGTCAAAACAGCTGTGTGTTCTACCACCTGCCCCTCCCTCTCCCAAAAAAAGGGGAAGTTATTTCACCCTTCATGTGTTCTGCTGATGTTTCCATCAAAAGTAGGATTTGTGAAGATGTTTTGTTCCGGGACTCCTGATAAACCACGAGGAGTTTATGCAATGACAAACAGCACCACACACCTGGCTGTGGTATTTCTGCTCTTTCTATCTACCTGCCCACATATTTATCTACCAATCAATGGATTTATCTCTGTTTGCTAGTCCTCATATAAAAGACTTTTAGTAAATATAGGCAGAATAGGATGGCAGAATGCAGACTGAAAGGAAGCTGAGCTTTCCCCTTTTTCTTTATGTCAGGGACAAGCACCACTCTGCAGACTAGGAAGCAGTGTTTTGCTTTCGGAAGTTTTTTTGGGCTGGATTTTTTCTGATTCAGTCTTTTTACAGAAGGCAAAAATGATCCATATCTAGTGCTCTGGACATGGATAGTGCATGCTTTTCCTGCGGCGCCTTAGTCTTATGGACACAACAGGTGTCCTCCTGAAGACCAACTAGTCAATTTAAACAATGTTGAAGCTTCTTGCTGGTATCTTTTACCAAGTGACAATTTTGTGTTATCCTCCGTACTTTTCATCTTCCTATTGTCAGCTGTGTCCTAGCTTTCCATCTTCTGAGTTTTTCATTTGTCCGCTGACAATTTGCCAAGTAATGATATTCTTCCAACGAACAATCTTTGCGCCCTCACAGAGGATTTTTACCTACTCTTACAAATGTTTACTTTGAAGTGGGGAAGCTGTGACTTGAAATATCACTGATGTAGCTGCAGGCTGAAATGGTGCTGAAAAGTTCAAAACAGATTTATAATGAGATCTAAAGAAGTAAATGATGATTGGTTTTAGCACTTCAGTTAATAAGATTGCATGTGAAGATAGATATACTGTACTCTCAAGCATCATGAAAAGTATTGGCTAAAAGGAAATAAAGAAAAAAAATTGGATTGGACAACAATTATCAATAGTGCATTACTGCAACCTAAGTCTGAATAAACTGCTCTTAGGGAAAAAACCCAAAGGCTGACACGCTGTGTCCATATCTAACAATCGATATAGTGACTAATCATGTCGAGCACAGAATGGTGTCCACAGATAGAATCTTTATTTGCTTTTAAGCAGATTAAAATGTGAAGCTTCCTCAAATGTAAACAGAACCGTATTTGAAAACACAGGTACTCTAGTAAAATATATTTTGAAGCTGGGAATTTACTAATGTGCTATCAACACTTGTGTGTATTTGATATTCAAGTGGGTTTTACAAAATTGTTTTCATCTACACATTGTTCTTGATATAATTTAAAAGCAAATGACAGAGATGTTCCTATACACAGCATAATCTTGGCTGATACTTTTCTCGATATAGTATTTTCTTACAGGAAGATTTTTATGTATTTCTGGTGGAGAAAATATTCTTATCTTTTCCACAATTAATAATCCTAAAACTATTTGGAGATGGAGGAAACTTTCAAAAACTCAGAGGAATAACATCTTGATATATGCTAATATTTTGTTTTCAGTACCTGTTGGAAGGAGACAAAGATTGATTTAGGGACCACTTAAGCAAACGGGATATACACAAGAAAATAGATGGAGTGGGACTGGCTGGCGTGCTGTTGGAAGGGCTGGCTGATGGCATTGCAAGGCTATTCTTAACTTGGAAAGATCACGGCGATCTGCAATGTCAGTGATGACAGTAAAAGGCATAAACTTCACACCCATCTTGAAGAAGGAAAAGGAGTATCTAGGGAACTACAGGCTCTATCAGCTTCATTTCCGTTCCCAGGATGACTGTCCCTGTAAACAAAGGGAGAGCAAAGGACGTTGCTTGCTTTGGCTTTAGCCAGATAGCAAATAGCATTCCAGTAGCTAAACTGTGGAGATGGCTTGGATAGGTGGACTATATAGGTGTGGAAAACTGACTACATCACTGGGCTTAGGTACTAATCAAGAATTTGATGTCTATTTGGTGGTTAGGTGTTCATTAGGGATATTAAATAGATGAATAAAAACTTGAGGGTAGAGGAAGAAGGCAGGGGAAAGACATTTTTTCTTCCAAGACAACCATTGCTAAGAGACGGTGGCCATTGGTCTGCTTGTGGGAGGTGATGAGTGATTGCTTTCATGTCATTGTTATTATTGTTGTGTCCTGGTTTGAGGTTGGTTGTTTGTCTTGTTTGTCTTGTTGGCAGTTTGTTTGTTTTGGGTTTTTTCCTCTTTTCTTCACTTATTAAGCTGTTGTTCTCTTCACTGATGAGTTTTCTCACTTTTGCTGTCCCTGTTCTCTACCCTGTCCTGCTGGGGTTGAGGGTGTGAATGAACGGCTGTGTGGGTGCTTAGCCGCTGGCTGAAGTCAACCCACGACAAGAACCTTGGTGAGCTGGAGGACTGGGATTATGAGGTTCAACAAAAACAAACGCCACCTTGAGTTTCCTGATATATGAAGAAAATTGAAGAAGGAGGTGCAAATAACATACTGAAAAGTAAAGTTTGCCTTGTATCTTTGTTATAAATTATGAGGGATAAACTAAGAGGAAGATGACCAACGCCACCTTTTGGGGGGTAACTTTTGTAAGAGGCTTTAGAACAGGCTTTTAGAATATACTGACTCAACACAGCTAATACCGTTGAGCCATATTAAAACTATGTGCTTTTGTCACCTCCTTGTAGATTCTTGGCTTGCTCACACTTTGAGGACTGTATACTATTCCTTCCCTTTATCTCAGGGAATATATGACAGAGCTGGAAAAGATGATCCAAGAGAGGCTCCAAAGTAATGGAACAATTTTCATACTGATAGAGTAAGCTCTGACTCCGCAATGTGGAACAGATGTGAATTGCTGGGTATCATGGCTGCCTACAAAACAAGACTGTCATGGAGCAAAAGGCTACAGAGCAACCAGTCACTACAGCTTTCAGTTCAACAATTAGGTGCCCGCATATTAATATGCAAAACTAGCAAAAAGAGGTGGTTTATCACTAAGTAGGTGGTGGCCGTACTTGCTTCTTGCCAAAATGTGCTGAGGCCGCAAAATGTTTACCTTGATTCAAAGAAGATCCGTCAGGAGTAAATAAGCAAAGAGCATCAAACTCAAAATCTGAGCTGGAAATCATTGGAAGCAGTATTGGGAAAGAGGAACAATATATAAAAAAGGAAGAATTATATTTATGAAACCTATAAAGAAGAGATTTTTTATCTTCCTTATGACTGCCATTAGACAGCCCCGAACTCCTGAAAGCTTTATCTGTCGAGTTGACTTAAAGACTGTCTGTGAGAATATTTGCACCCATTTCTATGAAGACTTGCATGTAAACTGTTTGTTTAAACCCCTGCAGAAGTTAGGCTGGATGCTCTACTTCAGGCCTGAAGCAGCACTCTTCTAATTTGATTTAAACTGACAGGAACAGATTTAAGTCACCTTGAAGGAAGCGCTTAGGAGCTACAACAAAAACTAAACTCCCATAAGAAATATATTTGTTATATCTATTTAAGTAGCTGAGTTTTTAGACATAGATATGTAACTTAAGTTCAAAGTAGACAGGGTGTTAAGAAAGACATCTTTTCAGAGGGTTGGTTAATCAGCTGTTGCCTGAATAATTGGAAGGGAACAAAGGCAACACAGTGCTCCAGAGGTTAGTGTTGCCGTAGAAGGTGGGAACCTAAATAATGACATGTAAAATAAAGGCAAAATGAATTCCTACTGATTCTAACTCAAACTCTAGTAGACAACGATAGGTCACAAAAGGGACAGCTCATTAAATTTCAGCAAACTTTGCTCTTAATTACTTTAAATTAAAAAAGAAAAAGTACCTTAGTGTATGTATAAAAGTAACCATTTGATACAGAAAGTGCAAACTAAATACCACTGAAAACAGAGATGCGATAAAGTTTTCTGGTGTTTTCATTTACTCAGAACAGCCCCAGCATCAGAAGGAACATGTAGAAAAGTAGTAAAAGCCAATTTTGAACTTAACAGAAGCAATAGAAGTGACAAATGATAGCCAGCAGGACTCTATGCTGTTGCAGCTTGCTGAACCAGATGTCCAAGAGATTTCCAAAACACTGAGAATAGAAACATAATTTCTTACCTGAAAGTTACCGCGGATCATCTAGATAGCTATTTTACATTCAAAAACACAACGGCATTTGAGAAGCTCTATTTTTTTGTAGGCAAAACAGTTGGAGTCAAAATCTATATATTGTTTCATAAAAAACTCAGCTGTAGCACACTCAAAAACGCCACTCTGTTATGGCACTTTTGCAAAATGAGGTTGTCAAAACTTACCCTATTGACAATTGTAGGAACAGCAGACTCCGGGAATATTGACATAGACCAAGCTTGACATTTGATAAACTGCTAGTCACTGCTGTAGCAAGAAAGCATTCCTTGGTGCCAGGCATGAAACATAAATAAAACTATTCCAGTAGCACCGCAGTGAATTCTATCAAGGACAAAGGCGGCAAAGTTAGTGAGCATGGTGGTCATTTTAGGGGCTGCCTGAACAAGAGATCACACCTCGCTGATCCACCCAGGTCACTGTTTCTGGGAGTCTACTTCCTAGGAAACAGAGCGTATGGTGGGGTAAAACAAATGAAGAAAACACTCTTACATGGAGACGTCAAAAATACTGCTACGCAAAGTAAAGCCTATATACAATAGGGAGGAATTAGAAAAATTAATTAGAAGTATCAGTAATTTTCAGTGAGAGTTAGATAGCTAAATCTCCCTGGGCTTTGTTTACTATACTCTTTTAAAGATATCAACAAAGAACTTTCATAGTCTGTAATGTCTGAAACTATATGGACTGTAATGTCCGAAATTTCATAGAATGTAATGTCCATTGCAGACGTCCTCACCTATAACAAAAAAATGGTTTCCTACATAGGAAATAAATCAAATAGCTTGTCGCTATTATTCATATCTGCACGATGGTGAAAGTTGAGGTGTTAATAGAGGACTGCTGCTTCATTATTTCAGGCTTTGCATACCTGATTGGTACAATCAAGGGTCAAGCTTTTTTTCCACAAATTTTCTGAAAAAAAAATTTTTAATTATTTAGTGTCTGAGACACTATACTGCTGTCAATAATAGATCACCTTCATGGGCCACATCTAGGTCAAAAAGAAAAGATGGAGTTCGGAAGAAAAATCTTTATTCTCAACATAATCAAGATACTGCACTGTGAAACCTATTGAGTAATCTCAGTCGTCAGGCTGTTCTTCCCTTCCTTCAGCTAGGTCTAAACTGGCCTTTTCCCGACTTGTGCTTGGAAAAATAGGTTCAGGTATTCATAAGCCTTGTTTATACTATATGCGGTGCCACCACTTTCAACCTGAGAAACTAATTCACAGAAACAAGTCACAAGATCCAGATAAAAAAGTTGTATCCATTTAACACAGGAATTTGAATGCAGGCAGCCATTTGTTCACTACTGCTCCAGAAAGGTGTGGTAGTATTCTGCACATTCTGCAAATTGGAGAGTCACGGGTTCGATGAACGGACCACTCGGTGGATAAGGAACTGGCTGGATGGCCACACTCAAAGGGTTGTGGTTAACGGGTCAATGTCCACGTGGCGGCCAGTGACGAGTGGTGTCCTGCAAGGGTCAGTACTGGGACCAGTCCTATTTAACATCTTTGTTGGAGACATGGACAGTGGGATCGAGTGCACCCTCAGCAAGTTTGCCGATGACACCAAGCTCGGTGGCGCGGTTGACACACTGGAGGGAAGGGATGCCATCCAGAGGGACCTGGACAGGCTTGAGAGGTGGGCTAATGCAAATGGCATGAAGTTCAACCAAGCCAAGTGCAGAGTCCTACACCTGGGACGTGGCAATCCCAGGCATAAATACAGGCTGGGCAGAGAATGGCTGGAGAGCAGCCCTGAGGAGAAGGACTTGGGAGTGCTCATGGATGAGAAGCTCAACATGAGCCGGCAGTGCGCGCTGGCAGCCCAGAAAGCCAACCGTATCCTGGGTTGCATCAAAAGAAGCGTGGCCAGCAGGGCACGGGAGGTGATTCTCCCCCTCTACTCTGCGCTTGTGAGACCCCACCTGGAGTACTGTGTCCAGCTCTGGAGTCCTCAACATAGAAAGGACATGGAACTGTTGGAACAGGTCCAGCGAAGGGCCACTAAGATGATTAGAGGGATGGAGCACCTCTCCTATGAGGACAGGCTGAGAGAGCTGGGGCTGTTCAGCCTGGAGAAGAGAAGGCTCCGGGGAGACCTGAGAGCAGCCTTTCAGTATCTGAAGGGAGCCTACAGGAGAGCTGGAGAGGGACTCTTGGTCAGGAAGTCTGGTGCTAGGACAAGGGGTAATGGTTTTAAATTGGAAGAGGGGAGATTTAGGTTAGATATTAGGAAGAAGTTCTTTACTGTGAGGGTGGTGAGGCACTGGAACAGGTTACCCAGGGAAGTTGTGGAGGCCCCATCCCTGGAAGTGTTTAAGGCCAGGCTGGATGGGGCTTTGAGCAACCTGCCCTGGTGAGAGGTGTCCCTGCCCATGGCAGGGGGGTTGGAACTTGATGATCTTTAAGGTCCCTTCCAACTCTAACCATTCTATGATTCTATGATTCAGAACGGAATTCTGTTTGAGTCCCAGTTTTATTCTTTTACGACAGTCTTGGCTTTTTCTAGAAGACTGAAATTCAATCCTTACTACAGGTTGACGTTCAGCTTCTTATTCATATGGTTTGATGGACGGGAAGGGAAATGAGATAATGAACTACCTATAGTTGAATCTACAGGGTTGTGTCACCATTTTTTAAGTCCTTCCTTACCGAGTGTAAACAGAATGATCCCATCTATAATGATGTGGCCAAAGCCAGGAAAAAAAACAAAGCAATGATAAAAACAAGCAAGCTGGCCAGGGTTTGGCCACGGGGATAAAGATAGGAGCAGATAATAATAAAGAAATGGCAACAGCACTTGTACAGCTGGAAGGTCAAGGGAAAAATAAGAGAGCAGCTAAGCCTATGACTAATGCTGTTATAAGAGAATATAGGGCAGGAAGAGTCAAGAACAGTAATAGTTATGTTGCAGAAGTGTGCATATGAAAAGAAATCCATCACAGGTTGTGTTATTTCTTGTGGTTTCTGTTTTCCTTTTGTGTCAGACAGTCTAGAAAAAGCTGAGCTTAATTAAACTGCATAGTTTTGTGTCATGCTTTTCTTAATTATATAACTATTCTAATTAAATAAATTAATTAGTATTTGAATTATTTAGCTGCATTTTGAAATCTTGTTATTCTTTCAATATCCCATCTGCTAAAAAATAATTTTTGCGTTAAAAAATAAAAACAAAAACCCCCATCTATTGCATTAAGACAAACCTTGCATTGTTCCTGTGTTGGCTAGAAAGCATAGGATGGAAAATAGCAGTTGATACTTGCATTTAAAATTATTGGTAAAATATTTCTTTACAGCATCATATATTTATGATTCTAACCCATATTTATGATTCCACTTTGTAATTATTCCATTTTGATATGTTGCATTCTAGGGACATTTTAAAGGTAGTAAATGGCGATTTAATTTCAGTTACTTCTTTGGATATATCTTAAATAAAGTTCAAGCAAGTCTTAAAATTTGGAGACAAAGGATAAGTCAGTGACCTCTTGACCACCATGAGTATTTTGAGTCCTGCCTTTGAGCGCTGCTCTGAGCTCTGATGAAGCTCCACACCTCTACACCAGATAAAGAACACAGTTCCGAGGAGCGGAGATGTAGTAGGAGCATGAGTGAACGGGAGGCTTGAAAGTCCATCAAAGAATGAAACACCAGAAGAATTAAAAGGGAAAGGAAAGTGATCAACCTAGCAGATTGAAGAGGATGGACAAAAAAGGACAGGCTCATAGAATTTATCAGGTCATACTGAATAGAGACAGTAGTAGGACTAGCAATGTGAGTTTATAATGTTATTTGACCTAAGATTGCATCCATGCATCTCCTTTTATTATGCTTTTTCTTATTATGAAACACTATTGGTTCCTCTTTTGGTTGTACCGCAAAAGGTAGTAGATACTATTGTTACAGTAAAATTTGCCTGCTCTCTAGTAGTTGACAAGCTCATTAATGTTTGTGCTGAGCAAGGAAGAAAACTTTACTTCCACATTCTGACTTCTCCAAGTTCAGGTATCTGAGGGAAAGTGCTAAATAGAAACATAAACAATGGAATGCCTGAATTAGGACATAAGTATATAAATAAGTATATTTTTGCTTATATATTTTCCCTTTGGGTTTAGTAACATAGTACAAAATATAGACATTGTTATGTCTACATATGTAAGGCAGTGAGCAAATCAAGGTTGAGAAAGACCATACGGATTATTTTTATTTAAGAAACTGCTTATCATTCTTTCCCCTGTAGGGAAGGGACTCTTAGGTCCTGTTTCATTACAGTCAATTTTAAGGCTTTGATATAGTTAACCTAAATTAAGAGCCTACTTCTCGTATAATTAATGGAAATAGGCTGGAATATATATAAACAACGAGGCCCATTTAAGATCTCTCTTAACTGTTAGAGGTATTTTTCTATTTCCAATAAAGAAGGAGAGGGAGCTGATGGTGGCTTTTCTTCCTAATTTAGATGCCTTGGATAATTGTCTAGGCAGGATGACTGAGTCACTGCTTTACTTTCAAGACAAGGAAAAAGATCAACCTGAACTAAAGGCATCCACCTCTTAGTGGATACGCTCCCTGCATAGCTACCACATCAAGCAGAAATGCAATTATTTAAATCCATGGACAAATATTATTTAAGCTTATGGACAAATTTTCTAATACTTTTGCTGGCTGAGGTTTGATACTAATTTGAAGTGTCTCTGAAAGTCTGTTTGGAGAGACAATATACATACATTTTTTTTCTTCTGAATACAGGCTCCCGCTCTCCTCAACTCCAGGAAACCTAGTGAAAAAAGTCAAAGTGTCTAAATATTAAGAGCTTTGGAAATTAGATATTTCATATCTGTGTAATTAGTGCTAAGTCTGCAGTCTATAGGTCTGCGCTAAACAAGATCTCATCATGTGCATTCTTACAGGGCCTGAATTCTCACCACCAGTAAGGATAATTATACAGCTCTGATAAGGAAAAGATGTTTTAAATATGGATCAAGCTTAATTTATAAGAATTTTTGTGTACGCTTTAAATAGCTAAAATAATTGAAGTGGCAACTGTATAAATAAGAATAAGGAGGATGAGTGAGAAGAAAGTAGTTAAGGAATAATATGCAGCTGAGAGCAGGGAGGTTTCAATATATAGTCTATAGATGGTTATTGCATGTCATTCAAGAGTGAAGTTGTCCAGAAATTTTTTTTTCCCCTGGGAAACATTAAAATGTTAGTTTTAGCTCTGCATTAGAATGAAAACTTTCTTATCTTTAAGGAACTCCCTAATATACACCTCTGCTTTCTTTAACAAAAACTCCCATGTTCAGAACAGCCAATAGTTTCAGAGTTAGGTCTCATCTGGAATGTGAAGAAACACAGATTCAAACACTTATTTTTGTGTATAAACTGTCTTGTTTGACTCACTCCACCTTGTATAAATATCAGTCCGGTCAGGGGAAATAAGTTTAAAACTAACAATGTTACCAGAGTTTGATTCTGCTATTTAAACCTCTTAGCACTTTAAGAGATCTTTAAGAGAAAAGAAGATATACACTGATTCTGCCTGACAAACATCCCTGCTTTATAGATAAAATCCGTTATTAATAAAATAAGAGAAGAAAAGAAGGAAGGTATGCACGATGAAGACCTCTCTAACTTAAGAATATTGTAATTTCAAGTCCTCTAGTTTGCAGGAACACTCAGTCTGACAAAATCCTTGATATTTCTGCATGTATACATGCATACATACGTACACACACATACAGTTATGCACACATGTGCATACACATGTGCATGCACATGCAAACATACAGATACTTACGTACTGAAATGGTCTTGTGGCCTTTCTGGAGTTCTACGCTTGCCAAGAGGCATGAGGCAGCTGCTTAAAGTCAGCTTATCTTCTGCCATAAGCTTTAGTGCGAAAGGTGAAATAAAATAAGCAGACTATTATAGCTTTCAGTCAGGAGTTTTAATTCACATTAATTAAATTGGCTTCCAAAGGGCACATTATGTAGTGGACTTCCCCATTTAAATAATTAGTCCATGTTTATCAAACACATTAGTTCTGGTAGAAAGCCAAATTCAAAAAGAGGAGATAAAGCCCAGGTAAGTGTTCAACTTAAGTGCCTCCTAATTGTTTTGCGCTAATTATTGGGAGCTTTTATTATGCAACTGTTAATAGTATTGCAGCTTTCTTCAGTAAGAAACACTACCAGCATGCTTCTGGACTGAATACATCTTTTACATTAACAAATCGCCTAATGAAAGCATGAAAAATATGTAGGAGTGTCCAGAAATTGCCTGCAGTTAAGTCTTGCTCTTCCTATGTAACTCCAAAGTAAATGAATTCTATGTAGTAAAGCCAGAAAGTAATTTTGTTAAAGCCTTGTTTTGTTTAGCACAGAAACAATAAACTCTTGTGTATGTTTTTATTTCACTAGTTAGTAAAACATTGTGTGGAAACTGTAAAATATTGAGGCTCCCTGTATTCTGCTTGACAGAATTCTGTGTCCATATGAACAGAATGCGCTTCTTTTCCATTTTGAGACTCAAAAAAATAAAAAGCCTCTTACATCTCTTTTTCTATTTCACCAGTTTCACTTCCTACTGAAAAAGTTTAGAGAATACAAAATATATACAACTGCTTTTTGTTACTAAGATCATTACTCCTACCTTGGTGTCAGGTATCGCAATATCTGCATTCAAACGGCTTGTAAACACACTGAAAAGATCTGCCTTAAATGACTTCTTTCTCAGCTGTCTATCCAGGTTTCCTGCATAAAGGGCACTTTTAGGATTAAGAAGTTAGAACTGAAATTATTAGATGCATGGAGATCTCTCTTGCTCATGTGGAGATAACCAGTGAAAACATTTAATCAATGTTACCTGAGTGTTAAGACGTGGTAGGGTTTGGTGAATCCTTTATTTTAGGCATATTTTATTTCAGCAATCTGGTGAACACAATTCTTTTGGGAGACAAGAAAAAAACCCCTTGTTTTTATTTAGTTTCTTTAAATTAATCGTATGTCTTAATGTTTCAGGAGAGATTACACTTTTTAAAAGTGGTGGAACCTCCCTTGCTGAATGAGTTGAAGCCATCCCCACCTATCAAAACAAGGCTATGTCTCAGCAAAGAGCTTCGTACAAAGAACAGAACACAATATTGCAAGATAATCTCTTTTAAGATTGAAGAGAACAGTGATAAATCAAACTTAATAATTTTTAAGCATAATTTGAATGAGTGATACCTAAGTTAGAGGAGGATTAGTGTTTAGCGATTTTCTATATTTAATCCAAGAGAGCAAAACGTGGCAGCATAATGACTTCTCAGCATCTAAAGGGACTCACTTTCATGAGGGCAATAAAGGATGTTCGAAATTCAAGAATTTAAATCACGCTTAAGTCAACACAGGATGATTATGCTATTTTTCCTTTCTAGCAAAACTCCTCACAGCATCTAGCAGACATGTTTTAATCTGCTTAGCTTGTATTTACATTGATTTTTTTCCCCCCTTTATATCCTTTCTCCAATAAGTCTTGATTTAAGACATAAGGGATTGGTAATTTCACTGAGGAAAATCACTGGGTAATACTTCACAAGAGCAGGAAGGCTTCCAGAACATGAACTTCCTTAAAGTTGCATTACTCTACTCCTGAAGTGTTTAGCTTTCAGCCCAAAGAACCTGGGCTGTGATCTTTCTCTACCAGTTCTGCGGCCCTTCCTACTGAGACACTTTTCTCTAGGCATCTACTTTTCTCCATGGCACACAAGGAGGCCCTGTGCAAGGAGGGTCTACACAGCTTAAAAACAGCCAGCAGTTGTGTGTGTGGCTAATCCATACAGTAGAGAGGTACGGTACCAGCTTTCGGAGAAGGGAGGCGGAACTGGTGAGGGGTCTGGAGCACAAGTCTCTTGAGGAGCGGCTGAGGGACCTGGGGTTGTTCAGCCTGGAGAAGAGGAGGCTGAGAGGAGACCTTCTCGCTCTCTGCAACTGCCTAAAAGGAGGGTGTAGCCAGGGGGAGTCGGTCTCTTCTCCCAAGGAACAGCGATAGGACAAGAGGAAACGGCCTCAAGTTGTGCCAGGGGAGGTTTAGGTTGGATATTAGGAAAAATTTCTTCACCAAAAGAGTTGTCAAGCTGTCCTGGTTGGAGGTAAAACAGGACCAGTTTTGCTCAGTAACTTTGCTTTCTAACTAGGCCTCTTCTAACTGCTGAAATTACCAGCATGTTGTGCAGAAATTGTTGGCTCTCAGAGTGACAAGACCCGTGTTTATAGCTGATGCCAAGGAACAGGATGCAGAGAGGCCCCTGCTTATCCTTATTGCTATCACACCCCAGGGTAGCCAACTTGGGTATTTGCCCCGTTGGAGGGTGGGAAGAGGAAAAGCATAGAGGGGTTGCACCTGCGGGGAGGAGCAGACAGGACAGGTGACCCAAAACTGACCAAACAGTGTATTTTATCCCATCTGCCTCACGCTCAGGATAAAAACTGAGGGATCAAAGGCTCAGCCCTCTCTCTCCAATGGCCGGCGTCTGAGGAGGACTCTGTTCCTCTGCCTTTGATCCCGATCCTGAATGCAGATCTGGAATCCAGCTCCCGTCCATCACTGAGTCCAGCCTCGGACTTTCCCAGTGCCTGTGGTGATGTGATCGTCATCCTGGGAGCTTGATACAGTTTTGTGTATATTGCATATATTTCAGTTTTTATTTTTATTAATATTATTATTAATATTTCATTAAAGTCGTTTAGTTCCTTCTAAACTTGTAAGTCCCCTTCTCTCTATCTCACCTCTCTTTGAAAAAAGAGGTGAGGGACAGCTTCTCTTGTTCCACCTGATTGGGCCAATCTAACCCAAACCACCACAACAAGGGTTGGAACTGGCTGCCCAGGGCAGTGGTGGAGTCACCATCCCTGGAGATATTCAAAAGCCGGGCAGACGTGGTGCTGAGGGACATGGGTTAGCAGTGATTTGGCAGTGCTGAGTTAACAGCTGGGCTTGTTAATTTTAAAGGTCTCTTCCAACCTCTCCAATTCTACCTGCTTAAGTATTAATGTACTTATCAGGTCCCAAATAATCTCTGCTCTCCAGTAATTCCTCGGTCAGATGTAGAGTGTCGCCTCCCGTAATCCCACAATTGTCTGACCTTTGATCCTGCTGACTTTTCGTGTTCTAAGTTGCCTGCTCTTTCCTCAAGGTGTTGTATTTTCCACGTCTGCGTTTTTCCCTCACAATTCCCCGAGCTGCCAACTTTTGCCGTTGCCACAATTTCTCTTCTGCCTGTGTTATTACTTATTTCACGTGGCTCCCGTTCAAGCAGTCTCAAAGCTTGACAACAACCTTCTCTGTAAGACAGAGCCAAGGTCACGCAGCCGAGCTGCACCGGGCGGCCCCGGGGTCAGAGAGCTCAACTGGGGGCTGCGGGTTACACTCTGCCCATAGTGTAAGTTCTCTAACCCCTTGCATTCTAAAAACACTCGATGTAGCTTATAAATTAGCAGTCATAGATGAACAATTCTGTAAATATTTCAGTCTGTAGTCTTTATCAGATAGGGTAAAGAATTTTATTTATAAGATATATACTGACTGATTATTCTCTCTCTAAAAAGGAGGTAGAGGGAAACCCTTGTGATGTCTGGAATACGAATGTATGTGTGTTTATTTATTTCTACAGATCTTTCTTTGAAAGCGTGCAGCCTCAGGGTTTGGAGGAGGGATTCAGCTACTTCCCATCCTTTTCTCCTGTGGGTGTACAGCAACAGAAAATGGCATGCTAGTAACACAGCTTAAATGTAAGCATGTTTTATGCTTTTGGGTTAGAGTACAGCACAATTTCTGTATTTCCTGAGCATTTTGAGCTTTGTTGAGGGGGGTGGGAAGGCACGATGCGTGAGCTGCCCTTCTTAACAATACTTGCTTTTCCTAATGCTGATTACTAGACCTGATGGCAAATCTGTCTGTCATGGGAGGAGGGGAAAAATTCCTAATAAAGACTGAGGAGTGAACCAACGGTTTTATACCCTTCAGGTGGGTGGATAGGTTTAAAAAGCAAGTGCCTAAGAGAAAACAGAGAACAGAAGAGAAGACAACTAGGTGTTGGAATACATGTGAACAGAGAGAGATTTGGCAAGGGCAATAGCGTGTGCTGGAGGGCGAAAAGTAAATCGGAGAGAAAGAGAGATCAGCTTTAGCCAGAGCGGGAAAGGCAGCACTAGAACAGCAACAGTAAGAGTTTATTCAGTGAGAACACGCTACTTTTCAGAACCGGAAAAGCTGTAAGTATTTATATCACTTCAAAACATTGGACCTAGACCATTGTCTTGAGACATTTTTTTCTCGGTGGTTAAAAGACAGTTCTATGACATAACTCTTCAGCGGGGTTTAGCATGTGTCAGGCAGTGATTGCATATGCTTGTTTGTTTTCAGTGAGCACTAAACTTCCAGCCAAAGTTTTTGTTTTAATCTGAAAATAAACTGGAGTCTCTGTGACATTGGTGTGACTCTGGCACTTGTATCCATTCTGTCATAACAATCTGCACAGATTTCCATTTCAGCCCTTGGCAAAAGAATCTGTGTGCCCAGTTCTCACTGATCTGAATGCGCGTCAGGCATTTAGGGATGTTTCATGGGCTGAGGAAGTTGGAAAATAACTCCACGAATTATTTTGAAAAATGAGAATGCCAGATTTGTTTCTTTCCTCTTTGAACAGCCTTTTCCTTTTTGTTTCTGGGATGAACTTGGTATTGCTTTTAGGCAGTTGACAATGAGAACTGTGGGTTGGTACTTAGTAACTCATTCTAGTTATAGAGGGTAAAACCAGCATACAACAAAGAAATGTCTTCATGGAGGAGGAGGAAGGATGTCTGCAGTAAGTGGGAAGGATGTATCTATCTCCTTTAGTGTTCAAAGAGCACTTTTCAAGTAGGTTTCCCAGTCTTTCTCACTTTCTGTGCTTTGGTTCACGTTATGGCATGGTCTTGAAGCCTATGAACTGGATTTGTCTTGGATGTCTTAACTGGATCATGCTCCAGAGGTGTGTTGCACACGGGTTGCCAATGGGCAGGCGGGCAGTGACTACAGCCAGTTTAAAACAAATGAAGCCCAGCAACAACCAAAGAAAATCCTGAAGTATGGACAGTGCTTGTCTCAGCAGAGCTACTGCCACTGGTCTGCACAACTTCGTGGGTCTAGTCTTACACTTCCATCCCATACCAGTCAACTGTGGCTCAGTCACAACACTTCCTTTCAGTTCAGCCCATGCCTCTACAGGGCCAGTTGCCTTGGGTAGCTGAAATTGTTATTGAGATTAAGAAAACAGCAGGAATGAAATCCTGTATCTGTCTTTTGTGTTTGTCTTCAAGAAAACCGACTGAACTTCCTTTTGTCACAGATGGTGAGCTGAACCGCACTGGCTGCCAGGCGAGAAGCAATGCTAATCAATACCATAGTGCGTGGTCGTGGCAGGGTCACCAGTCCTGAGCTAAGCCCAAAAGAGCAAACCATAAACTCAACACCGTACCAAACCCGTGACCATAAACATATGTCAGATTTTGTGAAGCTGTTAATTCAGACGTGTTCTCATCAGATCTCCCCATACAATTCCAACTCTAATTTAGGGCTGCCTGTTCATTTGTCAGACACCTAAGTTCACTCATTCATAAATACTTTAAAGATCAATTCTGTTAACAATACTCACCCTGCACTTCCTGACTCCTGTAATCATTCAATAACTTCTTTCTGAGCATCTAATGAAAAGATTAGGACACCTTCCCCTCTATCTTTTTGAGTCACAGATTGCACTCTTTCACTCTTTTTTTTTTTTTAATAAAGCATTTTGAGTAAAAGTCCTTGTAAAACTAATAAAATTAAAATCCTATGCTGCTATTGTTTCTATAATGAAACCGTATACAAAGAAAAGCAGCGCATTTCACCAAGGTATTTTTAAACCATTTTCTTAATGAAAGAAGAACCTCAGTTTATAATCTTTGCATTCAGGAGCAGTTTTCATTATTCATTTAAGGGGCCAGCGTTAGACTGATGAATGTATCAAAAAAGAGTGACAATAACCTTTCTTTGTTTACTCTTCTCAGATTCTGCCCAGCGCAAGTAATAAAATTCTGTTATGAAAAAAAATTAAAATTAGACTTTTGAAATTTTACTCAAAAGTGCAGAGTAAATGAAGGAGAAGAGTAAGTAAGGGCTGGCTTTTTTCCATGAAACAGAAAGAACTCCAGTGCCTAAAATTTAGGGTGAAAAGCAGAGCAGTATCCTCTGAACCATACTTATATTAATCTACTTCTTTCTTCAGGTGGTGGGATCTTGTACAAGGGGAAATATAAAATTAATATATGAAAAGATGTATATGTATAAAATAGAAATTTACAACCACCTGATATCTTCTGAAGCCTTTGTCTGTTGGTAGTAATATAAGAACGCTTTTATGGGTGGCTGTGGAGCTGGGTTTCAGGTCTGTGACTTCAGCTTGTGACTAATCATTCATGAATGAATATATTTATTAATCCAATTATAGATCATGGAGAGCTGCAGCTCAGCAACTCCAAAAAAATTTATTTGCTCCTTGCAGATATGTAGGTATGAGATAAATACATAATGTTCTTATGGATCTATAGAGGATTACACAGAATTATTGCTCTGTTCCAGAAACTTAATAGCAGTGGATTTTTCATATTCTGAATATTACAGGTCTCTTTTTCTTTCCAAATTTTTTCCTGTGGTTCAAGTCCCAATAGAATCTGTTTGTACTTTGCCCAAAGCTTCCCCCTGTCCATGACTACCTGTTGTTTATTCCTCATCTTTTTGTTTATGAGACATAGGGCAGGGAAATGCTTTTGTGTTGAATTACACAAAATGCAGTAATTGACATGTAAGGAGATCATTCTAGTTAACACAGGAAGTATTTATCTTGGTAATTTCAATCCTTTGTGATAAGTATTCATCATTCTAAATAACCATTTCTTGACATCACCGAATACTGCCCGTGTCTATTACATGTTCTGACCTTGGGAAATCAGCTATAGCCACTGAACAGGTTACTACAGTCCTCTTGAATGCTTGTTCCTCTGAAAGTTCAAATACAACACTACCTTGAAAGTCTGATTTAAAATAGATAAATAAATAAACCTCACTGTAAGTCAACTTTTAAAATTTTTTAAAGCTATTTGTTAGTTTTACGAAGTCCAAAGAGGGTTAAGAATCCTGATGACACATGAATTCACCGTTTTCTCAAATATTTTTGTTGAGACATTGAGTTCTTGTTCCCCTAGAATACCAAATTGTAAACAACTTCCAGTATTATCAGACTGACATCCTCTTGGTTGGTTAGACATTCTTTGATCATGGAGGATCTTACTGCAATATTAAACAAAAATATTGGAAACCTGGGGTAGGGAGATGAGAAATTCAACTCCAGGGATTTTCCATAACTTTTTACTTGATGAAGTTATCGCTGAATAATTTGTTAAAGCCCATTAAATAGAAACATTTGGGCATCACATACTTGTGTGATGTCTGACTTGGGTATCTGTATCTTCAGGCCTCACAGGCTTAGTTCAGTCAGTGCAAGCCTGGTGTGCCACTGAGAACAAATCTGCATCCAGCTATGGGGCCCTCAACATAAGAAGGACATGGACCTGTTGGAGCGGGTCCAGAGGAGGCCACGGAGATGATCCAAGGCCTGGAGTCCCTCTGCTGTGAGGACAGGCTGGGAGAGTTGGCGTTGTTCATCCTGGAGAAGAGAAGGCTCTGGGGAGCCCTTGGAGCCCCTTCCAGTCCCTAAAGGCTCTCCAGGAAAGATGGTGAGGGACCCTTGATCACGGAGGGAAGTGATAGGATAAGGGGTGATGATTTTAAGCTGGAATAGGGGAGATTTAGAAGACGTATTAGAAAGAAATTCTTGACCGTGAGGGTGGTGAGACACGGGCCCAGGTTGCCCAGAGAAGCTGTGGCTGCCCCATCCCTGGAGGTGTTCAAGGTTGGACGGGGCTTGGAGCAACCTGGTCTAGTGGGAGGTGTCCCTGCCCATGGCACGGGGGTGGGACTGGATGATCTTTAAGGTCCAACTCTAACCATTCCATGATTCTATGAAAAAAGCATTCTGACTCCCCTCCCTGTCATACCATGTCCTGTGTTCCCAGAATTCTTGTTGCGTGTGTGCCAAGGACAAGCTGCCTCTCAAATACTCTGTGTCTGGGAGGTCTCAGTCAACACTTTGGGATAAACACACCCGCCAACTTGATACTCACAGCCATCTTACCAAAACCCATCACGCACAGAAAAACCAAATGCAGAATGACGGCATTATTTTGAATTCACAACAAGAAGTCATAGGCTTTCCTTGCAACAAAAGAAAATTAGTTTTAAAATATTTCTTTTCTATTTGACTTTAATATTAATTAGGGAAATACAGACATCAAAGTTCACAGAATGTGTAGGGATGTGTGTGTGTTAGATATTGGCCAAAATGTATCAGTAAAAACAAAAAAAAAACCCCAACAGCATAGTCAAAATATATGCAATTTTTAAAAATGTTGTTATCTTTATGAAAGGATGATATATTTTCATGAAATTGAACAAACCTCATACTTTTAGTTGTTTTTGCAACAGACACCTCGGCACTGACAAAAATGCAGACTTAAGAGGGAATTGAAAAGAGCCAGGCTGAGGTGTCAGAAAATAATTGCTTCATAGAACTAATGTTTATCTCTCAGAGGTCACAGCTTTTCTCAAAAAGAGAACTATCCATGCTTGTTACAGGGGGCTTCATCTTTTAAGTTTGGCTTTACACACAAATGGTGGCGTTCTGTAGATTACATCTTCCAACTATGAGAGAGTGCCAAAAAAAGTGAGGAAAAAATAAAGGCCTTGTATTTATCCTAAAGCATTCGCAGGCCAGATCACTTGAAATCTTTACATTGAATTAATGTTAGAGACTGACATGCTATTATATATGGCTTTCCGGCTTGGATTACAGTACTGTATAATTTTGATAAAAATAATGAGGAAAATAGATAACAGTAAGTGCTCTAGATGCTGTAATATTTAAGCCATTTAAGATGCACTGTGAACACGAAGGTCAGCTATCAGTTAAATATGACCTGGAGTGCTGATTCACCATGTATGTTAGAAAATACCAGGTTTTGGTATTTTGTTTTTGGGTTTTTTGTTGTTGTTGATGGCTTTTCTTTTCTTTTCTTTTCTTTTCTTTTCTTTTCTTTTCTTTTCTTTTCTTTTCTTTTCTTTTCTTTTCTTTTCTTTTCTTTTCTTTTCTTTTCTTTTCTTTTCTCTTTTCTTTTCTTTTCTTTTCTTTTCTTTTCTTTTCTTTTCTTTTCTTTTCTTTTCTTTTCTTCTTTTCTTTTCTTTTTTTTTTCTTTTCTTTGTTTGTTTTTTGTTTATTTTGCTTGGGTTGCTTTTTTGTTTGGTTGGTTTTGGGTTTTTTTTGATTGTTATTGTTTCTATGTATGGAATGTGATTCTTGCCTCTTTCTAGAAAGAGGTGACTGTTTGAGCGAGATGGTAGCAATAGATATATTCAGTTTATCCAGGGAATGAATGACCTGTCCTGTTACAAGCCTACATTTTGCTTATGAACTTTAGTGCATGCTGCCTGAAGTTCCAGTCTATTTTCAAGCTTTTTTTTTCAGGAGCACCTGCTTTAAACTTGGCGTGTATCGAGGACAGTAATTGTCATATCAGAATATTAGAGTAGCCAACTGGTTTTGAGAACTTTCACTAATGAAAAACGCAGCTGAAACTGACTCGGGAGGACAGTTCTTGTGGCTTAAAAGTGACTGGATAATATTATCTGAACAGTTTGGTGGCAATCTTTAAATGAATACTGTACATGGACCTGAATGTTCCCAAATCAGTGAACTTGAAATAAACACTTATTTTTAAAACATTTTTTCAGAATTCCAAATCTTCAACAACTAATTTCACTGAAATTAAAAGTGTGACCTGGCTGAAAACACTCCTGAACTGTCCATAAACAAAAATGAAATAAGTATAACAGAACCATTAGATGAGTAGCTGTACAGGAAAATGAGTCTAACTCAGCAGTAAGAAGAGTGACACTGGAAAAAAAATAAAACAAGTTTAAACTCCTCAAACTCATTTTTATCCTATATTTTGAAGCAGAAGCACATAGGGCAAGAAGCTTGACTACAGGTTGATTGGTCAGAGGCTTGATCCTGTTTTCTAGCAAACAATACAATGAAATTATAATGACAGTAAATAATTAAATCAAAGCAAAATCCCTGGGAGATTAATTTAAAAGTAACAAAGGATAAAACACCTGGCTGTTTTTAGGCAAAAATGTGATTGGATTTATATCTAGGAGTGTGCCACAGGTAACTGTCTCTAATTAACACCTCACATCAAAGATGGACAAGGTAGCAAACATGCAACCATTTGGGACTGATGTTAGATCCACAGAAAACGCTTTCTATCCTGGCAAGTAATCATAGAGGTGAGGAGTGCAGGACAACTACTTATACTGAAATTAGCCACAGCGGTGAAGCCTTTACAATTGAATCAGCAATTGGGGAAAAAAAAAATAAATAGAAGACCACAAAAATGAACACATTTTTTTTTCTAGTCATAAAGCAGATATTCAGAGTACTAGATGATCTGCAGAGTATTTAATTGCTGTTGTGGTGAGCATCTATCACACATTAGTGCTGTTAGGGATGTTGCTAAAGGTTTCATTTTAGGCAAATTGTATAGCTCTACTTGCATGAGTTGTACTGAAATAGATGACATACTCACCTGACTAAGCTTAGCAATATTTGACCCATTAGCTCTTAATTTGTGGGTTAAATTTCTTTTCATAAATAGTTTATAGGCATCATGTTGCTTATTGCACATTCATTTCCTTCTTCAGAAACTCATCTTTGAGTCTTGGTTTATACTGAAAGCAAATGGCCATTATTATTATTATTTTTTTTTTTTTGCCTTCATGAAAAAATAACTAAGTAGCACTAATTCTGGTTTCCATGGTTAGAAGTTGTCAATAAATTATTAACATGAGAACGACTGACCTTGGGGAAAAATGATGGCTGTAGAGTTAATGAAAAATTATAGGCTTTTTGAAAATCATTCTGAGCCATTTATGATTAACATTTCTGTAGGTAGCTTGAAAGACTTAAGTTGGTTTCCACATTAGATCTCCCATGCATATTTTTTCTTTAATAATGAAATTTCATTGCTAGCACTATTGTGAGTTAAGAGCCCCTAACTCTGACTTTTTCCTCTATGCCTCTGTGGGGTTTTATATACTATATTTTCCCCTGAAATAAAATAGAGCACAACTCATTGTCCCCTAAAATAAATAAATTCAATACTTTTGTACCTTGATTATATATACGTGTATGCTCTATATAATTCTCTTTAGTATGTTTCTGTTTATGTGCTGCAAAATGTCAGAATATTGACTTTGTCTGGGTTACGTAGTATCTTATAGCACCAAAAAATGTATTATCCTCCTTATAAGTAAGTATTTGGATAAATAGTTCCCAAAATTCCATAATGTATACTAGGTACTTGAGATAACAGTGTGCCAAATGACTAGAACTCACATTTTTTCATGAAGAAAGAAGATATTCCAGGAACAGAAAAGCAGAATGTTGTTTTTTTCTATCTGATTGTGAAACTAGTTTAGAACACCTAATAACAGACCCTATGTCTTAATGCTGGTCGGTTTTGATCAAATGTTTTTTTCAGGTCGCTAAGTATGAGCTATACGGCTTTCCAAAGGCTTTCACACCATTTGTCTTTAACTCCTGCAAAGACTCTCCCTTCCAGTCATTGTTTACTTTCATTTACCAGCCATTTTAGTAGCTTGGTTCTTTTAGCTTATGTGATGGCACTTGTTTATCCATGACAACTCATGTTATTAATTTCACATATAAAACATACCATTACAAAAAAAATACTGCCAAAAAGCAGGAGCTGTGATCAAATACTTCATATGAAAATGAGTTATGTCTGAATACCAGAAAAAAAGATCCATTTTCAGCACCCAAAACACTTTAGAATTCATCATTCATTCTGTTTTCTCATGTATTGTTGATACTAAATTATTACCTAACAGAGATCTTTTACAAGTCAAATATAAGTTCTGACTGGTAAGGGTTTTTTAAGCACACTATTTAAAAACAAGCAAATGAAAAAAACAACCGAAAAAAACCCACCAGCATTTATTTTTATGTGTTGGTAGACTATGGGAAAGTCATATTTTACACCTCTAACTTGACAGTTGCTTTTGGAGATATTCTGTTACTTCTCCTCAGAAAAAAACATATGACATACGTCTTATAGTTTTGCCAAAGGACAATCCTCTTTGTTTGTGGATTAACTTTTTGTGGTACATGAAGTGCCACGCTGTGCATCTTCCTTCTCAAAGCTTTGATCCAGATTTGGTGAACTTCATCCAGTATGTTCAGTTATAGCCAATGAGTTATCACTGGAGTAATGGAGCACGTGCACAACTGAGAACAGTATAGACTCCAATGGACACACATTTTCAACTGAGACCTTTATTTGCAATTCTGTTTGGTTTTAAACACACTCTGGTTTTCCTCATTTTGTTAATATAATGTAAGGAACATGTTACTTCTTAGCGTAACCTACCTTATGTGTACATGCGTATATGAGTCTATGTGTGTATATATGTTCAAAGCAGAGTTCTAAATATTTTTTGAGTATTTGGACTTCCACCTACCCAAAAAGGAAAAAGCTGTAACTGAATTCAAAGTAGAGGGAGAAGAAGAAGAACGGGAATGTCAAAGGAAAAATGTCCAGCTAGCCGTGCTGCAAGGTGTACAGCTTCCAAAGCAATGTTTCAGAAAGTAAAAGTTAGGGCGTTGAGAAGGACGGACTTTAAAATCAAAGGATCATAGAATCATAGAATGTTAGGGATTGGAAGGGACATCTGAAGATGATCTGGTCTAACCCCCTGCCAAAGCAGGATTGCCTGAAGCAGGTGGCGCAGGATGGCGTCTAGGCGGGTTGGGAATGTCTCCAGAGGCGGAGGCTCCACCACCTCTCTGGGCAGCCTGTGCCAGGGCTCTGCCACCCTCAAAGGAAAGAAGTTCATCCTCATGTTCAGATGGAACTTCCGATCTTCACGTTTGTGCCCGTCACCTCTTGTCCTGTCACTGGGCACCACTGAAAAAAGCCTGGCCCCCTCCTCCCGGCCCCCTCCCTTTAAGTATTTGTAAACATTAATGAGCTCCTCCCTCAGTCTGCTCTTCTCCAGACTAAAAAGACCCAACTCCCTCAGTCTTTTCTCATAAGAAAGATGCTCCAGCCCCGTAATCATCTGTGTGGCTCTAAAAATAGAGATCTGACTATACCCTTGAAAAAAGAGCAGAAATCTCACTAATTCATTATACTTTTCTAGGACCTAGGAACTTTTACCCTTTGCAACAGAAGTATAACTCCTGATATTGCCCTTCAGGCAATGCAATTCCTGCTCATCATCTTACTTTTCGTACACACGCCACAGGTCTTTCAAGTTGTTAGTGTATTTTATCAAAATCCAAAGAGGCAATATAAACCCATCAGGTATTATGAAATTTAAATTGCATACCAGTTGTGCATTTAATTTCTAGCATTATAGAATCATTCTATAAATTCTCGTAATATACTTCATCATCTGCGGTTGCAAGATAGCATATTTTAGAGATAAGAATGCCTCCGAGTTCCTGCTGATATAATTCTGCATTAGAAAATAATTTCATGAAGTTATACAATAGTGAGCATTGAGTTAGTAAAGAACACCAATAAATTAAGGCATCCTGTTTAGTTAGAGTCAGATAGAGCTTCATTTATACTCCTGTGAATGAATTTCCTATATCAGAGCTAAAGCTGCGTTTAGTACAACGTTTATATTATTTTCTTTTTTTCAACCTTTAACTGTTATTTTAAAAATTACCCTGGATTATGTTTAGGGTTTTTATTTATTTTTTCTGTCATTGTCTTTGACTTGGGTCTACCCTCACTTTAGCTATCATTCCAGTCCTGCAGACAACAGAACTTTGAGTTTTGAGGAAAATTGGTTGTCACCAGAGAAGTCACCATCATATGATTAAACTGTTGGCAGCCCTGACAAGGGGACATTGTTAATGTTGTTAAATCCGTGTTATTTAGTACCATTGGCCTTTGTTGTTTTGGTGTTTCTTGCTTTTGTGTATTACTTGAGTCCTGTGTACACAGAGATAACACTCATAAGTATTGCATCGCAACTCTGGCTTTATAAAGCCAACTTTGGATTTATAAATGATTCACAACAAATTCAATCCCCCCGTGTGTCTTTGAAGGTATGGTATTGTATGAATAACCAAGTGCTTAGGGTAGGAGGACAATTACTGCACATACATTTGAAATAACTTTGGAAGATCAGTATTATACAGTTGAGGGCGATGACAGCACTGTATGCTCTGGAGTATGAGAATATGATAACATCATGTAGTCGTTTGAATAAATGATATCTAAGTTTCCACTCTCTTAACAAATGAAGCAATTTAAAATGTAAGTTGAACAGCAGTAAGGAATCAGGAGGTTTAAGATGAAGCAGAAAATAAAACCTGACTTAAGACAGCAACAAAAGACAGACAGAACAGCAATGAACTAGGCAGGTACAAGGTGGAAAAAACCCCCATGTGTCGTTTCCCAGTGTGGCCTTGGATCACACGATTACTGAACAGCGTTTATGGGTATCTAGAGCACCGAAACACTGACCACGACTCTGACGTGAGGAATCAGAAGATGCCGTATGCGGGGGAAAATTACTGACACCCAAATATTTCTCTGCAAAATATGACCGACAAAGTTTGGAGAGTGTGCTTTTACTTCGGAGTGTTTTTGAAATGACTACTCCCAACCACCCTAAAACTGGTTGGACTGAAAGGAAACTCACACGGCAAAGCGAGCAATTCTTTGCAAAGGTGTCTAGGTTTCCAGAAAGCACAGAAAGGAGCTGCGTTTAGCTAGCGTTAATATGAAAGTTTCAAAGAATGGTATTTATTCTTATGAAAAGAATAAATCTAACCCTAAAAAGAATTAGTTGGTGAGGGGACTAAAGGCAAGTGTGTTCAGAATGGAACAAATCCTAAGTGTATATGCAGGAAATCCCTTTTCTATGAACAGCAGGGTCAGTTTTGAAATCGTCACACAAAACAAACACCTTGAGGAGAAAATATATCAAGAGATTAATATTATTTAGATCATGTAATAAAACTCTCAAAGACGAATTAACTTTTGTAATAAGATTATAATAGAGTCTTCACAGTTATACAAATTATCTCAGAGTTCACAAAACTCAACCAGTTTCTAAGAATTAAACCATTTCTGGCTAAATCCTTCCGATGCACCTTTTTAATGCTTTATTCAATTTCACTGCAAAGTTTTGATTCACTTGTCATTTGAGTAAGCCTTAAATTATTCCAACTGAAAAGTCACTTTGGTAGGTTTACTATGTTGGTATCTTAAAGGCCTTCATATTAATTTCAGGCATGTATATGAAGTAGCAACATTATTATCAGTCGTTCCTCTGTTATAATTGTGTCTATGTGCCAGTGCATTGTTTTTAAAAAAATATTTTCTGTCAGTGTATACATTTTGCTGGCCTGCAAAACAACTTTATCAGAATTTTCCCCTTTTTTTTTATTTTTCTGAAATGAATTTATTCACATTCAGTTGCTTCCCCACTTCTGAGTGTAATGCAATATAACATTAGGTGAGCCAGTCGCCGTGGAGAGCTGGTGTTTCTCTTGTTCCTCTTATCTCCTTCAGTTTTAGTGACCTTTGCTATTTTGACAAGGGCACAGGCATAGCCTGGTAACTCAGGGAATATTGAGGTACAGTTGTAACAGGCTTACAGGATTTGTGTTAAGCTAACAACACAGGCTTCAAACGCATCAGGACTTGTCTTGAGCAGCTTGGAGCTGTGTTTTAGCTTGTAATAGCAATGATCTAATGACCAAGTGATTATTACAGACTTCGGTTTAGTTTTTCCTTACTTTGGTATAACTTTGTGGTGTAATGCCTTGTTACATGTATTTTTCAATCAAGAGACATTAATAACAAGTATTTATTCTGTGTAAGCAAGAATCGTCTATGACCCTGCAATACAATACAGCAGTGAGGAGTATAGGCATGGGGTGATTGCAGGAACTTTGAAAGCACCAGTTTATACTGAAGGTCCCAGGGCCTCAGTGACGGACATTACCAGTCATCAAAGAGATGCAGTGTTAAGAGCTGTGTAAAACCAGTTTAAACATCACCAAAAGATTTTAAAAGCCCACAACCCACACAGGTATCCAAATAGATAAAATAAACCATACAGAGTAAATTCAGATACAGACTTGCGGACCCAAAACAAGCAAGCCACGGAGCATGTTAGCAAACATATGAAGGTGACTACATCAAACCTAAGGTGAGGAATAAGATACCACCAACGTGATCCTTCTCAAGTGAAGGACTTGGGATGTTCACAGTTCACTGTACACCCCCTTCCAAGACCATCAGCTTTAAGACCCAGAAAGATGCTGGAAGAATGAGCATAACACCAGAGAAATAGAATCATAGAATCATACAATTGTTTTGGTTGGAAGGGACCTTTCAGATCATTGAGTCCAACCATCACCCCAGCACTGCCAACCCCACCACTAACCCATGTCCCTCAGCACCACGTCTGCCCGGCTGGGAAATACCGCCAGGGGTGGTGATTCCTGTTCCAAAAATACTAAATCCATTCAGTGATTTAGTATCTTTCTATGTATTCTGAAATATTGTCTAGATTTAAATGAAGTGACTTAGATAATTCCATAAAAATTGGTGTTTCCCAGTATTTCCAAACTAAATTTTCTTGAAGTCTGAAGCTTTCTATTTGCTGATCTGTCAATGCTGCTCTTCACTGAGTTTAGAGATCTGATTTTTCTCTATATATTCAACTTCTGTTTGAATTTCTGTTAAAATAGCAGACACTCATTTGCTGTCCCGTTCAGATTAATTTCTCAAGTTTTCCTTAAATAAATGTCATTCTATCTTGAAAAAGTCAGATTTTTAGAGAATTTATTTCAAAACTTTCACCAACTTTTTTTCTCTTTGGTTTAATACTTGCAAAGGTTTGCCTGGAATTACTGTCATTCTGCAAATCATTGACTGCAGAAAAAATGCTCTCTATGGCTTTGTCTTTAGACTTCGGTATATTTTGGTACGGCTTTCCATTGAAATGGCTGTGTAAATTATTTCTTTTGTATAGAAGGTATTCAAACATGGGAAGAGTAAAACAATTAAGGTATTTTAAGTCTTTCCGTCTCTTCCTATATAAAAAATATCTTACTGTATATCTTGATACTGTGTATCTATCTATATACAGTACCTACTGTGGGAATTTAAATCTTTTTTTGCGAAGAAAACATTTTTTAGAATGTGTCTTTTCATTACACAGCAGCCTTTCCCATTCCCATCACATCACTGCTCAGTGGCGTAGCGAGCATTTGTCTTGCAAAATGTACAATCTGACAAAGAAATGAATTATAAGGAAAGATGTAAAAAGCACAAACAAAACTTACATAAAGTTGGCATTTCTGGTGGTCTGAAATCACATGCTTTCCAGTTTATTCTAGGCATTCCTTTCCCATTTGTGTTACGTACCCCTCCCAGACAGTCCAGTCACCCTCTGTGTTCTCTGCGCTCTCTTCCCTGTATCTGCAAAAAGAGCAGTCCCAGGCTTCCCCTTTGGCAATGAGAGATGTAGCTGTTGGAAACAAAACCATTTTTTCCTGGGAATTCCACCCTTGTTCCTGATGCATCATTTTACATTATTTTACCACACTCTATTTATTTTATTTATTTATTTATTTACCAATTTTTTTTTTAACCAATATTACCAAAATTTTATATTTATTTATTTTACCAATATTTTTCACAACTACTTCTTCTACAGGTGTAATTATAAAAACACAGGGCCGCGTTAAAAAATAAAGGAGAAATTGAGACACTGACATATACTACTTAAATACATGGTTTAATGATGCTCCCTCCTACTTTTATCTTGTCTGCTTATTTTTATTCATTTTGTAAACTGTACAAGCACGTGGGTTGTCACTTACCTTATTTGTGGAGTCTGAGAGCAATAAGTTGCTTCTGGTGCATTCATTAACAGGTGTATTATTTTTTAGTATGAAGAAGGTATGTTTTTACACTGTAGGTATGGTTGTTACCCCTGGCAAAAATGTTCATGCTTTAACTATACTTAGGTTTTTTTCAGAGTATCATCATTAAACTTTTGGTAATTTCTTATGCTTCAATATTGGACGAAATACACTCTTAGAATGATAGATAATATGCCAGGATACATCCTGTTTCAAAGAATTCTCTGCATTTCTTTCATTGCCATCACAGGAAAAACCAAGCAAAATGGAAGAATTTTAATTAGAGGAAAAACTGAAACTACTTCTGTCTTGAAGAATTAAGGGACTGGCAAACTGTTAAACCAGATGCACAGTCCATTAAAAGTAAAGCAGGCTTTTATTATCAGTATTTTTCAAAACCAGCTGCAGTTAAGAAAAGTGTTATTTCCAACTAAAACTTATGAAGGATACTGAAAGCTGCCTTTGCATGTACTTTCAAGCGGAAGAAGTGTTTTCTGAATATCAGCAGTGTTTGAAATACTGTGAAAGTTTTGCCAACAGAACATGCTGTACTGAAAAATGGAAGAATGCATATCTACTGGCATAAATATTGTTAATATGTTTGGACCACTAAGTTTTACTAACTTTGAACACTTGCAGTACGCTGCTTGTATTTCTAAGAATTTTCCTTGAGCTAAGCAATTGAGTTGTTGGCAGACTGAAACATAAGTCTATTAGGCAGAAAAGTTATTTTCTTTTCTGCTGACTGGAAATGAAGCACGGGATATTTTTCTGAGGTTGGAATTTTGGCTTGTTAAACTTTTGATTAGTAAAAAAATTGCAAAGTTAAGTTGCGATATCATGAATTGGATGATATATTGAGAGTGGGACAAATTAATTCAAGTGGATATTTCATTTTGTAATAAAAATGGAAACTAATTAAATAGATAAAAGTCATAATTAGTTCTTAAGAAATAGAGCCAGGGGAAAATTTTGACATATCAGCAATCTGTCAGAATCTTGGGAAGTAGGCATATATAGTTTTATGTGTTCTATTGCATTCTATTGCAAATGAAACATTAATAACAGATCTTTCAAGGAAATTTTGAGAATAGGTAAAGAAAAACTGTGCTAACTGACATAATAAGGTCCACTGCCTCAAAGCCAAGTTGCCACGTTATACATTGATTTCTTCATCATCAGGTTTGTTTAGGTGGAAGATATTCAGCTAATTTCTGTTTCTGTTGCAACAGAATTCACAAATAGCTTAAGCTCATGAAAATCTCCATAGCTTCCACTCTAGATTTCCAGCCTCTCTTACCTAATTAACTAATAGGCTTTTTCTCCTACAAAGTTGTAACGAGGTTACTGTCTAACCATATTGCAAAAAGCTGTGCGCAGGATGAGTCATTTTCATCAAATATCATGAATGGCATTAAGAACACCGAGGTCTTTTGGATTTAACGGAAAAATCATTCAGATTTTTAACATCATTCAGAATGTATTTTTTAAAGCTGTATTGGCACTTATTACAGATCACTTATTGTTTTATTAGATAAAAACATTCATAGAAACATCAGCAATAATGGTTTCTTGCTTCTTGTATTTCATTTGCATTTCTTTATTCCATGATGTACTCCATCTCTATTTAAGTTGAGTTTTAATACAACTTTCCTCTGATAAAATCATTCAGCCTTTGAGCCAAGCCTCAAAACAAAGCTGCTTTTTTTTTTTTTTTTTTTTCCCAGAAGAAACAGGAATGTAAACATAGTTCCAAATGTCTCCTTTGTCTTTTCACAAGACTACATACAGAATTTTCTGATCTGGTGCTCCAAAACTGATTTCTAAACTTTCAGTAACAAAATGTGACAAATCACAAAGTTTTACCTTTCACTGGTGCCTTCTTTTTCTCACCTTGAAAATGCATTTTCATGCATTTTCTTCCCGGACTTTGTTTTGTTCTGGACTTCACCAAACTTTCTTACGCTCTCAAGTATAATCCTCCTTCTTTTGAAAAAAACGATATAAATTAAATTTTAAATTACTGTTTATGCAGTGCTTCCTGGTTCGTACCAGTCTGTTGATAATTAAAATTATTTTTATTTTTTTAAAAACATTTAATTTTCCTCAAAAATGCAGCCATAATACAATAATAGATTTTATAATGGGTTTGGTACTATATTTGCTGTGGAGGGAGTTCATTTTGAGCAGGCCCTCCTCTAAGAAAGGCCCGTCCTTATAGCATATAGAATTAAATTCCAGCAATCAGCAAGAATAATGTTGCAGTGAATTTTACCTCCCACATGCAACTAACATTTTGTTCATTTCACTAAAACTGTTTCATTTGATAAGGTTTTCTCAAAGAGTGTTTGCAATCTACTTATAATTACTCCACCGATGGAAAATGTGATTTATTTCGGTGTGTTGATCCCAGGTGGTTGCCAGAGAAACATATGTAGCGATGAATCTTGTATAATCTTTTATATTGCCGTAGTCAGCACCCTCCTCTATGCGTCTTCTTTAACGTTATGAAATCCAAAAAACGTTTAAAACATCTTCAATGTGATGATCTACGTTAGATAGAAAGTCGTAGTCATTAGGTATACAGGCATAATTACTGGTGTTGAGCAATTTTTGTAGCATATAGCAGAGATAAAGGAAAATGGGAGGTTTTGGTAACAAATGCTTATCATAAAACCTCGAGTTTGTCTGTCCGTGCTTGTTTTATGTATGTGTATCTTCTTGCGCACCATTTGTGGGAGAGGGAGTGACTCCTGACTTTAGAGAAAGGCTGCATGTATGATGAGGTTGTGCTAATAAAAAAAATATTTATGCTGTTAGGAAAATACAGCTTGAAAGTTGTTGAAGAAAAACAGGATTATAAGTAGGGTGGCCAAAAGCACAAACAGGAAGTGACCGCACAAAATGGAAGTGCAAGCGCAAACGCCAGCGATGTAGGTAGTTCAAAAATGGTCAGTACTGTGTCATTCAAGAAATGCCACCTTGGGAGCTGGCTGGGTTTTTTGGGGGGGTGGGGGATGGGGTTTTTTGATAACGAAGAGAGGAAGGAAATGTAAACCACACCACATATAGATAATTGAGATACAACATGGAATTACCAAGTAATGAAGTATAAGCAATTATGCCATCTGCGTTAGCAGCTGTAAAAAGATGACTCTGAGTGACACTGGCTTCAAAAGTGAGAAGGAAGAAACTGTTCACGTAAACACCATATTCCACCCAGCAAAGAGAAGGAAGAGGCCACCCGAGCCCTAGTTAACAGCAAACTCCCCCTCGAGAAGAACATGGGACTGATTTGTTGCCGTTCCTGCTGCACTCCTGGGACCCCTGTTCCCAGGAAGTGTGAAAACACCGGAGAAAGGGGGCAATACCAGACAATCCTTAAGGTCCCTTCCAACCTAAACCGACATTAGAAAATTTGTGTATATCAGTTTTCATTGTGCGGTTGGGAATGAGCTGAACAACTGAGCAATCTGAACTGTAAATGCAATATAATTGTAACAAGAACACTAACAACTCTATGATTAGACTGTTTAGACTTCGACTAACAGTAAATTCTTGACTTTGTTTAAAGTTGCCCAGCTGGTTGATCTGGGATCAGTGGCCTGGAGGGCAGGCTGTTAACGTGGATGCAATGTTGCTTTCTAGACAGGAATAATATTTCTGGGAGGCAGCGCATATTTCTGTAAGGAAAATGGTCGGGTGTGACCTTCTGGAAGTAGGTAGTGTAATTTTGCGAGAAAAATGGTGATTTCTAGTTTCAAGCTCCTCTCAAAGATTTTATGAGCAAGAAATTATTCTTTTATCAATAACAAATAAATTTTATTAAAAACCGATAAATGCCAGGACCTACACAGAAATAACATGTGTTTACACGTAAATAGATTACACATAAAGCGATTACTGCCATCTACACCTTCTTCTCGTTCAATCCCTAATATTGCAATCGACCATTTAAAAAGATTCTAGTTCTTTGGGATACGCAGTAGAATTTCTTCTCTGAAAAGCCTACAATGCTAGTGATTTCTTTTAAATTATCATTTATTTATTTTAATTCAAATATGCTAAAGAGCAGTTTTTGCTTTGTGGGTTTTTTGTTTGTTTTGGTTTTGTTTGTTTTGTTTTTTAATAACACAGAATTTGTAGGCAGTGGTCATACAAATCCCTGACAAATCAGGAAAAAGTTAAGAAGTAACTCTGCAGTGGTATGCTGTTAGTGTGGAGTTCCTCCTGTTTTGAAGTAGGTGGTGATAACTAGGACTCCCAGGTGCTACATATTATTAAAACCATCATAATAATATAGTGCCTAGTGCTCCAGAACCACCAGGATGGAGCTCAGCGCTTGCTGCTAGTGTCTCAGCTCCACGGGGAACGTGAGAGATGAAGTGAGGAACGCAATCTTGTGAAAAAAATCTCAATAGGATTAGACCAGCTGTTTTCTATAAATATTCAATAGCAGCCAATAAAAATACCTCCAGAATTTGACATGGAGAGACAGTATGTAGAACTAAAGAGCAGAGCATGGTCCATGTATCCCTGTGCCGTTGCAAGGGAGCAGTAACAGCTGCAGCAGGAAGACATGGTGGGTAGGAATTTCCTCTTCATTCTCTCTTGACCTCTGCAGACAGAGAATTATCTGAGGCTTCCATTATAGCTAATTGAACAAAACAGATATCTTAAGCGACTTATCTGATTCTGAAATTGGTTTTTAAAATTGCTTGTACTACAGAACTAATTGTCTCCTCTCCTACCTGTAAAAGGATGAGGAGCAGAAAAACGGCACGCTGATTTTTTTTTTTGTCTCTCTCATTTCTGCAAGGTGTCAAGAAATTCTGCACTCCTTTAAAAGGTCTGCGTGTTTTCCTGTATGCATCAAAATACTCTCTGGAAAAACAATTTCCTCTATGTATGACTTGATCCTGGTAAGGATAACTTCCTAGCAGCTCTACAATATACTCTGTGTGTACTGCAACCACAGGTTGCAATTCTTGCCAATCCTTTGAGAGGTCATACAAAAAATAAAAGCTTTCCAGTACTTCAGAGGTTTCAAAAACATTAATCAGCCACATTCTAGTTCAAATTTTGTTGTTTTCTTTCTTTTTGTTTATCCTCCAGAAGTTGAAAACTCTTAACATACCTTTCTACTGCAAAGTTCTGCGCTTCCTGCTCCTGTGGACCTATTTAATCAGAGGTCCCTTTAATGAGCAGACTGTAAGGACCAGTTTCTAGATCATTTTGTCAGATCTCTTGCACTTACAGGGGCCTAAATGTCATAGTTATTCTTGTATCTATGCCTGTATTGAATGTGCGCATCTGAAAAGAGAGTATAATACATAACCAATCTTTCAGAGAGGAACTCTGTTTTAATGTTAAAAGAAAAATGAATTCCCCATTTCGTCTAAGAGGTTGTTATACTTCTTAATTTCCAGCTTCCATTTCTGTGAACTTCTGTCATGGTCAATCATTCTTTTTAGACCTTCTTAGAAGATTAAGAGAATATAAACCCCAAATATTCATACCAGATCCACAAAAATACTTTTCAGAAACATAAACATGAGTAACATAATACTAAACAGTTGGCACAATTCTCATTCCTTGACTTTAGATGTTGTGTTAAAACTGGAAGGAGTGCTAGTAAAGCAGTTGAAAAAGAGTAATATAAATTTTCTTCTACACAAAAATCCCTAAGTTACATTTATTTATATGACATTAAATGAAAATATAGGGAACATTCATTTGAGAAATTTGTGAATCTGAAATTTCATGTTAAAGCTGGGAAAGGGCTGATGATTCATAATGGCTGAACATTCTACTTTTTAATGCTAAAGGAGAATTGTTACTTGGACATGACAGAAATATTTTCCTGGATCAAAGCATGTTTGTCATGGAATGAAATAACTTGACATTTTGTCATAATGTTTATCAGAGCATCTTTGCTTTTTGCAGGACAAAAAAGCCACTTAAATCTCTGAAACAGATATGGTCTTTCAATAAGAACTAAGCATCAACTACTTTCAAGACCAGAATTATAAAAAAATGTAAAGGAATATACAGTTCTGAAACACAATTTTTGTAATCTTAAAAGCTTAAGAATAACCCCCAAACATAAACATTAGATTCTTAAAAATATTTTTCTTTGTTCAGTTCAAAATAAAATGTATTGTGGGTACTTTTATGAAAGAAAATTTGGTTTTTTTAGTTAGCTCAGGTTGTTTATATTTTATTTTAAAAGATTTAGCATAACAATTCATTGAGATAACTGTGAATAACTTCTAAGATTTGTCAGCAGCTCTTAACAAATCTAATGTTTTTAATGTTCTGGAAATGTTACACAGTGCCTATTTTTAAATCAGAATGCTATTAACTGCATTGTGAAATTCCCAGGCTATTATATATTTAGCTTTGTTTCACATCAGCTATTTTCCAAAAAAACTCTGTTGAATAAGATTAAGTATGTTGCTATTGTTAAATCTTTTTTAACTGAATCTGAGATCTATTTTTTTATCATTTTACCTCAGACTTGATGGAAGAGTAACAGCCTGCACTTACCTGGGTCATTCTCCTTCTTTTTGAAGTTGTTGTATAATGCCATCAGTGTTCAGTCTGCTGGAAATTCCGTGGTATTCCAAGATTTATTAAAAATTTATATCATCATTAAATGTTTACAACATGTAGATATTGTTTTATACCTATTTGCTTACTAATGGACTGGAAAGTACTTCATCTTCCTTGTGTGATAAGAGGATTCATCATGCTGTTTCCTTCTGAGTAAAGAATAGAAATATATATTGAACTCTTCTATTTTCTTCCATCATTAACTGCATTACCATCGTATTCTAGTAATTAGTCTTTGTTAGTATGTTTTTGCTGTCATATTCTTCACACACTTATCTCTGTTTTCCCTACTCCTGCAGTCCATGGATTTCTCTTTGCTAGTACGTGCTCCCTTAATCAATTTTCTGAAGTGATAACCACATTCCTTTTTGTAACTCCTGTATATTTTTTTAATTAGTTGTAGCATTTGCCTTCTACAGAAACAGGCTAGGTATTTAGGTGACTCATATGGCAGGATGAGCAAGGTGCCTTGTTTAGATGTGTTTTTATTACACATGGTAAAAGACCTGATATTCCACAACCAGTAATATGCTTTCATTTTCCAGTGCCCATTTGAGTACAGGAAAAGGGTGAATATTCAAGGGATTTGCTATTTACAGTTAAAAATACATATAGCCTCCGTTTAAAATTCATTGTTTCTATTTAAAATACCATTTGAATTCTTGGAGCTGCAAAGTATTAAGGATATGAAGCTGTAGTTCTCAGTTTTCTGTACTTGCCAAAGTCTAGATTAATTTAGAGCGAACAGAAGAAGGTTGACTCTTCTCTGTTAGAGGCCAGTTGCAAATTCCTAACACCATGGTCTCCTTTCCCAATTTCTTTGCGAAGTCCCAGAACGTAGCGAATACACAACCAACATGGCAATCTTCCTTCGTACTTTATTGAGTGAGATCCTAGTATTGTATGCAGGATAAAAGGAACCACTCCTAATTAAATCATGGGCAGTTAAAATTCTATTTAGTATTGATCATGCATTTAACAGCAAAGACTCCAAGATACCAGATCGCTATCTATTGACATCCTAGCCCCTTGAGAGGTAATTAACGATGAAGCCAGCGGTATCAGATTAAACATTTTGCCTGTGGTTTATTCTCTGTGTGGGATTTTCTTCTGGCCTTCTTTACAACGATCACACTTGGGAATAAACCAACAATTTTAAGTTAAGGTGCCATAGCCGTCATATCAAATAAAAAAGACTGTCATTTCTTTTTGCAATGATTAAATAATTTTGAAAATTTTAAAAGCTTTTAAAAAAATATTTTAAACTGTTTGCACAAAGTATCTTCAATGAAGAGCTCTTTGTGTAACTTCTAAACATTTACATCTGTGAATAACCCTAATGAGAAGAAATTAGTTTTGTATTTAGTAAATACATTAGCATGATTTTTTTAATAATCCAAACACATAATTTTAAAGTAGCAGTGTCAAGGTAAGTACTACATATTCAATCATTTATTTTCGGGTTTTATGTGAGGGATGTTCAGTATTAACAAGAGAGAATATAGTCTTGTGATTTCATTTAGCTAAATTTTGACCGATGTTGTTCTGAGGTTAATTAAATTTTATTGTGAAGAAAGAGGAATAAATATTATAACAGTGAGAAAATATGAAATACTTGCTTCATGACAGAAGAATGATATACAATTAAAAGTTTTAATTAGTTCTTTACTATATTTAAAATAAATAGTTTATTAAGAACATATACTTTAACTTTTTCAATCCTACCTCACAGTCAAGAACTGGAACTTGAAAGCAGAGGCTTGGTTTTTAATAGTAGCCAAAAAGCTGATGTAATACTTAGAACTGAAGGAAATACAGAGCAGAACAGGAAACTTGATTATGTCACTGAATAAATTCATGGTACACCTGCAGCTTGACTAACGTGTGCTGTAGTGAAAGATGAAGTAGAAATCACAATTAAAAAAAAAAAAAGAAAAAGGTACAGAAAAAAGATAAAAAACCATCAAATGTAGAGAGCTTCCTGCAAGAAGTGAATAAATAGATTTAGATGCGTCAATATGGAGAAAGCGATGATTCAGGGGAGGGCACGATAGAAATTTAGGAACTCATGAGAGCTGGGGAGAAAGAGAACAGGAATGTACTGTTCATTGACTCTTCAATCCAGGAACTAGGTGGCACTTCATGCAATTACCAAGGCATACATTCAATATAAACAACAGGAGGGAGTTCTTCACACAACATGTGATTGAACTGTAAGGCTGCTTCATGTAGATGCTAGCAGTCTACCGGCTTAAAATTATGGAAAAAGAATCTAACAAGATAGAGGGGGAAAAAAAAAAAAAAGATGACGTTGCTCAGAGTCATTGAGCTGCAGATTGCTGGAGGCTGAGAGAATATTCTGGGGAAATACCATTCCATGTTTGTGCTGTTATACTTTTTCCTACACGTTACCCATCTTCTAGACTGATGTGGGCATTTCTGCCTTTTTATATTTAAAGGATCTACTGAACAGAGATGTAATTGTCACTTGCTGAAATGTTTGCAGAGCAGTAGATATCAGGCCGTGATGAAAAATCTGCTGGTCTTTAAAAAGAAAAGTCAGTCAATGAGCTTTTATCTGAGTTCCTGCAGGATCTTACCTGTTTGTAAAATTAATGTAAAATAGCCTCAATAGACTCTATATACTCTTCCAAAAAACCCATAACCACACCTGTCCCCCAAAAAAGCTGATAAAACTAAAAACCACCAGCTCCTTGCTAATTTTGTTTAGACAGTCAGCCAAAATTGTGTAAACCTCTTGAAGGATTGCATTGCCTTCCCAATTATATGGCATTTACGTGAGTTCAGGAAATAGTTCTCCAGCCAAGCAGTTGTGAGATGTGATCCCACGCTTCTTTGCTCTCGTGCCTTGCCTTCGTCATGAATTCTTTTGGGCTGTTCTCCTGAAGAAACAAGCTAATGATGGCATGAGACAACACGTCCTTCCTGAAGAAAGGAGGAAAATAGTAGTGAGAAAACCAGAAACATACCAAAGAGCATCAGAAAATTCCCTTGTCACACAATTTTATTTCTCACTGCAAAGAGAAAAATGAAGAAGATTCTGAACACAAAATGTGGAAGGGCCTACTGAAGTTACATATTTAAATAGGTGAATTACCACATTTTGGATCAGTTTGAAATATTTTGAAGGAAAGATCATTTCAGTAAAAATGAAGGCCACAGTTCCCAACTACATATATTTCTGCCTCTCCATTCAGATAGAGCTAAAAATCAGTGTTACAGTGATGATCCAGTGGTTTTGCAGACAAACAAATCTTTAGAGAAATAGGCTGAAAGTTTTGTTCTGACGATAATTTCCAATTAAGGGTGTGTTACCTAGCTACCTAGGTGCCTGTCACTTAACTGCAGCTTCACAATACAGGTACTAGTGTGTTCCTACACAACAAAAATATTATGAGTATTTTGAAGGTTTTATGTGTTCTGGCAGTGAAAGAGAGAGATTTTCCTGTGCTGTCAATTTACACCTTTAAGCTTACAAGCTGGAGTAGCGGGCCGGTGGGAACCTCATGAGGTTCAACAGGACCAAGTGCAGCATCCTGCACCTGGGTTGGGGGAACGCCTGGTATCAGTACAGGATGGGAGATGAAGGGATGGAGAGCAGCCCTGCTGAGAAGGATTTGGGGGTGTTGGTGGATGAAAAGCTGGACATGAGCCGGCACCATGCACTGGCAGCCCAAAAAGCCATCCACATCCTGGGCTGCTCCGCTTGGGGGAGACCCTCCTGCAGTGCTGCCTCCAGCTCTAGAGCCCCCAACATAAGAAGGACATGGACCTGTTGGAGCGGGTCCAGAGGAGGCCATGAAGATGCTGGGAGGGCTGGAGCCCCTCTGCTGTGAGGACAGGCCGACAGAGTTATAGGTGTTCTGTCTGGAGAAGAGAAGGCTCCAGGGAGACCTTAGAACCCCTTCCATCACCTAAATGGAGTTTATAAGAAAGATGGGGACGGACTTTTTATCAGGCCCTCTTGCGATAGGACAAAGGGTAATGGTTTTAAACTAGAAGAGATAAGTTTCAGACTAGATATAGGGAAGAAATTTTTCACTCTAAGGGTAGTGAAACCCTGGCCCAGGTTGCCCAGAGAAGTGGTGGATGCCCCATCCCTGGCAATATTCCAGGCCAGGATGGATGGGACTCTGAGCAACCTGCTCTGGTTGAAGATGTCCCTGCTCATGGCAGGGGGGTTGAACTGGGTGGTCTTTAAAGGTCCCTTCCAACCCAAACTCTTCTATGAGTCTATGATTCTCTTCAGTTGCCCTGTTTGGTTCGTCTGCCATTTCTATCATTGATGCTTTCCATTTTCCACCAGAAGTTTTTGGAAATGGGAGGCCAGTAACACCAGTCCAGGACTACCCTGATTAAATCCAGAGAAGATCCTTGACTTCAATGGAGTTTCTGCATTTACAGCAGAGTATGCAACAACAATGACTTAATTATTTTTTTAATCGAAAACATACTTCTTTGCAAACTGTGGTGACCATAGAAAAAGAAATCAATTAATTATGGACTACATTGCATTTGACATTCATATCTGAGAAGTTTTATTGCCTTCCAGAGTGAATAGATTAAATAGGTTTTGGCCCAATCTAGCATATTTTTAATTTTTTTTTCTTTGTGGAGAAACATTTAAATAACATTCCTAAGACATTCGCACAAAAGGGAGGATGTTCTAAATAAAGACTTCCTATTGAGATTTAATTCTATTGTTCCGAGACATTGCAGCACATATTATCTCTTCCTACTGAGATTCCACTCTCCCTCCTACTGCATTTTCTAATTGAAATCTTTTTTGTGGAAAAAATGACAATTCTGTATTATGCTTGTAATTTTAAATGTCAGCAAATTATGTCAGTAAGCAACCTTCAGAAGGGAGTTTGCATTAATAATTTTGAGTTTCCTACAAATTGAGTGATGTGTAAGTATTTGTCTGTAACTCCTTTGGATTACCAGCCCTGCCATTTCAGGGATTCTGTTTTCAGAATCTGAGGAGAATTGGTCAGGAAACAGTTTATCAAATTTTTTAGTTTGACATTTTTGGACTGTGACTTGCCTGTTGACCAAGGCATTGTTTGGGACATGATATTCACAGCAGCGTCAGCGGCCACCTCATGAGACAGATTTTTTAATTAAAAAACCAAATCCAAGCGCACTTTGAAAGTAGCTGAATGCAAAACTATATCCGATGCGCAGAAACTGTGGTCCTACTTTCAGAGAGGAAGGCAACACGCATAAACTGAAATTAGGGGTCAGCGGGGACATCAGACACTTGGTGTGTCTCGCTTTGTGTCACATCACACAGGTATGGCCTAATGCAATGGCCTGGGTGTATAAACAGGGGATGGCACTAGGAAGGCAATTACCTGGTTTTATCTCTAAATATTTATACATAAATATTTACTATATATTGGCTTACTATATGTATATAGTATAGATCAGGCCAATATTGAAATCTGTTTGTGATGATTACCGTTGAAAGAATGAGTAAGGTAAATAAGGAGACATACGGACATTAGTTTGATAGATTTAGAGAGACTGAAAGCACCCCATCTATTTATCTTGTCAAAATGAAGAGGTGATTTGATTACAGTCCATAAATATTTTCACAGGGTGAAAATAAAAGATTCATTAATTTAGTAGGAAAGGACATAACAAAGACAGCTGGCAGGAAGATGAAGCCACACAAATTCGAATAGAAAGTTAGAATTTAATTGAGAGTATAGTTGATTGTCTCTTAGAGTACGTGGAGAAGCAGTACCTCCTCTAACTCTCGTGTTTCAGATGAGAACAGTACCTCTCATAGACACAGATTTTTATTACTGTGTTTTCTGGAATCCAGTTTACTGTGGCTCCAAATGTTTTTAAATATTAATTTCATGCTAACTCAAAGTCTTTTTTGTTTGTTTGCTTGTTGGTTTTGGTGGTTATTTGTTGTTGTTGTTTTTATTTTCCCTGGGTAAAATAATCTGTTTGCAGCGAAAGGAAATAGAGTCCACTTTTCATATTTAGGATCATATCCTGGTTTCGGCTGGGATAGCGTTAATTTTCTTCCTGGGAGCTGGTATAGTGCTGTGTTTTGGATTTAGGCTGAGAATAATGTTGGTAACACACTGAGGTTTTACATGTTGTTGAGCAGTGTTTACACTAAGTCAAGGACTTTTCAGCTTCTCATACCGCCCTGCCAGCGAGGAGGCTGGGGGTGCACAAGAATTTGGGAAGGGACAGGGTCAGGTCAGGTGACCCCAGCCAGCCAAAGAGCTAGTCCATACCGTATGACGTCATGCTCAACACATAAACGGGGGAAAGCTGGCCACGGCTGGGCTCTGCACGGGGCAGGCTGGGCATCGGTCGGTTGGTCATCACTTGTCTTTCAATTCTCTCCTTCATCCCACCAGGGGTCGGGAGTAAGTAAGCTGGGGTTAAACCATGAGAGATCACAGGATAATCATGACTTTTCTATTTTAACATCATTATTTTCATTTAGTATTTTATTGTTCTTGTTGTATTTTATTATTTCATTTTATATATTCATTTTGTATATTCATTTAATTATTATTTTGATAATAATCTCAAAATACATTATTTTTCCATTTAAAGATTTTTGAAAAATTAAAAAAGAAATTAAATGCCAAACAATTAAATAATTAAACAAACACTTACTCTTTCTCTTTTTTCTTTTCACTTCCTTAATCACTCCCATATCAAATATAACTGGAAATCAGAACAAAATAAAGATGATTTGTCAGCAATGAAACATTTTTCTTTCTTCTGAAAAAGAGATTTGGCCAAAACATTTCCCATAGTCTAAATTTATCAAAGTTGTCCTTTAGTTTGCAAGTTGTTAAATTCAAGCTAGATTGAAATGTAATAACAAGAAGTCAGGTTAGTCAAGCTCTGAAAAGTGGAAGAGTTTGTACCAGAGGTATTATGAAAACCGAAAGAACGGGTGATGCCATTTCTGGAGATGGCAAGTTTTTTTGCAGGATGATCTAGTGTCCTGTTCCTCCTCTGTTAGAGTCAAGGTTGGGAAAGGTTACAGCTCTGCTTGAAGAAAGGCTCAGGCTGGACGCATCCAACTAATACTTCTCCTGTAGTCAGCCAGCCTTTCCCTTTCATCTTTTTACTGGAAATCTCAGATAAGTTCACCTCTTTTTTCCTCTCCTCTGAGTTTCAGATCAATACAGCTGAGGGTTTTGTTTATGAAGCTACTTGTCAAACAGGCTCCAGATAATGCTGAGGCACTAATGCCTTTTTAAAATTCTGTTGGGTTATATTTAGTTAATAAACTTGTTTAGTTTACAATCAATACAGATGAAGGACTGTTTGTATGATGCTTGCTAAGTGTTATTAAAAAAAGGTGCTGACTGAGACAGAGGAATTGATATTTTGTACTTGTACTTTAGGAAAAAAAAAACCATGGGCCAAAGTAACTTCTACCTGCAGAGATAAATATATCGTTTCTCTCTCATTCTAACATTAGACCCAAATTAAGACAATGTTAAATCTTGAAAATAAAAATGAGACATTCTTCTGAAAAACTCACTATTTCTCAGAGCCATCACAATGTCGGAAATATTTGCATGGAGTTTGCAAAAGGCACAGAAAAGAGAATGTTACAGGCAAGAAGGTTTGTTAGGTCTCACAAGCCTTTATTTATGGAAGAAACAAAAGTCTTGTTTTCAGTGGAGCAGCCGTATTCTCCTCAATTCATATTCAGTTGGCACCTTTGCCCCAGTCCTTTGGCCACACCGTGGACAACACCTGATTTTGTGTGAAAGAGAGCTAAGAGTGAAGACATAAGAATTATCTAAGTAGACATTGGAAAACATTAACAAAAATTATAACTGCACATAATCTACTTCAGCAAGTATTAGTTATTAAATTGACAGGTCAATCAAGGTCTTCCAGGTTTATGCCAACATAACGGCACACACTCCTGAGAAGATAATTTGGGCCATTAATATATTATCTTAGATGATTCCTTAATGCAAACACGTAAATTGCTAACACTGAACCACTTTAATTAAACTACATCTTATTAATTACTTGTAGACTTCTAAAAAGGAAGTCAAATGTTGCAGATACCAGTTTATAATCTTTAATGATGCCCTGGTATAGGAGATCCTATTATAGTGCCATGATACCTTCCATAAATTGGCTGCTGGGTTTAATCGGCACAGCGGTATTACAGATCCTGCGCCTGCTGCTCTGGTTTTCTGTTCCTTAGAAACTTTGTATGGGCTGAAAGGAGCATTCACGATAGAAAATCTTTTTTGACATGAGGAGGATTCTCTACCAGAAACACAGAAGATGTCATGACACCACATATCTCTGTTTCAGCCCACTGTACCTGAGCCCACCCAGTTTTGCCACCCTTTTCCTTACTGCATTGCAAGAGAACCTTCAAGTATCCAAATCAGAAATTAATGCTACTACTACTGAAAAGCTGCCAATGCCGTATTTCCATGACGTCCTTTGAAACCTCTGCTCTGTTTAAATGCCTGGGACATTTTACTATATTATGGTATAAGTAAGAAGGATCTCTTTTTTCCCAACTTTTTTCAATATACTCACAAGAATGATTTCAAGTTCTTAGCTGATAATTTCTCACTGCTTTAACCTTCATGTTCCTTTTCCCCATAGATTTTCTCCACATAAGTATGCAGTATAAACTTTGCCATGTTTAATTTAAAGTGTAAGATCCAAATGACAGAGATCTGTCACTTTTTTTCTATCTGAAAGAGGCAGTTCACACCTTGGAGATTAGAAATAATAAAAACATATAATAAGACTCAATATTAACACATATTCCCAGGCTGATTTCCTTGTCCCAAGATGTTTTTGGCTTCTTATCCTTGAACAAAGGAAAGCATATATTGAGATTATCTTGCGTATATATTTTGAAATTACAAAGTACATTCGATTTAATGGCAGATATTTCATTTTGCTTAGCTTGTATTTCTGAAACAAAGTGCCAGCAACAGTTAGAGGTGATAATCAGATGACAGAGTGGGAAAGAGGAAGGTGCCCAAAATAGAATTTATTAGGTGCTATGGGAGATTAAAAGAGGAGTTTTTTAGGCAGGAAAAATGAGCACAGAAAAGAGTTTTGATTAGGGGGTGAAAAGGATGGCGCATTAAACTACAGTTAAACATTTTTGTGACATAGTGGGGCATAAAGATCTCATGTATAAAATAGCTATTACAAAATTATTAGTTGTAATGAATTCATAGAAAAAAAATAAGGATGGGAAGGAAGAGGGAAAAGCTAATTTTAAGTTGCATTTTGTATTGAAAATCTAGCACAAATCTTGCTGATTCTGTGTGGTGGAATTCCTATTTTTAACACGAGCACTCACCAAATTTTCCAGAGTTCTGTGAGTTGTGACTGGTTTGTCTCTTTCAGAAACCCAGAGCAGCATGACTGTCTCATCTATCCATTGCAAGCAAAAATTGGTACTAATGAAGCAGATTTCTTTGCAGTTAACAAGACCTGAGTTTTCAAGAAATGGACATTATTTTCCAGGTGTCTGTAAAGAATCTTGTGGCCACCTTCCTCCTTCACCTTTCTTATTAACGGTTAATAGTCTGGCTGGCAGCAAAATTTCCTTTCAAAGTTTCTTTAAGTAGCATTTATGTTCCAGTGGCAGTACGCTGTTTTTTGGATTTGGCAAATATTCCTCGAGTAGCCTTAAGATGATTTGACTCTTGTAGGCTTATTGGCTTGGGCCTTAAAATCAGAACAGACTGAGGATAAAGCTTTCTTGTATAGACAAAAGAGACAAGTGTGCAGAAAAGCATATATGCTCCTTTTGGTGGTTTAAATAAAACAACGAAACCAACCAAAACCAACATTGCAGTATTTGGAGATGCGCGCGCACACACAAAAATGAATTTACTGTTGGAGATGTGATGCAAGTTCTCTAATAAACTAGTCTAAAGAACAGAGAGAGTCACAACCCCTGAAAGAATAAGCTACGTGTAAGTGACGGACCATGTAATACAGCGCTGTGGTTGCTTGGTGTAGGTCACAAGGTCCGTATGGAGTTCGCGAGGTCTCAGCACTGGGTCGGTCACTCTTGCTCCATGTGAACTCCTCTTCACCTCCCACAGCTTTATTTTCCATGGTTTCGCTGGGACAGCAATTTCTCTAATTGACCAGGTGTCTACAGCTAATTCCTCTTCATTTCCAGTGGTGTATGTTACAGCCATCCGCAGTTGTGTTGTAGGTAGAATAAGGTATTTACCACAAATGTGGTGACGTAGTGCAGAGACCTACAGGCTCCGTATGAGAGTGGGCACCTTGAGGAGATCCAAGGTGTAGCTAGGCGTGGGGGCCATAACCCTGGGAGAAAGAGTAGAAACTCAAAATACCTGTGCGTAACAATTTTAACTGCAATATTATTCTTTCTTTTTTCTGTTACAATTGTATCTGGCCTGATAATGATTAGACTCTTCAGGTTTCAGTTATTCTAACAATATATTTTTGGCTTTACTTATATATGGGGTGTGCTGCTGCTTTGACGGGGCACAACGTTTCGAGCTTAACAATAGCTCTAAGGGTCTGATCTTGTAAATCACACTGAGCAGTGTAACTGGTGTAGTAACTACATGATTATGTCACACATGGCATATTTTCAAAAAACTATTTTAAAATATAATGTAGTACTGCCAAAACTTGATTTTTAGAGGTGCAAACCACTGTTTTTTAACAGCTTTTTCTAACCATAATGAAATTAGTTTGAGCCTGTTCAAAGTCCGTGAAAACTCTTCCTGATCTTAGTGAAGTACTAAAGATAACAACAAGGAGGAAATATTTTTCAAGATTTCAATATAGCAACTTACTCCTTTTTGAAATATTGGCATTTCTTTCCTCTCCTTGCTGGAGCCTTCCCCTGAAAAACATGATGAAAATTTTAAATTTGGTGAATGCAAGATCAAAACAGTACCTTTTACTGCACCGTAAGTATTTCCCTTATATGCATTTAAAATCACTTACATACACTTAACAACACTGACTAGATCATGTGGAAAATTTTTGCTGGAAAGCATAAGGAACACTAATTCCTAACATGCTCTTTTTCTGGGGTCTGTTACAGTAACGGACAAGTCTCTCCCGGAATATGGAGGCTACGATGATTTTCTTCTGCCTGTCAGTAGGGATGGGGTAGTTTAAGCGTGATTTAAAAGCAATTAATGCATTTGGGCATGTTACACATGAGCATTTATAAATTTCACTGGTGTCTTCTGGCGGTCACTGTACTTCATGGGTACCGAAGCCTTGATTTTAGATAGACAGAGATGCCAGGAGGTAATTTAGAATCATAGAATCCCCTAGGTTGGAAGAGACCTTTCAGATCATCAAGTCCAACCATCAACTCAACACTGCCCACCCCACCCCTACCCCATGCCCCTCAGCACCACGTCTGCCCGGCTGGGAAACACCTCCAGGAACTGCGATTCCACCACTGCCCTGGGCAGCCTCTTCCAATGCTTACCAACTCTTTTGGTGAAGAAATTTTTCTTAATATCCAATCTACCTGTTGGATTGCAATCTAAAAATCTATTTTAGCAGGTCTGAGTATAAAAAGGGCCATGATAAAGCATGTGAAACCCAAAGTTTCTGCCTTTTTCTGAATGCTGGTGGAAGGAGAAGTTTGGCTCCAGCTGGGTAATAGCCAGACTCCCATGCTATTCGCTTAGCAGCAGTGCCTGTTAAAAAACAGAATCCAAATCTGTTTAAAGTATTTTTCCTTAGCATGGTAGTTCTTCAGAAATTTGCATAATGCTCCAAAGATGCAGAGAAGTATTATTATCTCCATTTTACAACTGAGTAACAGAAATACTGACACTTCACTGAAATTATGCCTCAAAACCTGCCAGAATATAAAACGAAAATTAGATATTTTGCGTCCTCCATTAGCTTCTTTAGTGCCACTAGCAACAAGTTTTCAAATCAGTATGCTGAGCTGCAATGATTGTGGTGTTAGATTACCTTGTCTCCAGAATCAACATCAGGATCCCCCCCAAAATAAAATAAATAAAAGCAGATATAAACCATGTAAAAAATGACACACCTGATGCACAGTATGGGGGAACGCCTTCCTCTGCTGAGCTGCAAATACAAATTAGAATTTCCCACTCTACTGCTAATCCACTCAAAAAGCTCATTTAATTCCACATAAATCTTGACTAAGAGATTTTTAGATTGTTTTGTGTTTTTTTAAACTCTTGACATTTCAAGGAAGAGTGAATTGTCCTTGTACAGTCCAGGGACTGCCACTAGATGAGGTGGAAATGAAGCAGGTTATGCTCAGCTCTTGTTTCTCGTCATGCAGAGGAGGTTATTACATTATGTAAAAAAATCAGAAAAAAAAAGTTGATTCACTGTTAATAAACTAGACATAGAGAAATGCTTTGACAGTCATTTAATCTGGAGCTGAATCACTTATGCATGAGAAATTTACAGTTCACCTTTTTATGGATTGTTGGCCCACTACACTGGTTTTACAGCTTGGCTGCAAAACAGTTGCTCGTGATTAACAGTGGTCTAGAGTAGAGGATCCCTATATCCAGCCTTCTATTTAAATTACCTAAAATGTTGGCCTTGTCTTTATTTGCTGTTTTGTTATTGTTTAGAAACTAGGATTGGGGTGTTTGCTTCATGTTTTGTTCTGCTTCTTTGGCTTTAATGTAGTCCAAAATCCAAAATTTGGGTTAATTTCCTAATTCCCTTGGGTTTGGGGGTTTTGGATTATTTTTGTTTGTTTGTTTTGGTGGTGGTGATGGTTTGGATTTTGGCTTTGTTTTGGGGGTTTTTTGGTTTTTTTTCCACTTTGCATTTTAAATAATGAAGTTTGGTACAAAATAATTTTGCCAAAATTTGAAATCCATCAAACAGAGAAGAGCAGACTGAAGGGGGATCTCATCAATGTTTACAAATACTTAAAGGGACGGGGCCAGGAGGAGGGGGCCAGGCTTTTTTCAGTGATGTCCAGTGACAGGACAAGGGGCAATGGGTATAAAATCGAATATAGGAAGTTCCACCTGAACATGAAGAGGAACTTCTTTCCTTTGAGGGTGGCAGAGCCCTGGCACAGGCTGCCCAGAGAGGTGGTGGAGTCTCCGACTCCGGAGACATTCCCAACCCGCCTGGACACCATCCTGTGCCACCTGCTGTAGGTGGCCCTGCTCTGGCAGGGGGTTGGACCAGATGATCTCTAGAGGTCCCTTCCAACCCTTAACATTCTGTGATTCTGTGGTTAAGAGTTAAAATCACCCCTTGTGTGATTTTGCTGCCTACATTAGTGCTGTACCAGAGATTAATTTGGCTTCCTGAGTTCTTATTTTGGCAATGAAAATAAATTATTAAGATTTGTGTTCTTGGAACCATATGGTTTTCTTAGTAAACTTGTAAAATAGAATAAAATAATTAATATTTAGCAATAACTTTGCAAAATCCATACTTTCAGCACTCTTTTTTTTTTTTTTTAAATATCACTTAAGGGATCATTATAGAGAAGGTCAGAGAATCAGATGGATTTTTCACCTATACCTTTAGCTTCCTCTCTTTTCGTAGATGACACTACAGTCCCATCCCTCTGTTGTGAAACACTAATAACATTATTTTTCCTCTTTCTCAAACATCAAAAAGCCTATTGAACTTCTCCAGAGAAGTTCACGCTGGAGATATATGAAAAACAACAATGCTTTTTTGACATTCTGTCCAATGATAAAATCATGTCATTTATCATTTTCCATTCTTTAAGTGAACTGGATAAGGATTTTTAATCGATAGTTGCCACCTCTAATTGCATCTTTTGTTTTTCCTGTCTCTCTGGATTCCTACTAAATCATTCAAAAATCATATCCTCTACCATTACTCATAAGAGCACATTGAAAATATTGAAAACCCTAGATATCTTGTAAACAGACGGATAGAATTTTAACAGAATGGCACACTTTTTACATTTTGATACAAGTATGTTAATTTACTTTTTTTTGTGGAAAGCTTGGTTTTGTGTGCAATATTTACATTTACTTAAATAACCAAAAAGGTTAAGGATTATTTTAACCTTACACTAACAACACTAACAACATGTAGTTCATGCTGATAATGATCTCTGGAAGAAGGGACTTCCTATTGAGCAGTTTGCTCAAAAAGTGACAGTATAAACCTAATGAGCACAGCTGAATATATTTCTACTTATTGAATTTTTTTCTTGAAAATTAACCTTTGAAAATAACATGGCTTTGAAAAGGTAGAAGATTTTTGGTTTTAGCTATGGCTGGGTTTTTGTTAGGTAAACATTAATACCAGCAGATGGAATTGAAATGTTTGTTTTTTCTCCCTCTTATTTGATACTAAAATTTCACTGGTGAAGTACGGTCATAAAATGGTCACTTGTGCTGTCATAAAACTGTGTTTTTCAATCTAATCATAATCAATCAAATACAAGCTTGTATTTAACATAAAAAAAATATATTGAGGTCTGAGAATTAATTACTAATCTTTTCCTGCTAAGTCCCAAAGTATTATTTATAAAGCTTACTAGTGTATGCCAAATGTTATTATAATTAGATCATAATAAATTCAATTTACTAATAGTCATTTTATGAATTTTAATAATTCCGGATAAAAATGGAGATGAACAGTTACTTCTTTTTTTAAACTTTACACTGTGTCTGCATATAAAGACAAGTTACAATAGTACATGATCAGTTCTTAAATCTGTAATGTTATGACAATTTTGGCATAATTCTTTTCAAAGTCACTGCTGTACCATGATAGTCTTCTTGCAAAGTTCAAAAAGTATGAAGATACAGTAAATTTTAGTCATAGATTAAACAATATTATTTTTATTATCTGTAAAGAACTTATGTAAAAATCTATAACCTTCATCTTCTTATCAGTGGCATATCAACCTGCATTAATTTACTTGATATTGTCAATTTATAATTTATGCTTTCAAATAATATACTAATTTTAATGCTGCGTCATCAGAAATATAAATGAAAAGGTGTTTCTTCAGTCTATTATTGTTGAATAATGAAAAGCAAAGTGACATGTTGCTAGTATAATTTTTGACAGCATTTTGCATTAGAAATAGTTAATCTTAATGGAATCAGTAGGTCATGTGCGTGTATGTTACCGTCCTGGTTTGAATTTCATATTAAATCTAGTTAATTAATTAAAATAAAATTAATACAATATGAAAGAATAAATTTTTTATTTACCAGAGTAGGCTAGAGGTAATTTTTTCCCTAACTTGCGCATTATCAATGAAATTCATAACATGATGCAAAACTTTCAGCTTCATCTAAAGCAGTTTCTTTTATTTGTCCAGTGAAAACCTAGTGTACCCAGATGGATCTATCAATTTACAAAGGAAAAAAACAGAAAGAAAAAGAAATGCCCTTTTTTTAAAATCTCATATCTGGCAGTTGCGTTTTAAAAAGTTGCTTAAGGCTTTCATTGATATAATGATGCAAAGAGTGTTATCTAGATGTAGGTCATTCTGCGTGAAATTGGGCATACATTTATTTGTTTTGAGTGTGAGAGTGGCAGGAAATATCTGGCCTTAAGGATACTTTTTTGATCTAGAACAAAATTAGAGTTGTAGCTATAATCTCTGCTGTCAAAGAATATTTTCCCTTTCCATAAGGAGTGGTTGGACCACATAGTTAGAACAGTGGCAGATTCATGGGATCTGTTCCCGTTTCCTCCACAATTGAATGGACTGTGGCCAATGTGTTCAAGATGACTATGTCCAAGAGTTTAGAGTAATAGAGTCAATAGTCCTTTCAGATAGCTCAAAGAGACGTTTGAACTATGGTTTCAGCATGTTCATCTGTCCAGTCAGGGCGACATTGGATTAATCTGTGTTCAGAAAAACATCTTTGTAGGAAGAAGGAGTGTGATTCATTTTTAGTCCTACAAAACTGTTGTTAGAAAGAGAAAATACTATTAAAATGGATAACTCTTTCACTGTAATAAACTGTAAAGAACTACTATCACTAATGGAAGAGGTATCTGTGATGTGATTACAAAATAAGTATTGTTTTGATTCAATGTTTTTAGTTAGAATTCTGCCTTGGATACTGTTTTAGATTTTCCTAAAGCCCTTGAAGTAAAAGCAATCTCTATTTATCTATTATTTTTTAAAAAAAACCTAGGGTTTTTTTCTCTTGGTTTGAGGTTGGTTTTTTTTAATTATTATTTAAAAGAAAAAGAATGGTTTGTGTATTTCAGTCTTCTTGGAGCAGCACATCTACGATAGTAACTCCCTGCAGACAGGTAATTTAGGATTATGGAACCACATAAATGTTTGGAAGGGACATCTGCAGGTCTCCTATTCCAGACTGCCTCCTGAAGTGGGAGCTCTGCCAACAGCAGGCAGGCGTAGAATCATATAATCAGAGGGTTGTCTGAGTTGGAAGGGACCTTTAAGATCGTCAAGTCCAACCATCAACCCAACGCTGCCAAACCCACCCCTACCCCATGTCCCTCAGCACCACTTCCAGCCAGCTGGGAAATATCTCCAGGGACTCCAAGTGATTCCACCACTGCCCCGAGCAGCCTGTTCCAATGTTTGATGACACTTCCAGTGAAGAAATTTTTCCTAATACCCATCCTAAACCTCCCCTTGGTCAGCTGGAACTTTGTGTATGTGAGTGTTGACACACTCCAGGAATTCCACGGGCTCTCTGGGCAGCCTGGCCAGTGCTGCAGTACCCTTGAAGTGAAAACTACATTCCTAATGGTGAGCAAAGATGAAGACAATGGCAGGACCGACTTCTAGGCTGCAGACACCAACCTGTGCTGTCTTACTGTGCGCGGTGCTGTGGAAGCTGTTTAAACTTGCCTTCACAGGCGAAGAGCTGCCTGTGGTATTCTCCCCAGTTGTTCACTTGAAGCATTCCACACGATCTGAGGAAATCTGAAGCGTGATCTTTCCAGCTGAGGGACCTTGATCCAGCTGAGCTGCTTCCACAGAACCTCATTGTCATCTCATTGGTAGTTTGCTTCGCTTCTGTGTGCACTCAGACAATTTCCTGTGGAGAGCTTATTTAAAAGGCACAATACAATGTTGAGGCTTTTTGTCCTTTGGAACAGGAACTGTGTCCTTTACAATATGCACCAGGTTGGCAATTCACTCACTTACCACTAATAATTGTAAGCCTGTGAGAAAGAATGTAATCTTTCTGTGCAAGATAGGCACAAAGCAGTACAATTAAATAGAAATTCTAAATGTTTTGTACAGTGGAGGAAAAAAAAATCATTTCAGTCAAGCCATTTCGCTAGTAGTGTCAAGCTAAAATGGTGTTTTCTATGTGGTTAGTCTTCTCTAAATGCCTTCTTAAACATTCTCTTCTTGCCAGCTGCAGTATTTAACACTTCAGGCATCACAACAAAACATGTATAATAATAACCATTAATAAATTTCCTTATAAGAAAATAATCATCCGTAATTATATTTCACTACTTATGCTTTGAAATTTGTTACCAAAAAAGGTTTGGTTGATCAAATTCATAATTAAATTCTTAAGCAATTATAGAATTGTACAATTTTATGGTGGGTTTTTTTCAGTGCAGTACTGTGTTCTAAACTTTCATGTTTTTTATGATGTTCAAACCTCACCAGTGTGGATGACATGATGTGTAGTATTTGGCAAAAGGAAGAGCATGCCCCAACTGAAGTACTGAACAGATAGTGCAGTGACACCAACTAATAGGAAGCATTTGGTTGCTTTTTTCTCTAAATTTAAAATTATTGCCTATTTCAACCAATTATGTCCGCACCAAAGCCACACAGCCTGCTTGTTGAAATATCTCAGGGATCCAGAATTCCACGGGAAATAAAAGGAAGCTGAACGTAACTGGCACTTTTCAAAAGTTAAGCATCTATTTGTCCTTCACATTTTTAATATTTTATACTTTAAACCTCTCCATGTTTCAATCCATGCATAATATCTTGATTCTGAAAAGGCATCATGGGCTTAAAATCAATTTCCTGAAGTCAGAAGATTGACCTTCTAAGAAACCAGTTCCAATAGGCACTAGCAATGAAAACTTCTCCTCCCTTCCTTGCCGGAGCTGAGGCAAACATCTCTGCAGAGGAAAGAGTAACTTGTAGTCCAACTGGTCTCGGTCCTTTCCTTGGAGATTGTTCACAAGGGTCTCATTCAGGTTCCTCTACAAAGCTAAAGATTTTACTTTTCAAGTACTGTGTATGGAGACTGGAATTTGGCCACCAGTTCATGTCGTATCTGAGCATCAGTCTGCAACTGAACAGTCAGTCAAGTGTGATGGGAAGAGATGGATGGGACAGGAAAAGCTGATGCTCAGGCAAGAGCTCAGTAGTCTCTGACAGGAGGTGGCATCTCTTCCAATAATACTGAAAAATGAACGTTCATTCTGTGCTACTGCAAGATAAATGCTGATTCAGGCAAAACTGGCCAGAGAAATCCACTACGCAGGTCAGAAGAAACAGGGCAAAAGCAGTCTGTTCCCAAAAGCAGTTTCAGGTCCCAAAATACGGAGCGTATCCTAAGCAGCCCATTAAAAGAAGGATGAGGTCTCACTGTGGCTGCCATTTGTATTATACAATAAGTAAATCTGAGTCTAGTTGAATTGAACAGATTAGCAGGATATAATTGCTACTGTTATTGCCTGTTCTTGAAGGAATTATAATGATTTTTTTTTTTTCTCTAGCATTACCTTCTCCTGTATTTCTGCAAAGTATCTGTTTGAAGTGAAACAAAAATGAATGGATGAAATTGAAATTGCACATGCACACTCACTCTCACGCACACGCATACATATTCTACGCGACTCTGGAAATATCAGTAATTATGTCTGCAGATGCACTGGAACAGCAGGGCAAAAGGCAAGGCTAGAGATATAGATTGTTAAAACCATGAAAAGCATCAGATGGTAACTTAGATCCAAATTTGGCTTCGTCAGCTAAAAAAGCCATGCTAGATTGTGGCTTGTGAGGTGAGATTTTTGCAAATTATTTTGTCTCATTAGGAAAGAGCTGTCCATAGTGAAGTTTTCCAAAGAAATGGACATTAAAATAGCAGTCTAGTTTCAGTGACAAACAGAATAGAAAAAAAAAAAAATTCAGTCCTGAGATCAGAGGATTCTATTTCTAAAGGAAGATTTTATGATGAGATGGGAAGTATTTCTGGAAAAACGAATCTGCAAAAAAAAAGAGATTCTTGGAACAGCACCCTTCTCAAATGAATGAGAATTCACATTAGGATGTAGTGGCACACCTCAGCCAGAAATAGAGATTGATGTGCCAAACAATTTCCTTGCTTCTGCTCTTTAAACTGTATGTGGAGAAAGGAAAGCAACAGAGTGGAACCTCAGCTTAGATCCTTGTTAAAGCCATTGCAAGTGGTTAACTTTTGTTTCCAAATGTTCCCTCTCTCCAAGCCTACCTTCTCAAAATCCTTTTGAAACTTTGATTATCTGAAAGATGTTTTTATTTTTTTGTCTTTCTTCTTCCTACTCTTTTTTTTTTTCAGAGTAAGAAATACATGGGAAAGTAGGGAGGTGAACAAATGATATAAGTAAAACCATGTCTTTCTAAATACACTTATGAACATGCTAGAAAGGTTTAGAATGCAAAAAAAGTGCATCAGTAAATTACAGAATGCAAAAAGGTGCATTGGTAAATTACAGGGAGTTTTGTGGTTCAGGATCCATAGTAGTCCAGAAGTTCAATCTCAGATTTTATATTTGAGTTAAAAATCATATTTAAAAATCCCACTTAAATAATAATGACAGTCTCTTTTTCTCATTCCACCATGGAATTTTATATTAATGGAGAAGAAACTTTCACCTTCACCATTTTTCTTGTGGTTAAAGGTTATTGACACTAGAGATGAAATTCCTTTCTTTCTCACTAGAGGATCTCACTTGAATCTCTGCAATCCTAGAGCTGAACTTCATCTGGTAGCCAAATTAGTTAGTTTAATTGCTGCACTAGAAGCCACTTGGACTTTCCTACACCATGTTGCAGCCACACATATAAGCATGTCTGCACTGAGATTTCACATGGTTGTTGAGCTCAGAGGTTATCTACAATTACCTATAAAATTCTTTGTTCACATTAGATAGGTGTGAATCAAGTCTTATAAATGTATAGCAAGTTAATTTTAGTTCATGGTAATCCATCTCTAAAGATGGATTTCTCTATTTTTATAGAGAAAGATGATTTACCGTTATAGGCACTGTTACACACTTGTATATCTAATCACTTTCTGGATGAGAAGTCACTCGCATTTGGATGGTTTAGAACATGTAGGATGATTGTGACAGCTTGCACCAGATCCAACATTTAGATCTTTCCTAGCTTTCTCTCTTACTGGCAGGTGTATGAAGAAAGTCCTTTCTCCTAATGTCGTAAAGCAAACCTCATTGAAATTATGTCCTGTAGCTATATTTTTTCTCACCTGTTAAAAAAAAAATAAAATCATAATATGGAATAGTGTTTGGTTTGGTGTGTATCAGCTGTTAAACCTGTTTACCTGGTAGACAACATAGAAGAGAATAAATTCAATGTTGTTGCACCATGAAAGCGTTATGTAGTTTTAGCACCTGCTTTCTACCCAACACAGTATTAGGAAGACAAGACCAATTAATATATTCCATATAATCACAGTTAAACTGACTTTTCAAAAAATAACCAAGTTGTGGAAATATGTTTTGAAATGCTGACTGCTTGATGGCTGCAGCGCAGAATAGGCAGGCTTGAATAATTTTATAGTAATTAGAAACGGCTTTGAAAAGGGAAATTCCCTCAAGGATTGTAACTTTTTTCACTCTGTGCCACATACAGCATCACATCAGAGTGTCTTTCTGTGTTTATGCAACCCTAATAAAATATTAGAAAGTAGAAATGTTTTTCTGAGGTTAAGAATCTGAAAGTGTTTTTAAAGCTGAACAAAATAATGGCGATTTAACAGTAGTTTGAAGTTCCTAAAGTGAGGAAGTGCCGAATGAAGAACTGTAGGTTTCAGAGATGATCTAATAACCATCTCTCTATTGATACCACGTTGTTCCTTTAGTGATTACCTACCTCGTTCTGTTATTTGGGGCAGACCCCATAAAATGAAGCTTGCACCATTTAAAACTTTGTGAATTGCTCCAGCCAAGGCCTTATGGGGGCATATCTCCTCATAATAATGTTACTTTATCCTTCAGAACAATATGCAAAAATTAGAAATAAATAGGCAGAAACATGGTATTTGCTGGGAATTAACTGTTTAAAGAAGGAAAGTAGATTACTGCAGCCCTTGGTAAGGTGCTTCTTTATTATTTCTGTCTCTGACTCAGATTTGTTTTCATGTTTTCTGTCCACTACTACTCCTAAATCTCTTTTAGCGTGCCAGCTTTTGCAGTTCCTCCCAGTCATACTGTCCTGGTACTGGTTTATTTTTCCCCAGACGTTTTAGCCCGTGCTTTTCTATGTCTATTTTGTTATTTCTTGCCCGTGTTTCTCAGACTTCTCAAGTCCCAGCTGCTGTCCTCAGGCGAGTATATAGTACTTCCCAATTTAATACTATATGTGAATTTATTCTGCTGTTTGCTTATCTTCAGATCATTAATGAAAATACTAAATAGCAACAGACCTAATATTACACCTGACACAAAAAGTACTGAGGGAAGTTCATCTGACCATTCATGATTTATTATCAATTTAAGGCATTTCAATTAGCATTAAATTTTTGTTTCAATTACAAAAATTTGTGCAGGTATAAAATTGCACGGATGCTGTCTGAATGCTTACATTAGAGAGACACAAATACTGTAATACTTTTGTTTCTGCATGCTGAGAAAAAAAATTACCTGCTTCTGGATAGTTAATTGAACTAGTAATTACTTTTGAACATGTGGATTGGTTGTTTCCTGCTTGAAATAATTACCCAATGAAGCCTATACCAGGGCAACCAGCAGGAAGCTAACAACTGGTGTATTGGTGAAAAGAGTTAATAAAGGACTCCCATCCTTTCTTTTTTTGCCTTTTTTTTTGCCTTTTTTTTTTTTACTTGCCAGACGGCAGAACAGATGGATGTGCAATGCACACAAAAACTAAGTACATGATCTCAGCTCTCAATCAGCAGCCACGTGAATTGTACAAAAATCAGGTGTAGCTACTCTACAGTTGTTGACTGCAAAGGGATTGACTCGTTGCAATAAACCCCAATTTCTATAGTGAATATTTTGGTTTCCAACTTCCAAAAGCTCAATTAGAAAGTTCATTTCTGAGCAGGAGAACTATCACCATCATTAGTGTGATTTATGGTTGCAAATCATCAGATAAGTGGCAGCACACTGCTTCATTAATTCTTCAAGGTTCATTTTATGGCTTTTGATAGGTGTTCTGTACTTGTGCTATGCTCTCTCACATTTATAAAATATCTGTGCTTAGTATTTATTTGTTCTTCTCAGTGGTTGTATGCCCTGTGATTAGAATGCTGATTTTCAGTAACAATAGTCTAAATTTCAGGTATACTCGTATGTTATTTTTTTTTCTCCTATACCTGCACTATTCCCTCATTCCCAATATAACTGACATTTCAGTCTCAGCACAGTGCGAACACAATCGCAGTTGTAAATGCATTGTCAGATTGTGCTTTGGTTTGCCAAAACTGTTCTGATATTAATTTGGGGTCATTGACTGTTAACAATATGAAATGTCATGAATATGAACTAAATCAATGTGATTACCACAGTGGAAAAATTAATCACCTAGCTTGTCTTTATCATTTCACTACCAACAGATAGGAATCTATAAACATAAAGGCAGCTAAAAAGTACCTAGGTATGCTCTTGCATATTTATCCTCTTGATAATAATATCTTTGAAAAGAAGGCCGTAAGGGACACATTCAGCTTACGATGTAAAAAACTGAGGAGTGAAAAAATATTAAATAAACTAATATAATTTACAATCCTTTTTCTAGCGTATAATAAATATTCATAATGTTAAATCATGAAATACTGCAGGAAAGAGTCAAGGAATGAGTAGGGAAGGTGTAAGGAAAGAAACAGAAAACAAGCCAGAAGGCTTTTATGCTGCTAACATGGAGCCTCTTTTGTTTCCGTGATCACCTGCAGAAAAAATTTAGATACGCACAGGAAGACATGATAAGCGTTTAAGGGGATTGTGTTTGGAAAACAAAGCCAAAAGCTTTTGGTGGTATTTGTATTACAATGGCTGTTTGCAAAACAAAGTAGGATAATGTATTTGAATGTGCAACCGAGTTGTAAAGCCAAGATAATGACACAGAAGTCAAACTCGTTGATGAATGACTCTGTATTAAAAAATCAAAGGAAAGAAATCGTGAAAAATAAATAACAAACTCTCTAAAAGGCACTAGAGATTCTTCACAGCTGCCTGAAGTTTCATAAGTATTTTCTCTTATTTGTTTATGGAATGTTACGTTGTTGATCACATTGCTCAGTGATTGTTCCCATAGCTGGTTTTCATTACCATAAAGTGCTCACATCCTACCTTTCGGGGCAACCAAGACCCATGAGTACTGCCTCAAAGTTTCAAAGTCACATGATTTACTAGTTATAGGGACATATGCTTAGGTTTGAACACAGGTATTTCCTGGCAGAATTGCTATCGAGTTTATTTACTATAGATAAAGGACCACTGTAATTTGACATCTGAAGGATCAAATAACCATAGAGCTCATATAACAAAGTCAGTAGTACCTCCAGAATTCTTTAGAAATACCTTATGAATGCGCCACATCAAAAAAGTGGAAAAATGAGAATGAAATCAATATTATCAATAATATATTATTAACATTCCTAATTTGATAATATTCCTTAATATTCCACATGCTAAGTGAGCTGTCAACATTTTCAGAACTTAGTCATTGAAGAATTGTTGACAAAGGAGAAATTTTCTTAAAATCAAAACCAGACAGAAAAATTAAATATGACCTGGCATCTTTTCAGTATTTCCAAAGCAGAAGTTGAGCAGAATTTGATCTCTCTTTTCCAGCAAAGTTTCGGACAGGCATTGGGGAATCAATTTGTTTTGTTGTCTTATGCATAATTTGATAATCATATTTTAAAAAATGCATGTTTTAAACAGGTTTTTGTGTGGCAGTGCAGGAAAATATTGCGTATACCTTTTGCTTTAATGTAATATTTCCAAATAGTTAACCTACCTTAAATGATACTGGTAGAGTTGGTTATAAAAGAACAGTGGATTATATGTATTATAAAAAGAAATTTCTTTGGTGATGATTATGTGGGACTACAAAAAGCTACAAAGAGAATATCTTTCTTGAGGATTATAATAATATAATTGATTTCTACCGTAAAAATTAGTTTTACCTGTGTGTATTTTCAGAGAAGCCATTTTACAGAATAAATGCATTTTTAGTATGCCTTATATGTTGTTTTTTTTTCTATACAGTAAATTCAAATAATAGTCTGTAGAATTTCATTGCAGATTGAGCCAGCAACAAGGATTCCTGCCCTAAATTGGTCAGGTTTTATTCATTGAAAGATAATCATAAAATTACTTATTTCCTTCGTTGGTTCATTGGGAATAAGTCTTTCTTAACTTAATGATATCAATGTGCTTACATGATTTATTATTTGTCTATTTATCTACAGTCTTTCTTTAAACCTAATCAAAATACCAGAATAATATGAGCAGCACCCCTACTGGCAATAGCACATAACTGCTATACTCCCTTAAGAGAACTCCTTTCCTCTTCCACCTACCATCTTCTCACTTCTTTTCATAAACCAAGTTTCAGTTCAGGATTTCAGAAATTCTGTGTGTTCAGAGAAGGGCAACGGAGCTGGTGAGGTGACTGGGGCACACGTCTTCTGAGGAGCCACTGAAGGAACTGGGGTTGTTCAGCCTGGAGAAAAGGAGGCTGAGGGGAGACCTTCTCACTCTCTACAACTGCCTGAAAGGAGGGTGTAGCGAGTGGGGGTTGGTCTCTTCTCCCACGTAACATGTGATAGGATGAGAGGAAACAGCCTCAAGTTGCACCAGGGCGGTTTAGATTGGATATTAGGAAAAATTTCTTTACCCAAAGGGTCATCAAGCATTGGAACAGGCTGCCCAGGGCAGTGGTGGAGTCACCATCCCTGGAGGAATTTAAAGCCAGGCAGACGTGGTTAGTGGTGGGTTTGGCAGCGTTGGGTTGATAGTTGGACTCAGTTTTAAAGGTCTCTTCCAACCAAAATGCTTCTGTGATTCTATGATTTTATGATCTTATGGTTCTACGATTCTATATTGATGAAGCTGAAGAGAAATATGGAGGAAAAGCGTTTGGGCTAGGAAGTGGAAGAAGAATGCAAAGGGGTAATTTTCTCTAACACAGAGCAGGGACGTGTACATGGTGTGTTAATTTCCAGCCTCTGCACTGAAAATTAATTATAGGAAATACTAACTGACCTCTACAAGTTTAGTCTTTGAGCAAAAAGGTGTATTCATGAGATCAGGCAACTGCATTAATGTAACAACTTAGGGGTACTATTCTGTGCATTCAGATACTTCATTAAGTGGAAGTGAACTCACAGAAAGGTTTGTGTTTGCACACTTCTCCCTTTGCAAAGTGCATTGAAAATTTTGAGCTGAATGTCCAGAGGGTTTTCTGCAATCAGCATCATTTGGTTATCTCCAGTTGGAACTTCTTTTGTTCAGTGTGAAGAAGACCTTATCTGATAGTCTTAGAAAACTAGCAGCTACGCCAGGGACTAAATAAATAAATAAATAAATATTTAGTAATTTTATGCTGGTTTAGTTAAAAAAGGAAGCCAGGCTATTCCAAAGATGATCTTCACCAGAATGTACTTTTCTTGTTCTGTCCAAGAAGAAGACAAACACTCCTGTGTAGTGACTTCCTATTTAGAGCAAGAGGATTCTCATCATCTCTGTTATCTACCCATACATCAGAAATGTAAAATTACCTAGTCCCATTTGTTTCGTATTCATCAAAAATATTTAAAGAGTTGGCCGTTTCTGGTTGGTCAGAGGCATAAAAATAGATATAGGGCAAATAAAAATGGATACAATGATTTTATATATTCTCTTATTAACATTGAATTTCCATCTGAAATCTTTTACTACTACTAAATACTTTCACTTGAATAGAGAATTTCTCAGCAGATAATTTAAGTAAGTTTCTGCTGTTGTATGGGATCTTTGAGGATTCCAAACTGATGTTTTTGATGGACTTTCTCACTATTTGTAGCTGGTTAATGCAGATATTTCTCTAAAAATGCCAATTCTCTCAAAATCTCAAATTCCAATTTAAGACTGTAAAACAAATACACACAGAGTAAAAAAAAAAAAAAATCTATATACATTAGAATTCATGGAAATTAATAACTAAGGAATACAGCCCATTTTTTCTTTGAAATACTCTTTGCCGTTCACAGTTGTCTGTCCTGTCATAAATGTTTGGGCCTGCTATTGCTGAGGACAAGCACATTTTGAAGAATACAATAGTGGATTTTGAAGGAATCCATTTGTCTCTGCTAATTTGGAAGTGCTGACGTTTTGACTTTTACAGCTTTTTAAAATTTTATTTTAAACAGTGAAGTTCAATTGGATCTACATTAAAAGCTGATTGTGAAACACTGAGTTATAAAGGTTTACATGACGAGGTAAAGCAAGCAGGATCTATAATCTGTGTCTTCTGAAACATCTTAATTTTTGTCTGCCTTTTTAGAAGTGCATAATTTTTTTGACAAGTGTAATATTGTTTCTGCTGCCAATTGGGTCCAATGAACAGACTTTCCACCTTTTCTTAAATGCAGTTCCATATTTGCGTACATATATTAAATCCTTGTGAGATAACTGCATGAAATTCACCATATAATTACATGAACTCTGGGTACAGAAGTAGTTAAGAAAATGGAAAAATGGCAATTTGCTGGCAATAATCCAAAACTAACAAGAAATGCTTTTCAGAACTTAGCCTACTGCAGAGAAGCAAGTAAATATCATGATATCCTGGGAAAATAGATAATAGGATCTTTCAGCAATAAGTTTGCAATTACATATCTATAGAATAAGACTACATCTATCCTTCAAAATCATACATAGCATAATGTATTGAGTTAAAGGAAGATTTTCATCTAAGAAATAACTGATACTACATTGTTCATCTTTCTCAGTAAAAGGATTATAACAGGGTGTTTTGACTATCAACAATTTCAAAAATAGAGTTCATTCCTTATTCAAAAGCTAATAAAAATTTTGAATAGTACTTTACAGAAAGTAAATTATAGAGTAAAGCACTTTGTCATACAGGGTTAGCATCACCTTTCTTGATATTTTCTTTAGAAGCATATTTTATAAAAATAACAGTAGATGCAGATATTATGTTTTTATAAATAGTGCATTTCACATAATATAAACTCCAAACCCCTTCAGACTGAATCTTAATCTCATCTCTCATATAACATCTTTACTAATGTAAATTTGCTCTGAACTTCTTGTATGAAGGAACGGTGAATTAGAATAAAAAGCAGAGAAGCTTCGTGTTTATATAGTGCTTCTTTTCCCTCCTTTCAAACAAAGCCAAAACAGAGCTCTCTTTCCTAAAACCGCTGTGACTAGCTACTGCTGAATCCTATAAGATCAACAGAGAGATGATGCAGAAAGTGCATTTTCTATTTAAAGGTACCATCCAGTTATTATGAACAAATTAGATTTTTGTAAAACAATTTTTGAATTAGATTTTTGACATAAATAAAATTTTCTGGAAAAACAAGTAACGCGGTTTGAAATCCTCTAACATCTTCTGTTTGGCTTGGGATGCAAATATATAAAATATGGCTGATGTAGATGTTATATTTACTTCTAGAATTAATACTAGAGGCTTCTTCATTTAGTTCTTTTTTAAAAAAACCAACCAACCAACCAATCAACCAACCAAGTGTTCTCCTTCACATGGTTTCCCAGAATAAGTTATTTAGTTCTCATTCTTTCAGATGTGGGTCTTAAAGGCAAGATACTCTGGTTACTCAGGTAGCATGTCCACTTGGACTCAAACACAGATACGTTCAGCATAATATTTCTAGAAGGCTGTTGAATCTACAAATTTCTGAATGAACACGGTACTATGCAATTTATAATTAGGAGTTTCCGTTAAGTGTTTTTACCACTGAGCAAGAATTTAATAGGTTTCAATAAATACAGTTATAACAAACATTGCCAGCTGTCTTCTATGGATATACTATCTCTGTTAACTTTTGAAATTAATTGATGCAGGTTTATATGTTAAATGTTACGTACAGTTTTAAGACGTGCATTTCTTCTTTGTTTTTTTTTAACTCTTAACTTTCTGGAAGGTAGCCAGAAGTAGACTATTGTTAGTAAAAATAAAAATAAAAATGTATTTTAATTTTAAAAGTTATAACATCTGAAAAAGTGTCCTTCTGCTCTGGAGACATTAATTAAAGAAAAAATTATGGCGGTCACTTGAGAATGGAAGCAATACTTCCTTTAGGTCTACAGAATATGTCATTGTTTAGGAACCATAAACTGTATGAAATAACTTTAGAGAATAAATCTGCATTAGAATTCCATATTCAGGATGATAATTTCAAAAAAGTTATACTTATATTTTAGTGAAGTGTCTTTCAAATGAAAAGTTACTTAAGGGCTAAAATCAATTGGCTATAGAGTATCATGTTTTCTGATGGGAATAATAGAGAAAAGATGACTGGAAGTTGTTTGTTAGAATGATAAAATGAGTTTTTAACTCTGGTCATTATCAGCCCATACATTCATCATTATATACTACTCAATTTTTTTATTATATTGATTTATTTTATCGCCCAACACAGTTTGTACTTGTATGAAATTCAGAAAACATTGATTTACTTAAATTATTCAATGCTTTAGTGTATGGCTATTATGTCATTTAACACTTTAGACAAATCAATACACTTATAAAAATTGCTTTCCTTATTCAGAAGGTTTGCAAATGTATTTTTCTGGAATCATTAGTTTGCTATAAGGTGACGATGTTTTATAAATAATCTATTTTAAAACTACAAGGGGTTATATATATGTATAAATGCATAAATAGTTACAAGTAAAATGAATAATTTAAGTTTGCCTAAAGCATACTGTGATGTAGAATATGCTTTTAAATTTACAACATTATTCTCAAACTTATCATGGTACAGGCATATAAAGCTTTTTTGTTTAACTAGTAATCATTGCTGGATATTCAGAATGTTTTGCTCACTCCTTTAAGGACTGTAAAGTTTGTTTGGTACAGAACAAGCTTCAGTTGTCTGCAGAAAGGTCTAAGGAAGGGGATAAATCTTGAATATTAATGGATTTTTGTAGTTGTACCAAATACGACTTGTGAAAACATGACCTACATGTATATAACTCCATTATAAGAGAAGAAATCAGTGCTGTGCTCTTACTGAAATGCAGAGTCCTGAAACAATTGCTGTTTGTCCTGGTTTAAGGGCCCAAACCACTGTTGGACACCGTGGGCACTTTGGCCTTTACTCCTTGTACTTATCGTGCCTGAACAAAAGTTATTTTACAAAATAAGAGATCTCACATTGATTAAGAGGCATTGATTCATGTGCAAAAAAAATTAAACATTTATATTTTTTACTAAATGTATACTAGAACACAGATGCTGTTGAACAAGAAGCTTATACAGCAAATTTTCCCTAAAAAAAATCCTTTTCACCTGTTAAATAGAGCAATAGGCTGAGGGTCAATCCTGAAAGCATTTGTTATTCAAAGTTCAATGTATTGACAACAATACACAAGCTTTCATATTTTACTAGAAAGTATTTCAGTTCCATCCATTTTACAACAAAAGACATTATTCCAATCTGTTGGGGATATTTTTATCTCCCTCACTGCAAAAATCTCCAGAAAAAAGATTTTTCCCCTATATTTGGTTTCTTTATTAACAATTTACTTGATTGAAATTGGAGTGCATGATAACTATTTCTTTTGACTGGGCAGTTCAAACTTCTTCATCCTCATGTTGGACAGCTGATGAAGTAGCAGGATATCTTTTTACCCTTGTCCTTATTTCCATATATCTCTTATTCCAATTATAAGGAAAAAAAAAAAACCCTCTGCCTATCTATTATCAGTTCTCCGTTATTCATCTCATTCCTTTCCTTAGCAATTTTAACTTATGTTAACATTAACAGACATTAATGATCTGGAGCAACATCTCTATCATAAATAGTAGTACACAAAATTTTTTCTAAAGTTTAAAACCACACATAAAATCCATACATATAATTCATTTCCATAGAGGTTTAAAGTTCAAACTTGCTGCATTGCAAGATTCTTTGTTTTGCTCCAGGGTCCATGGAACTGTTTTAGATCTTGAAAATAAAAATACTCTGTGGGTAGCAGTATGGATCAGTTTGTTCAATAATCTGTCCTACCTGAAATAGTACAGTGTGGTAGTTAAGAAACACCTTTAAGAATCTTAAACCACCCTATTTTTAGAGGTTAAAATGCATTTGAAAAAATTGAAACTGCCTGCATTCTGAAGGAATTGTCTAGGGATTTCTACAGTAACGTGTATGTTTTGTATTTGCCATATTACTGATATTTTGTCAGATGTAGAAATATTTTTATTGGAAAGGCTGATGCTTAAGAATTATACAGCTGTACCACAGGACCATATCTGTTTATCTGGTGAGGTGCTGTAAGGAAGTACTCTACTACTACTCTACTATTAAAAAAAAAAAAAGTGACAATTCTTAGAGTCTAACTATTCAATAGAGATATACTCAGAGATATCACTACTAGAAGGTCTCCCTGCCCATGGCAGGGGGGTCAAACTGGCTTATCTTTAAAAGTGCCTTCCAACCCGAACCATTCCATGATCCTATGACTCTATCATGGACCTTCTGGCCACATGGAAGTTTTGCCTGACTTGGAAGGACACAGAGAGGAAAGGCCAACTGAAAATTCCCACTGCCTGCTTGTTGCACTGAAGGGTGCAAGTTAAGATACATCTTCAGTAGAGGCTCCTCTCTTCCAAGGGATAGAAGATGTAAGACACAAAGTGGGTATATCTTGAACTGCGGGAATGATATGCTTATATAAGGAATTTAAGTTCAATAATAATCAGTCTAATAAAAATCACACTGCCAGTTTTACAGTGTTTCACAAGAGATACACAGATTGTTTGTGGCTTTGCTGGGCATGTCTTTCAAACAAACAAAGAATATATAACAATATATATTGAAATATCCAAAGATGGTCTTAGGGAGTTTTTACTTTTTGCTTGCTGAATGGTTTCAGTAGGAGATTCTACGCGGGGGGTAATAATGGTCTTGACTGATTAAAACAGAAAAACCCACCAACAGGTCATGGTAAATAAAAACACGAAAAAATGAGGAAGAAAGTTGAAACTATCAATCTACCCTATAGGGGTAGGTAGATTTTTAGGAAAAATAGATGTTACAGAGAGACAGGAAGACAGGGCTCATCTGACACGTTTAGCAGAGGAGTGGAATAATAAGTTGGACTGAAAACATTGGAAGACATTGTACTGGGCAATTCGACCAAGAACACTTATTTCTGGAAAATCCTTTCCTTACAAACATAGCATTCTGGTGGACTGAGCTACCAGCAGCTCTGTTGATTCCGTGTGTAACAACCAGGACCTAGTGCACCTAATTAATAAGCAGATGGCAATAGCCCTGTGGGTCCTTAAGTCAGTAAGGGCTTTTGTGCTCCACTGGTTATGTCACAATATCCTTTCTTAAGGGATGCATATGCCAAGACTGGATAATGGCACAGCAGATGCTTTGTCTTGATTTCAGGATGGCAGGAAGCCAGCCAAGATCCCAAGGTAGTGTCCAGACAGTTATGGAATGAGCTTAATCTTCTTACAGCGGGAGGCAGAGTTTTCCCCAAGAGTGCTGAAGAGAAAAATCCAATATGGAAACCTTTCTTAGATTCAGAGACAAGGATTGTAGAGGGGTGACCTCTTTAGGTAACACTCTGCATGACCAACATCCTAAAGAAAGGCTTGGCACCCTCCACTCTGTTGAGTGTGCTGGTGACCTTTCTGTTTTAGTTCTGTCTGATGGCATTCCCAGACACTTTCTGGGGGCAGCAATTGAAAACCAGCTTGCAAGTTCCTGTCCAAAGAGGTGGGCACAAGAATGAGGCACGTGTCATCCTGCAGTGGTGAGCATCTAGCTAAATGTGTATTGAAGGCATGAATGCTGCCTGTGATATAGTAGAAAACAATATTATTTCCTTTTGCAGTGTCATTTTTTGGCACGCTCAAGGTACATGATTTCCATAATATCGATAAATGGTATTTTGGGTGGAACCCTGCTGTAAATATTATGATATGCACAACAATGGAAAATTTTATCAGCTACGCAAAAATTTAACAGGTAAAGGGCCAGTAAAGTGTCTATTTAGATGTCTGCTCTACCATTCTGACATGCAAGAAATTCAGGGATACCTGAATCAAGTTGCACACTGTAACAAATCCCTCTTTCCTTATTTCAGTTTCTACTGAGACGAAACACCTGCAAGTGAGATTAAACCCTTATAATGTCAGCATGAGTTCATTCTAAAGGAACCTAGACATGTCAGTTCCCTTCTTTATGTTCAGAAGAGATCCATCTTGTTGGAACGGCTATCCAATTGTAGCAGCACGTACGTTTGCTCTCTAATCATGCTTACTCTATTGTATGTGTCCATGAAAACTGAGATACAGTCTGGTTTCTGGCCACTTTGGAAGTGCAGGAGCTCTTAAAGCAATGATCAGTAGCCATAAACATAACCAAAGGTATCTGTAATTATTTAACCCAGTACGATCCAGGATGGACCGCATTTTTGCAGGTTCATGATGATGCAGTTTGGCCACGGATTTTCTCAGACAAGTAGAAAATGAATCCTGATTATTAGTTAGAGCCATTATTGTTTTACCATTCATGGATATATTTTGTGTCTTACAGTCACTTTTTATTAGATTTTTTGAGTAGTTGCAAGAGGATAGAAATTAAACCAAAACATAATTGGTTTAGGCAACTCCTTTGCTTTGTGGCAAGCTGAATTAGTTTGGGTAGAGAAAGCTCTCGATTAAGGACAAGTCTTGTTACTTACCATGCCTGCCATGATCTTACTGTTACAGAACGGGCAGTAAATAAGAAAGGTGAGCAGAGGGGTCTTACCATTTCTTACCATCCTAAAGAACTCAGTACTTCAGTAGCCTATTGCCTAGGACTGAATAAGAACATGATCCACTGAGTTCACTTGATACAAATTCCGTCTGCAGAGTCATGACTGACAAATACTATTAATGCCATAGGCTCTAGGAACACAGAGTGTGTGCTTAGTCCTTTCCTTTGCTCTTCAGGGAGAAGATTCCACCCTGTCATATTAAACATCCTTTTATAGGCATGAAAAATTCTGCCTTGGTTCTTATAATCTTTCTGCTTTAATTGAAATTAATACTGTTGACCGATTCTCTTTAAAAAATCATATGCGAAATTGGCTTATGAGTCAGCTTTAGAGATCTGAAAATTGCTTAATGTAGCATTTAGGCACAACTGACTTCAGAATAGTCCTGTAATTGCAGGGGAGGATAGAGTCAGTCACTTCCCCTACTAGAAGTAATGCTGTGCTTTTCTTCTTTACTACTAATGCATTAAAATCAGAAACGGAGCTAACCTAACTTCTTGTTCCTCAGCAGTCCTGGGGATGCGTCTACACTAATGTTCTAGCTGGCATCAGGAGTGCAGTTATTAAGCAAATGTCCCCACCACCCCACTTCCTGTGCTTTGTCTCACGTTACCCAGCAGCCACAGAGCACATGCACCGGGCTCTTCTGGGAAGAAACTCAACTGGGGGACACGTTCCAGGAGCACACCTAATGTGCTCTCTGACAGGCAGTCTATCCACAGGACCAGGCTGGCACTAGTCTGCAGTGATCTAATTTGATTCCACTTTCACTATTATGCTTTTACTGACTTTACTTTTTCCTCTCTGGTGTCATGGTTACATGGTAAAATCTGTTGTTTTAGTATCCTTTTGGCAATCCTTTACCAAACCATAGATCATCACAGAATGTTTTAGGTTGGAAGGGACCTTAAAGATCATCTAGTTCCAAACCCCCTGCCCTGGGCAGGGACACCTCCCACTTGACCTGGTTGCTCAAAGCCCCGTCCAACTTGGCCTTGAACACCTCCAGGGATGGGGCAGCCACAACCTCCCTGGCCAACCTGGACCAGTGTCTCACCACCCTCAGAGTGAAAAATTTCTTCCTGAGATCTATTCTAAATATCGCCTCTTCCAGTTTAAAGCCATTGCCTCTCATCCTATCACTACATGCCCTTGTGAAAAGTCCCTCTCCAGCTTTCTTGCAGGTGTCCTTCAGACACTGAAAAGTTGTTATAAGCTCTCCCCAGGGCCTTCTGTTCTCCAGGTTGAACAAGGCCAGCTCTCTCAGCCTGTCCTTACAGGAGAGGGGGTCCAGCCCTCTGATCATCTTTGTGGCCCTCATTTGGACTTGCTGCAACAGCACCCTGTCCTTCTTATGCTGGGGTCCCCAGAACTGGACATGGTACTCCAGGTGGAATCTCACTGGAGTGGAGTAGAGGGAGAGAATCACCTCCCTCGCCCTGCTGGCCACGCTGCTTTTGGTACTGCCCAGGATATGGTTGGCTTTCAGGGCTGCAAGTGCACATTGTTGGCTCATGTTGAGCTTCTCAATGCCAATGCGTGAAAGCAGTCCTTGGCCTACTCCCTTGTTTCAGATGATATTCCATGATGAAGAAAGGTTTGAAGTCCCTTGCCCAATTGGAAAAGTCAAATCTCAGAGTCACCATCAGATTTCACAATTTTTCCGCCACATAATCTTTCACATCATGTGGAGAACGGTCTACTCAGCTTCCCAAATTGCAGTATTGCAATTAGCCTTTTCTGCCTGTCCTTTAGAGAGACTGAACACATCAATTTCTATGGGAGTTGGCACATTAAAAAAAGTACTATCTCCTACATATTCTTTTCTACTGTCACCCTGTGCTACTTCTATTAAATACATTTTCTTTCTCTTGGGGATTTTAAAAATGCTCTATTCTTATGTAGTACCAAACAATGTTCTCTGATCAAGCAGTCACCAGAGGACCTAAGAAGAAGGTACTGCAAAGGCGGGTTGATGACGCCTACACAGAGAGACTCTCAAAGGGGATGCCAAATAGCAGGGCTCCTGCTTGCTACTGGAGCTCCTGCCTGTGTAGGGAAGAGCATGGATTCTGTGGCAGCTGGAAGGAAGGCAAGGAGAAGAAAGGGGCTTCTGCCCCCCTAGGAACCCAAATATTTTGTTAGATAGCTGACTTTGGCTATACGATAGAGATCACTTCAATTCTTACGTTTAAGTTCCTCAAAGCCAGATTAAATGATATTTCAAATGTTCCAAGTGGGGTGGAAGTTTACTCCCTTGCTGGGTAAATGCCTCTACGACCAGGGGAAAAAAATCTTTAGTACCAAACACTTTTGGATCACCCTGACAGACATAGGCAGAGAATAAGCATCACCCAACAAGGCAGAAATGCTCTTGTGCAGTTATTTCATGAAAAACAACAGTGCTACCAAATATTTCCCAGTAAGGCAAAACTGGAGGCGAGTCAGGATATTCACAGTATGCTGGCTCCTGCCTTTACGGCAATTAAATGCATCATTGAATATTATTACAGAAAATTTACAAGAGATACGCTTTGTGCCATGTCTCCTAATGATTGTTTGGGCTTGTTGATGAGATAAACACAAGGTCTTTACAAAATCCCTGTCATAGTGTGCCTGATATCCTCCACAGTTCCTAATAGCATGACAATCAAGTGGCTGAAAGAAACTACTTATAGCCAGGTTCGTTTTTCATAACAGCAAACGGCATGTAGATAAAAGGTTTAAACTAGTAATGACCTATATCTGTTCCCCCTTAACTCCAATTATAACTTCAATAACTCCTTCCATTTTTAGCTCCCACCTACCTCCATTTCTGATTAATAGAGCTAAATGCAACCTCCCATTGCAATGGATATTTACTCTCTCTTCTCCTTCTTTGTCTTTCTTTCAGCAGGCTGGGAAATGGTTTTCCCTTGCCCTTCCTCTCCAACTCAACAGATTCAATACTAAATTTTAGTATTCCCTTTGATTCTTGTACATGCAATATCCAAGACTGGGCTCCAGACAGGAGCTTTTTTCTCTTTAATTATTTGCTTATCATTTTCAAAAGGCATGTGATACTCACAAAGATAATATACTATTCTTGGCAATATTTTATTTCCTGTGGGTCTCCTTGTTTTTTCCCTCCTCTAATTTAACACAAGACATTATTATATACATAATAACTTGGCCTTAAGAGGGTTAAAGAAATCCTTTGATATTAACCTTAAAATGTTTGGGGCACATTTTAGTTCTGTATTCTTGCATTGTGAATGTATATCATTCATTAATTTAATTTGTAAAGGGATTACTTCAGAGAAATCTTATTAGAGATGATCAGATTACCAGATAGCCTTACATAAGGCAACCTTATTAACTGTGCCTCAGGATGTCACTTCAGATATCTATTTCGTACCCCAGCTCTAAATTCATTACGTGCTTCAAATTGGCTTCAAACCTTAAACTGACAATTTTTCTGTATGTTGCGTGTTAAACACATGCTTAGTATCTTTGTTTTTGTAATTTGTAAATATAGATGTTTCCAGTGTAATTCTGAAGAATTTAAGCGCAAGTAGGTGTTTAAAGCGCCGTGTAACCATATACTGTAATTATGCTCTATCTCACATAAGATACGTGATTCATATCTTCAAATTATTTTAGATGTTGTTGCTCAGATTAGTTTTTCATCCGCTTTTTATATTGTTGCAAGTGTCTGATACAGACGAGCTGAAACTAGCAATAGATACTTCCTGTTGATTTTGAGGGGATTTAAAATTAGCCTTTCTTGCTCTTCATTGTACAAAGGCAGATTCAAAGAAAAGAAGTGTCCCTCAGTTTATTGTAGGAGGAACAGGTTTCTGTCACAAAACATGTGGTGAGGAAGGAACTCTGTTATGTATAACTGTGAGCAGTTTCAGGAATGTGACACCACAAATCAAGAAGTGATTTATATGTAGTTTTCCATACGTTGGGGTTTTAAATGCAAGAAGCCAGCTGGCTCTGCCTTCTGGAACAAAGAAGGGTAATGTTTGGATTCGAGCTGATGGAAAAAGGAGGTTGATACAGACAGAGTGAAACACGAAAAATTCTTCCAAGTTCCTTGGCTATGACTTTTCTTGAGACCTTAAAAATATTTCCCTCCTCATTCCGTAAACCTGCCAGTGAACTACGGAGTTAAACCCTTCTGCCAGTTTTTGGTGCTGGAGTGTTATAAAGCGGCGCGAGCCCCTGGAGGAGGAGAGGGCGGGTATGAGAAATTGCATATCTACCACGAGGCTCTTCTCCAGGACTCTGAAGTGAGATCTATGATTTTCGGCTGTCGTATTGAAGGTTTACATGCAGGCAGGAGGAGAACTGTTCAAGTGACACGCAGTCAAGTGCCCACATTACCATGATAACGTATAGCTCCGCTTTGTCTTTATCTCACATAAGGCTGCCGCTATCACAAGAATGGTTAAAAGTGCTTGAAAAGGCTGTTCTTGATGAAGAATGGCAGACTGAAGTGCTACCCTAGCACGACAGTGATTATAGTGGAAGACAGAGGAAAGAAAAATTGCAGAAATGGTCTAATACCTTGTTTGGAAAGCATAGAAAGTAGCTCATTAATTTAGTTTAAGGTTTACATAAGGCAGAGCAGCTTTCCAAAGTAATGCTTTCTATCAGTTCTGGTTGGCTGGGAGACACTGCTGCATTCTGGAAGCCGGCTTTGTTTGATATTATTTATGTTTGTTATTTTGTCAATTCTTGGCAGGGCCAAAGTAGTGCAACATAGTAGAATATGAAGCTAGGATGCTGGAGTTTGTCCAGCCATCCCAGAGGAGCGTGAGGACAGGGCAGCACAAAATATCGTTGTAGAATATTTTAGCCAGTGATGCTGGTACTTGGAATTTGTAACACGTAGTCCCCAAAACACACTTTCTTAATTTATTTTATGGCATGGTATTATGGATAAAAGTTTTACTAAAGAATGACTCAATAGTAAGACTTTCCTACGAAGATACTCCAGATGACTCTGCTGATGTTAGCTCCAGCAGCATCACGCTGGGAAAGACACAGGTCCCAGAGAGGCAACTCTCAAACTACATACACTTGTGTAGCTCCTAACAGCCTCCTAAATCTACCCTGAATACTCAATAATCACAAAAAATCAGTGGTAGTTTAAGAAATGAGTGTGATGTACTACAAAGCTGCTTAACGTGTTGGTTGTATTCACCACTAATTCTAGACTCAGTGTGGATTTACAGTGCAGTCTATTAACCTTAATGCAAGAACGGCAACAGAAAGATCAATACTGGGAGAAAAGACTGTAAAATATTACTGAGCTATAGAGAGAGCTGAGTGAGAGAGGATGACCTAAAAGCAGGAATAATCAAACACAGGTGACTGATGGCAGATGAACTCCACAAAAGCAGTATCGCTGAAATTAACACCCGTGTTCATGGGAGGAGCAGCCTGGGACTATAATTTAAAAGTGTAAAAGATTTTTCCTCTTTATTTCCTTTGAATGGTCTGATTTCAAATGGTAAAGTGTTATCTGTAAAATGGCAAAAAATGGATGAAAAACATTTCTTTAAGCCAATGACCACTGCAAATCTCTGTGTCTGGCTGGATAGTGAGGTGGAGGCAAAACAACACTTGCAGTCCCCACTTACACGTAGAAATGTTTCTTTTCTCACAGTTATTGGGGAAACATACGCCTGTAGTTGACAGCAGATTAGGAACGTTTGCCTCTTGGTATGTGGCAATGCCTCCTAGCTTGCTCTGTAATTGTACCTTCTAATATATGCCAGCTATAACCAATTTGTGTTATAAGGGTGTAAGATCAATGGGTTTTAATATCCATTTCACTAAATTAGGCTCAGAAATACATACACAGTGCTGGAACTTTATCTGAAATGCCTGAGAAAGTTTGTATGTCAAGCCGGATGGTCCGGCAAATGAAAATTACATCACTTTAGGGAAAGAATTATGGTAAATGGGGATTTATATAACATTCTTGAAATAAGTTTTAGAAGAGAAATACAGTTAGGATTTAATTATGGTACTGTTAATGACGGGTGTTACATCAAAAAGAATTAGGGTCAGGAAGCTAAATTTCTCACTGAGCTGTACTGGGGTTAGTGAGTTTTAGTCCTTTTGAGATGATGGTTAACTCTGGAAGGAAAAAATGTTGAGCTGGTAAGAGAGAAGCAGGAAACCCCCTTAGTTCTTACCACAGGAGCTGGGCAGTGAAGCGCCACGGCAGGTAGCACGTGTGTTGGGGGAAATACCACCAACACAGGACATCCAAGGAACAAATGGCACGGTTTTCATACTCAGTTTTTGGCCAACCCATTAGAATTCTTCCTTCTGGTACAGTACTGCCCTATGTGTTGAGTAAAATGTACGAACATTGGCCTTTTATGTCCTGATAGAGCTTTCGATTCTTTTGCCTAAAAGGTCTGAAGTCAGGACTCCTAGACCTGCCATTCACCCTCACTAACTGAGAATACCATGGCTAAAATAATCTTAGACGTTTGGAAAATGCCAGAAATTACACGGCTTTACTGGACTCTTACTTATTGAAAATGGAATTTTCTAGTTCACTAAACTAAAAATATGCCTAAATGAGCACATAAATTTATTCAGTAATTTTTTTGGGGCTGGGTGGTGTTATTGTAAAAGCTGAGGGAAACTGTTTGCTTAAGGGTTCTGATGAGATAGTCTTTTGCTACACTTCCTATTTTTTAGCACAGAGTTGTGCAGTAATTACAGTATATCAACATCTGAAGAACGGGCTGGGAGCAATTGCAGTTTTCCCTGTGGACTTGATAAAAAATTGAGAATCACTATTCAAAAAACTATATTACCTTTCTTTACATCTGCAGAATTTTCCTATCTATCCAAAATGTCAAAAGGAAATACCTTTGAATTTGTTTCTACTGCTTTTAATAATTTAAATCTCAGAAATATTTTTATAAATAAAACAAAAACTGTAGCAGAGTACTGAAACTTTAATGTTATCGTACAGTGGGCTCAGTCTAACATAACACCGCTCTGCAGAAATTTTTATCTTACTGTGTTTTTTCTTGGGCAATGGGGCAAACAAGGCAAAAAGAGAGTTTCTTCAGAAGTTACTCTCCTGCCCAGTCTTCAACTTTTTCCCAGGTTTTCCCCAGTTCACTTATACCTTTATGTTTATTGTCAGGAGACTCTATGGCTTTATTTTCCTCATCAGCTTTCAGTGTGCTACACGGACTGGAATCCTCTGTATTTCTGGTTTTCCTGTGTGCTCAAACCTAGTAAGTGCTTTTTTCCGTAGTAACTAGGAGGCTAACATCTCTCCGCATATTTTCAGAAGTATAACCTTGATCACTCATTTAGAATTTAATTTCCTTTGTAGACACTAGAAAGCAAAAGCCATCTTTCTGCTTTACCCATCAGCAATGACATCTTTTTGTTCCCATGTTCGCTTGCTTGTAGTTGTCTGGATTGGCAAATTTTGGTTGTCTGAAATAGCATGGGCTGCTTTTATTTGTTTATTAATTCTCCCCACTTTCAATTCTGCATTTGTATTTTCTATTGCTAAACTTCAAAATTATTCAACACTTTTGATGTGTTCCTGATCAATTGCAATATTGGGGTTTTTTATATTTTAATTCAGTTATTTTCTGACCAACTGAATTGGAGGAAGAGGAATAGTCAAGTCTTGAACTGCCATCACAAATGCTTATCACAACCTTAGGTTTAACATTTTTGGAGATTAGAGCTCAATCTTGGGTCCATAGGTTAAAAATTATATACATAAAAATAAATTTTAAAAAGTATTCTATGAAAGTACATCACAGCAAACAATATTTCTGGACTTTTCTATTTTCATGTACTCCAAAAGAGTCTAATGAATCTAAGACTAATGAATCACTGTGGCTAATAAGGCTGATTCATCTTTTGCTATCATCTTGTTCATGGTGGGGTTTTTATGTATTTTATGAAACTCTTACTGGAGTTATACAACTGAAACCAGACATATGAAAGGATATTGAAGCCTCTAAGCTAAATTTTCTTTCTGTGTTAATCCCCAAACTTCTCATTTATTCTCTGGTGATTTTAGTATAAAATATATGAATTAACATGGATATTTGTGTTGGTTACTTATATAAAGAAAAAAGCCAAAACTTCCAAATGTTATCCCCCTTAATTACTGAAAAACCCACAGGAATATTGTCCTTGTTAAATATTTGTCCCTGAAGAACGAACGATTGCATATTTTGCTTGCAAATCATTTGGTATTAGGGAATTTTATTAATTTATCAAATATATTATATATTTGTGAAAGGAAATACTTTGGCTGCTGGTAACACATTCCAACAGAAACAAACTTTCAGATCCAGCTGCTTTAGTATGAGATCTAATGTTTTCATCTTTTTTGGCTTTGTTACTAAAACTCGTCTGCACAGCGTTGTGCAGAAGCGAGGAAGAGAAAGTTGCGTTGCAGATGGAATTCTTGCAAGGGAATCTAAAATGATGAAAAAATCCTGCAGATTGTCATCAGCTTATCTGTTCTACAGCACAGGACTGCAGTTTTAGCTGAGGTACACGTCTGATAAAGCTGTTGGATTTGGTGATAAATTTTGTCCTTTTATATACCACATATTCTTTCTCTCGTCTTGGCCATTTGTATGGAGTTATCAGATTTCCAGCACTGAAAACAGTGCGCTAATTGAGCAGAGAGGTATGCATAATTTTTGCCCATGCCATCAATTTCTGAATTATAAGTACTCCCACATACGCAGACACACCGGTGGTTAACAAAGTAAATTGGACATTAACAATACATTCTCAACTACATTTTCTTCTGAAGAGGTTGAGTTGTTTCATTTCTGGACTCACAAAGGTTATGTGGGGGAAAGAATCAAAATGATTTTTAAAATAGTAATTTATGTAATAAGATAGTAAAGTTATGCTAAGGTATAAGCAAGAGGAAAATCAGTCTGGTTGTTAATGTAAAACAGAAATTTTTTAATTTCCCTTATGCTAGTATTTGTCAGGTAGAAATTGACTTTTTCAGAGACTGCTTAGTCTTCTGTTTGTGTTTGCAGTTAATAATTTGCAATTATTTAGTATATATTACTTGGCAGCATACTAAGCACAGGAAAATTGTTTTATTGATTAAACTATTTATTTCTTTAAATCTGCAAACTTTGTTTACATTTAAAAGTTCAAAAATCAAAAGTTCACCTCAGAAAGAAAGAAATAGAAAAAGGGGAAAACACTGTTTGTAAATAATTAAAAGTTCCCTACTTGCATGATTCTATATTTTCTTCTCTACAGTTTTCATTATGTTACTTTAATACTTCCCAAAATAGTGATTAAAATAGGTTTTTCTTGATTTTTTTTTTTAAAGAGTAGTGGAATACAAATTGCATCTTTTAGCAGTGGATCAGTCTAAAAGAATTAATAAGTAGGAGAACTTAACTAGATACATTTACACAATTTATTATTATTATTATCATCATTATTATTATTATGATTATCATTATTATGATTGTGGTGGTGGTTTTCTCTGTGATTTTTGAATCGAGCAATTTGAAAGGAGTTAATTGTAATAAGCCCTACAAATATTACCTTTGAGTTATGCTTCAACATAGTTACGCGAGACCTAGAGAATGAATTGTTCTTTTGAAGCATATTTTGAAGAAAATTCAGTGTATTAAAATAATGCGTTACGACGAGGTGAGAAACAGGCGTCATCTCTCTCTTCTCTAACAATCACTATTATATAGAAGGCTTCTGTTTCTGTATTCTACTACAATTACTACGACTTAGGTGACAACATATTTTTACCCCGCATTCCTATATTATTTTAAGTCTTTCAATGTATCTTCACTTCAAAGGAAAGGCAGGGCAGCTTATAACATATCTGCGGTCTTCTTTTGATTTCTGCTAACAGCCTGCCCATTTCCACCCCCCACTGAAAATGGGAAGGTTTGTTTGAAGCGCTCTCAATCACTCACAAAGTAAACTTTTTTCCCCCCTTTGAGATACATGATAAACAGTCTGCAGATATTCCAAAAAAATGAGTACTTCACTGGAATTATAGTACAAGTGTTATTACTGACCTGTTTGATTGACAAGAATCACAGATTAATTCTTTCAGTGACAACAATATTGCAGCTATAATCAACAGAAAGCACTTAGATGTAAATATGATTTTCTTATAGTTCTATGCAGTAGTTAGGACTGACTCTTAGTCTTTTATGTACATTATGTTTATGAATACACCAATACTTGAATACTCCAGATTTCCCTAAATGATACAAATATGAACAAAAACATCACCCTGAAACCCATTCACACTCACAAGAGACTTTTTAATTAACAGTCACATCTGTGCAAGAATACTATATTTTGCAAAGTTAGCAGCAACCCAAACCATATTATTAAATTTTGAAAAAGAGTGCAAATCTCAGTAGACCTGTTTAACAATTCAAGAACTAGTGTGGAATGATACCTCTGGCCTCCTGAGTCTAGTTTAGAAATAGCTAAATTTTCCATAATGATGTCATTAAATATTTAATAGTATAATATTTTGAACACCTTTCCAACATAAATGACATTAAAATTTAACCTGTTTAAACTGTTAAAGGTTATCTGAGAAAATTCCATTAGAATACACTTTCAAAACCAATTAAAGCTGCCTTGGTATTAAAAGATGGCTTTTGTGAAGAAATTGAATTAATGTAAACAATAAAAAAATGAAGATCAAAGCGAACAGGTAGATTGTTTCTGAAGTACTTTGTAAGGTAATGGGGGAAAATTCTGAAAAATGCTTTATTTTGCAGCATGGTACTGTTGATCCAGTGTAGTCCTGATCAAAGTTTAGTTGCAATCCTAGTTCAATCATTCCATTATATCATAGTAAAAGTTGTAAATATTCATCAAGGTATGGAGAATTATTGCCATTTTAAGACAAGGCAAAGCTCATTATTTGGGAAAAAGGTCTAAAATACTAAAATAAAATAAAGCTTTACATTTAAAGGAAAATGCTTATTCTTATGTTCTGGCCATAAACTATCCCCTTATTTCTGCTTGTTACCAATAGATATTCTAAAGGGATTCTGTGACTACAGCTTTGATTTTGAATTCATTTTCTTTAATACCTTTCTTTAATACCAAGCTATCCTTGCTACTTCACCAAGGTCCTGCAGGCAATAGGCTATGAGAAAGCATACAACATCTTATTGGAGTAGTAATTTCAGCACAGTGGGCAAAAACAGCTCATGGACCTAGTACCTGCCTTCACTGGGTTGACATCTGGTTATGATCACCCGCATCTCCATATCACAGAATTGCAGAATCCCCGGGGTTGGAAGGCACCTCTGGAGATTGTCTGGTCCAACCCCCCTGCCAGAGCAGGTCCACCTACAGCAGGAGGCACAGGATGGCGTCCAGGCGGGTTGGGAATGTCTCCAGAAGTGGAGACTCCACCACCTCTCTGGGCAGCCTGTGCCAGGGCTCTGCCACCCCCAAAGGAAACAAGTTCCTCCTCATGTTCAGATGGAACTTCCTAGATTCAAGTTTGTGTCCGTCATCTCTTGTCCTCTCACTGGGCACTGCTGAAAAAAGCCTGGCCCCCTCCTCCTGGCCCCCTCCCTTTAAGTATGGATAAGCATCGATGAGATCCCCCCTCAGCCTTCTCTTCTCCAGACTAAAAAGACCCAACTCCTTCACCCTTTCCTTATAAGATGTTCCAGCCCAAATGGTATAGTTTTTCACAGAATGGACAGAAAACAATTAGAAGTCCCACATCAGCAGTGAGGAAGAAACATGACCATTCAGTCGCAAGAAGCTGAAGGCAACATTTCGGCTCAGCATAGGAAACACTCTTGAGGACTTCAAAGATGTGCATCAGTTTGTAAGATTTCTGTTCAGTAAGATTTGCAGTCTATGGCTCTCATCCTCCAAATATTTCTGTGTAAGTTCAATCTAAATAATTTAATTGACTTTAATGGGGTTGTTCATGCATGCAATTGGCAGAACTGGGGGTTTTTATTAAATCTGTAATGTAGCCCAAGATTCATGATGTTAGGCATTGTACAATACAGAGAATGTTATAGTCATTCCTCTGAGAGCAGAACACTGTATATTACATTCATTAAAGGTCCCTTCCAGCCCAAACTATTCTATGATTCTATGATTCTATGATTCTATGATTCTATGATTCTATGATTTTTGATTCAAAGGTAAACAAAAACAAAGTGTGAAAGGAATCACAGACCATTTCTCACACTCAATGTGGTACCAAATGACTCTCTTTTTGAAGCTCAGTTAAAATAATTCCATTTAATTGGAAAACAGGTCACAGCTTTGAATTGGCTACTGTTGTCTTTAACTTAATGGGAGGGGAACAAGGGAGGAAAAAGCTTGTAAGTCTTCCTTCTACTCAAAAACATACAGTATGGTTTAAATCCATTCACTGTGGCTCCTTGTATGAAAATGAGTCGCCACTAATTTAGAATGGATGTCAGAGGTTATGACGAAGGGCGTAGCCGTTGGGCTGGTACTAACACTGGGTTTACAACTGCTTGGTAAATGGAGACATACGTGAAACCACTGAAGGAATCTGTTCACATAGGTGGCTGTTTAAGGTTATCTTCACTGAGAATAGCCGTTCTCTTAACAGTTTCAATTATAACTTAAAACAGTATTTTGTCTTCCTTTCATACACTTTAATTCGATGTGGTTGTTTGGGGCTGGATTGGCCACTCAGGCGGAATGGCTGGCACCTTCCTCTGCCTCCCTTCATAAGAGGCAGGAGAGAGGGAGACTCGTGAGTTTAGAAGTAACTAAACTACTTTAATGAAATATTAATAGTAAAAAAACAAAAAGAAAATAATGAAATATATACAAAATCGTATCAAGTTCCCACGATGGCAACCACATCACCAGCAGACACCAGGCAAGTCCCAGACTGGACTCAGTGGCAGATGGGAACTGGATTCCGGATCTGCATTCAAGATCAGAATCAAAGGCAGACAAACAGGCACCTTTGGACGCCGGCCATTGGAGAAAGAGAGCTTACCCTTTGATCCCTCAGCTTTTATCCTGAGCATGAGGCAGATGGAATGGAATACCCTGTTGGGCAGTTTTGGGTCACCTGTCCTGTCCGCTCCTCCCCACAGGTGGGGCCCCTCTGCACTTTTCTGGTTCCCACCCTCCAAGGAGGCAAACAGCAAAGTTGGCTGCCCTGGGGTGTGATAGCAATAAGGATAAGCAGGAGCCTCTCTGCATCCTGTTCCTTGGCATCAGCTATAAACATGGGTCTTGTCACTCTGAGAGCGAACAGTTTCTGCACAACATGTTGGTAATTTCAATAGTTAGAAGCGGCCTAGATAAAAAGTAAAATTACTGAACAGAAAATTGGTTCTGTTCTACCTCAAACCAGGACACTGGAAGAAAAGATAAATATCCCTATAATTCGTTGGATGTTTTGAGCATGTAACATATTTAAGAATTGAACACAGGCAAAAAATGTACAATTTATAAGATATGTGACAAATTTGAGTGATTTTAAATGGTAAAATGATAAGACTTTGCCTCCCATTAGTAGAGCATAGAATCATAGAATCATAGAANTTCCTTGGCATCAGCTATAAACATGGGTCTTGTCACTCTGAGAGCGAACAGTTTCTGCACAACATGTTGGTAATTTCAATAGTTAGAAGCGGCCTAGATAAAAAGTAAAATTACTGAACAGAAAATTGGTTCTGTTCTACCTCAAACCAGGACACTGGAAGAAAAGATAAATATCCCTATAATTCGTTGGATGTTTTGAGCATGTAACATATTTAAGAATTGAACACAGGCAAAAAATGTACAATTTATAAGATATGTGACAAATTTGAGTGATTTTAAATGGTAAAATGATAAGACTTTGCCTCCCATTAGTAGAGCATAGAATCATAGAATCATAGAATCATTTAGGTTGGAAAAGACCCTTAAGATCATCAAGTCCAACCATCAACGTAACACTGCCAAAACCACCACTAAACCATGTCCCTCAGCACCACGTCTACCCGTCTTTTAAATACCTCCAGGGAGGGCGATTCCACCACTTCCCTGGGCAGCCTGTTCCAATGCTTGAGAACCCTTTTGGTGAAGAAATTTGTCCTAATACCCAATTTAAATCTGCCCTGGCACAACTTGAAGCCATTTCCTCTTGTTCTATTGCTTGTTACTTGTGAGAAGAGACCAATGCCCCACCTTGCTACAACCTCCTTTCAGGCAGTTGTAGGGAGCAAGAAGGTCTCCCCTCAGCCTCCTTTTCTTCAGGCTAAAAAAACCCAGTTCCCTGAGCTGCTCCTCTTAAGACTTGTGCTTGAGACACTTCATCAGCTTCATTACTCTTCTTTGGACAAGCTCCGATATCTCAATAGAATCAATATTCCTCTGAGCTTTATTCTTTTATCCTTAGTTTTGGTTTTGCTAAGGATGAGTCCTTTCCTGTGGTAAGGATTCCATTTCCATAGGGAATCAGTAGTTCCCTATGGATAATTTTCTCTGTTTTGCACTGTACTGAAATAAAATACAAAAAGAAGTGTAATAAGAGATTTTGTTTATAAAAAGTCTCGAGATTTCTAGAATAGGATCATTTCCACCCTGAATCAGCTTTTATGTCCGTCTCCACTATCATAAAGCTTCTTTACTTTTCAGTTATTCATTTTCTGGTTGACAATCACCTTTCTGCAGCACTTCTCTCCTTGAACCATCTTCCCATTTCTTAATGGGCAGTTTCTCTTCTGTACCCTCTTCTCAACGTGGTGGTTTATCTCATTCAGTTCAAAATTTCCAGAAATAAATATATTTAAGGCAAAATTTGAGGGATGACAATGCAGTTTTAGTGGAGTTCAGAGCAAGCAGTACTGTCAAAATTCAAGCTTTTAATTGGTTTTCAACTTGGAGCAATAATATGAAGAATTTAGTCTTTTCTCCTTAAAGTACTATTTTAATCATAATTGAAGTAATCATTTACTCTGCTAGGGCCTGATTCTTCAAAAGTTATTCATTGTGGTAAGCACTACTTATGACAGTCTCTGCAAGACTTGGTGTTTCGCACGAGAACTTGCCTCTAGCTGTAATTCCTTCCATTCCTCTCTCTCTTCTTTCTGCTTTTCTTATATTTTAATCTGCATGCACACCCTCCATCTTCCTATCCAACTTTTTACATATATTTCTTGTAACTAATTTTCCATTATCCAATCTGGTCTTTCTAATTTTTTATTTATTTTATTGTATTTTATTTTATTTTTTAATGTAAATGACTTTTATTGTCCCAAGTTAACATTTACTTTAAAATGATTTTGAAGACAGTAAAAAAATGAACCTTTCTTTCATTAAGTAAACTCCTTTGTATTTATAACGTGTGGTATTAATAATTTATTAGATAACATGTCATATTTTAGTCCACAAGAAACATAATGAGTTTCACACTGGGGATCAGCATGGGTCCCGCCTAAGGGAAACTTGATTATTTGAACAAGACAGAAGACCTATTGATTTAATGTTCAGGACTCCAACCATTTCTCTACAGCATGATATTGAAACATTGTGTGAAGCTCAACATTAAACTGAACACTAATCCTAGAATTAACCAGCAGGCACAGGAAAAAAAAATGCAGGATCTTAATTACCTCATCTGTTATGTAAGTGCAGAGCTTATTCGTGCCAGTAGAAGTCATATATGTAGAAACAGACAGATGATGTGGAGTTTTAATTTTGATTTTTCATTTTATGGCTATTTTTAATGTCGAACTAAGCTTTTGCGAAAAAAAGGAGTTCTGACTTAATACTGATGGGTAGGAAAATATATTTGTGATATTTTGCAATGATTTGCCAACTTTGCAAAGAACTAAAATATTTTAAGGCTCAGTTTAGCTTTGGTTATATTGTATTATTCGCAATGTTTAAGGCAGGACGGATTCCTTCATTTTCTAGAGAGCAGCAGGAGGTATATGTTTATATGCATAAGTCTCCCACTCTCCGAATTGCTCAATAGAATTACACATTATTATTCTTCCCTCCCCCGGATATTCTTATAGCTACTATTGTACAGATGTGGAACAGACATGGAACTAATGAAATCCTAAATGAAGTTTTCAGGAACCTTTGCAAATGTTAGTGAAAGGTGTCTGTACCTTCTCCCTCTTCTGTTTCTTTTCAGTCCTGAAGGTTAGAATGATGGAAGTATGGAGAATGGGGGTTTCAGGTTTAATAACTATTACATGTAGCTAAATTTACCCTGCCACATTGTGGGGTTACTAGAAACAGACTGTACCTAATTTGGCTTTTGAATATCACTTGATTGACAGATTGTGCTTACCTTTGTTTTGCTCTTTGTTCCTGCATCTTGGAGAAGATGAATGCTCAGATGTAAATAAAGATACAGATTTCTTCTGCCAGCCAACTCAGCCTCAAGGATTTGCTTGTTGTGAATGGAACTCTACACATGCACAAATGTTGTCTTAACTCATTGATTAACACATGCTCGTTTTAGTAACTGCTTCTTCACACTGCAACTTTTTAATTCATAAATTCATTCACTGAGTTCATTGAGTCTAGTGCAATGGAACCGCATTGGTTGTATCATCTCTTGAAGGAACAGAATGATGCACACCATCAATCTCAAGACTTCTTCCTCTCCACTTCTTGTGTTGGAATTCAGTGCCCACCAAGCTTCTGTATAAAAATGATTCAGACCTTTTTCATGGATCTAGGCACTATCGTTAGCATCACAGGCAGTAAATTACACAGTCTGCTATCAGATTGACTAATGGATGTTCTGCTAAACCATCTGGCATGCTTCTATTAAAAAGGAGTTGCTTTTTTTCAGATGGAAAAGCCTTTCAGAAAAGTCTATCCATCATAGCCGAGCTCACTGCATCTTGAGTTCCTAACTATTGTATACTTATTCTTTTCACATTTTTTATATTTATTACTGTTCCTAGACCCACTAACTCTATATTTTATATCTTTTGAACACACTTATTTGTATATGCTCCTAAAGACTGGAATTTTTGAGTAAAGGAGAGGGCATTAGGGAATAAAAGTAACTTTTAAAATGTTTTCTATTCTCCTTTAAGGAATTTTTGATGTAGGTATACAACTTCATGTGGACAGCTATCACAGGACATGACTTGGTTTGTTTTCTTCTGGCACTGATCAGCTTGTTCAGTCAGTGTGACCTTGAAATCCAAGCACTGTGATGCACTAAGAAGAGATATCAACCATGAGGACACTATTTTGTCCTAACTTGTGTTTATTTTTAAACTATTTTAACATTCCTTAATTTTATCAGCATATCCCTTAATATATTTTCCTTCTTTTATTCTTACTGAAAAGTAATAAGACCTCATTTTTTAACTATCACTGTAATAATAGGCAACCTCAGGTCTTGTATACTTGGAAGCCTTTGCACTGTAAATATAAAATATATCTATTTTCAGGCATTTCATAAAAGCTTAGCTGCTTGAAAAGTAAAATGCTTTCAGGTCGGAAGACAACTCAAGACTAAGGAGAAGGAGAAGAAGAAAAAGAGAATTTGTGTATTTGAAATTATGAGTCCAAGCATGCGCTTTAAGTAAAAGCTTCTAACCTTGAGGCACACACAGATGTTGGGTCTTTGGTTGCTTTGAAGATGCAGAGGGACAAAAATCTGAAAGAGGGAACAATCTAACTAAGATTTTAAAAGTCAGGAGGAGACAAGGCACATCTATCCACCATGATAGAACTGTCTAAGTCTTGGACTTCCATTTCCTGGATTAGTATTAATTAATGAACACACCACCTTGGCTATGCCATACCCTGTAAATGTGCTATTTCTGAGATATTACAAAATAGCTTCTTTCTTAGCCTAGATGACATCTGTCGGAGCAGCAGAAGAGGGTCTGTCTGTGTATTTTGGAACTCATTCATTCAAGCACGCATCTTTTTGCTTCCTGACTTCCCAATTGCAACTGTGACTAAAAGTTCAGATAATTATTAAAGTAGTTATCTTAGCCAGTGGTTCCTGGGTTATTTTTCTATTTGGTTAGTGGCACCATTTGGGATTTCCTGTTAAAGACTGCTTAGGAAGACATGTTATTACTGAAAAAGGGTGGCAATGGCATTTCCCCTCTGTATATGAACTATGTGTTGGCTGCCATGACAATGCAGCTACATACACTCAAGGTGTCTTTAAAACCCAGTTTTACACCAAAGTTCAACAGTTTTTCTGCCCATTCAAGAAAGCCTGTCCAGAGTTTGTCAGGGACGACATACACAGTACCTTTCCTCAGTAGCAAGTTCCCAGGAGAGATTATCTCCAAATATGAGCATTAGTGCTTTAGGAAGCTGTGTAAAACTTGGGTATGGTCTAAAACATGGAATTCTACACACACAGAAGAATTCTTCATGATAAGTTTTGTATTTTGTGTTAAGTATGTTCTGCTGGCTGAAAAACTTGGTGTACTGCTATGCTACCACACTGTTACAAATGATAACGCATGAAATTGCCAGTGATTTTACACAGTGGGTGACAGCACAGATTGAACATTTACCACAGAATAGAGAAATCCTTTTTTTCTTTTTTTCCCTTCCATTTTGGATATATGAAATGTATCTAAGAGTGCTGTAGGAAGGAAATATAAAGATGAATAGCCGTTTCAAGGAACAATGTATACTGTCTTCTCCTTGTGTTATAATGCAGTATTGTTCTAGCACTATTTTTCTAGTGCAACAGGTATTTTCATGGAGATTCCAAAATGCCATATCCCAAATTCAAAAATGCCCAAACCACCTAGTTACAAAAACTTTTTGAATCACCTCTTCTGTGCCATAGCAATCAATACTTTTGTCTCTACATGTCCTACTTAAACATTCTCAGAATTGTGCTAAGGCAAAATCTGTTAATAAATTTAAAATAGAACTCACACTTCCTTATATGTATCTTCTAAGCAATGTATAACTTCATGTATTGAGCTACAAAAAGGGGGGAAGGTACTGTTTTAGCATAGAATACAAAACTTTTTACTTCCTTTACTGCAGCACAACACCGTCTTCCCTTTGTCTCAGGATATATGAGTATTAAAATAGATTCGATTTCAGATTTGGCAATTTCATTGTATCCCTGTGCTGTTGTGATGGTTGCTACCAGTTTGATATTTTATTTATTTTTCCTTATGGGAACACAGAATAAGAAAAGTAGGAAGAGTGATTGGGTCAAGTGGCAGGAGGAAGAAATTCCAGCTCTGAGTGGATACATATGCTTGGAAAGAAAAGGTTCAGAATACTGAAAGGTGGGAGTACAGTACAGAGCTGGAAGCCCAAAGTTTGTGCAGCATCTTTGCTGAGAGAAGAATGCAGCAGAGAAACAGGCCTTAGCTATGATGGAAAAAAAGTGCCTAAGAACAAGTGAGTATTGTGGGGAGTTTTCTGAAACTCAGAAATTCAACACATTGACCTAATCTAGGCCTTGAAAAAAGGACCTCCCTGGAAGGATGCAAGTTTAAACTCCTTTTTTTTTTTTTTTTTTCTTCTCTGTCTTTCCAAACTTTTTCATATTAACTTTTGAAATATATGTAATGTTCTGGGTTATATTTGTATACCATCTGATTTTTTCAGGTGTAAAATCCTCTTAGTTCTTTTAAAAAATGTTTGCTACAGAGAAAAGTTCTCACAGCTTGTGGCCATCCCCAGGGACTTCTAGCCTTTCATTGCCATAAAGGACTGTTATCTATGTTGATGATGATGTATCTTGTCTCATTTGCAAATCAGTAATGAGCAGCAGGTATGTTTCCTGTGTTTGCTTGAAGTATGGTTGCCATTTATGTTTATTTATAATTAAAATGTGTTCTAGGGAAAGTTTTCATCCTAAGAGCTGGCTGTTGCCTTAATAGTTATGAAATGCTATTGGAGTTGTAGCAGATTAACATCTTAATAATATTTGAATAACTCTCAAGAAATATCTTCACATAGCTGGAAAGACACTGTAGTAATTGCAATAGTATCTAAACGAAGAAGAAAAGGTCAAAACTGCTTCTTGGATAAGTCAGGATTAATGATCCTGGAGGGAGGTGCATTTGAGTGAATCACCAGAAGCCATTATACAAAAGTATGAATATATTAAAAGAACAAAATCAGCAATGCCTTCCCTGCTACGGTAAAATTATCTTCTGACATAGAAGAACTTTAAACATATACCAAAAATAAAACTTATCTTCTGCCTTTGGCAAACATGTCCAGTTTGTCAATAAGGTACAAAAAAGAAAGAAAAATAAATATTTTCAAATTAAATCTTTGTGTAAGCAGAGCAAAGCTAGTTTGTGTTTTGTTTTGGTTTTGGGTCCTTTTTTTTTGTGGCTTAGGACTGACTAACTATTTTCTATTTTCTATTTTGTAAATGTACATTTTTTACTGCATTTTCTTTGCTGGCTTTTGTATGCAAAAAGTTTCCAGGGTAAATGATTAAGAGAGAACATCATTGTTTTAGTGCAGCACTCTTCAATTTGAATGTAAGAACACTTTCCAAACAGTATACTTACATATTATTCCAGAGGCGATGTAAAAGAAAACACAATAACATTTCTCTTAGAGGCATGGGTAAATGTGAGGCCATACCCATAAGATGAGGTATGTGAGAAAGTACCTTTTTGTCAGCTTTAACCAGGAAAACTTCCTAATAGAAAACAAAAAACAAAGAGCGTAAATACTAAAGGAATCTGCAAAAATAAGTTGTTCGTTCATTTTAGGCTTTGAAAATAATCCAGTTGCTGTAATTGTAAGAGTAAGACCTAAATTACACAGCGTCAGTTTATCTCTAAAGCACTTGTCTTATTTCCCCCCCTCCCGTTATAACTTTTATTCATGATATGTCTCTTTATATATCTGTGTGGCTTTGTATGTATATGCCTATAGTCAGGAATATTGATGTGTGATATTTCTAACAAAAAGGCAAAATGTATCTTTAGTAAGTATATAGTAGTACGGTAACCCTCTTGCAGGATTTTCTCCTTCTAGAAATGAATTCCCTAGTTGCAATAGATTCTGGAAAGATGATAGAACAAACAACGCAGTAGCTCATGATCTTTATTTTCTTCTCTCAAAGGCACATTTTTAACTCACATTCTGTTTCTCTTGAAATACTCTACTACTTTAACAAAACATAAAATGCACGGTAACCTTTGGGAAAAAGTGACCAAAGTCACATTGCGGTTCAAAAGTACAAGGCTTAAATCACTGCTAGATCAAAGACTTGATCTCTTCCTGTCTCTAATTTCATCCTGGTACTTTATAGTCAAGAGGAAATTGAAACTCTACTGATACATTCATTTATCTATTGTAAGTGGATAAGATGCTTAATAAAATGTTATATAATACCATTATCTTTAAAATATTTTTAGTTTAAATAAATACAGTGTCCCACTTAAGTTAGAAGAACTAGAAAAACAAGCGGAAATGAAAAACCGGATTTTGTAAAGAAGGAGCTCACCTGAGATTAGAATCTAGCAACATTTTTAAATTACCCACTTGTCTCTGTGAGCACTGCGTCAGCTGACTCTTAGACCTCCATTTTCCAAAAAGGAATCTTTACGTCCAGGTTAGGTTTCCAAGCGTCCTGGACAGTTCATGCGGAGAGCTGTGAGTCCTGGCAATGCAATTCTTACCCAGGCCCAGTGCATTAAATGTCTAAGACATCTTAACTGGAAACCTGAATGGGTGATAGGTGGAGGACGCTCTCAATCCCACTTCCCCGTGGCTGACTTCTTGCCTTGCAAAACGTTGTAAGGAGTTCTTAGATTAATTCAGAATTCATACAGCTTCTTGGGGCTTGATGTAAGTCTGTTCCTTCCACGACAAACAAGAAAGTCACTGTTTTCTTTTAAAGATTTTGCAGGATGGTAGTGCAACTTATACTTTTGCCGAACAAGCTAGTGTTAGGCCGTTCTCACATGCACTTCAGTGCCTTTCTCTGTGTTAGGATGTTAAAAAACACTCTGTCATTTCCTAGGAGAGTACCTAATGATTAGGCTTCAGGCGATTTTCCTCTCAAAGTTGTGCCACTGTGCAGAAATAATTTAAGACTCATCAGACCATAACTTTCTAGCTCAGTGAGTAGGGCACTTACCTGAGAGAAGGAGAGGCTTGGATTAGGATTTCTCCCCCAAGCTAGTTTGTGTGCTTTTTCATCAAGTAAACATTCAGCAAAAGACTGAAATGGGCTTGTTCAAAGGATCAGAAGCTGAGACTCTTACAGTGAGGCCAAGACCCTCACTGAAGGAGGAAAACAGTGAATCTAGGTTGTCTTTTACCAGGTCAAATTCTCTAAACAGAATTTTGTATCAAGAAAACAAGATAGCACCCACCTAGTTCCTCCCGATTTAGGGTTTGTGGGTTTGGGTGGGCTTTTTTCAATACAAGTATCTTTAGCTACATATTTTGTCCAGAGTTTGGTGCTTTTAGGCTGTTGTGGTTGTTTTTTAGACCAGGCAAAGTGCTCCAACTTTCAGAGAGAAAGAAAGGAGATTGCATACTTCGAAAATACCAGTTCTCCAAAAACTCTGCATTTAAGACCGGGAAGGGATCATTCTATGCTGTGCTTGAGAAGCATTGCTAGATAAGACTTGAAGCTACAGATCTTGTGGACATTTAGACCATAAAGTTTTCCTATTTATCTACTCTTAATATATCTAACTCCTTTCTGTGGGTTTTGGGCTACATACCTAATTCCCTTAGACTTCACCGACATTCAGGGGCACTTAAGAGAGCAAAAAAGTGTCCCAACTACACATGTATTTCTTGTAATTCAGTGAAGACAGTGTAACTGCTTCTTAGAGTGGTAATCAGTAGCAGAAGTATGCTGAGATTTCTTTATAAATTGTTTTATTATTTATGTCTAAATAAGTAATATGACTGCAATTGGGCATGTTGGCTTCCACAATATTTGAATAATTCCATTTTCCGCTTAGACTATTCAATAGCTGTAGCTGCACACAGCTCACATCTGCAGAATGCCATGGCTTCCTTCCAAGCTATGCTTTGGTTTCCCTGTAGGACAGAAGATGAAGTGAACAAGCAATGCCTAGAGGCATTAACAGGGAGTCAGGACATACTAAAGATGCACTCCAGAAGCAGTCAAGTAACCTTAGGTGCCGTATGCACAAAAAAGTTATATTCAACCTTCTTAGAAACCTTTTCATAAACCTTATCACCAAATGTATAGTCTGACCCTTCTCAGAAAACTTGACAAGCTATCATTTAGACACAACGCTTATGAGAAAACCCTTACTTGTTGATCTACTATCTTTGTGCCTGGGAAATAGATAACTAAGAAAAAAACCCTGGAAGGCAGAAAGGGGTTCATTCTGCATTAAATTAGAAATAATATGTCTTACTCCATGATGAAAAAAGATGGGTCTTACGCACAGCGTGATCTCAGCTATAAATAAATAAAAGCGAAAAATCTGAAACTGAAGTAATAACAGTGTTTTAGTATCATAAGTGGTTAGGTAAGTCCCACTTTTTTTTTTTTTTTAGTTGTAACCACCAATAAGAAGCTGTTACTATGCCTATTGTAATTGGTCCTTAACTTTGTATGCAACATACTTGGCCCAAAGTTACCAGTAGTGTCAAAATTTCGGTTGTTATGACGAAATTAATAAAAAAATTCTTCTGCCTTCAGGAGAATTTTAAAAGCAACAGCCAAATGAAAGATTTGAACTCATGATTGAGGAAGTGAGGATCCTTCTGTGTGAAGCCTATAGCACACTCTACAGGAAGAGTTAAAATGCCACTACTGTGCTTTAGGATTTTATGGTTTCTGCTACAAGGGCAGAAATTAGGGTGGTCCATGCTCTGTTGAGCCCAAGAATTGTGGTCTGTCTCCAGACTGAAGGATGTCAACAACAGAGAGGATCTTTCTGCACTTGTGGAATTTGGATAATGAGGTGAAGTGTCTGTGCTCAAAGAACAATTAAGACTGGCCTTGCTCTCTCTCGTGCAGCTGGGGAAAGTGGAGACTCTCCTGGCCAGCAGGGAATGATGCGGATGAGTCAATGCCCGATGTCTGACCTCTGCGTCGTTACCTGTGAAATGAATATTAAAGTTGACACCCCAATAAATGCTAATGAACACTCTAGAAATCATGCTGAACATATATGACTACAGCACTGGTCTCTCCACCCAAACCCTACTATGCATCACCTAAGGGAGGGAAACCTTGTAATTTTGGGGATAAAAAGAAGGAGAAAATCACTGTCAAATTGGGAGAGAAGAATCTGAATACCTGACGGACCAGCCGAGGGGCTGCCTTCTCTTCCTCCGCCCCAGGCAGGGACGCCGCTAAGCGCTGCGCCTTTCGCCCTCTGGGGAATGGTACCCCCGGGTTGTTATGTTATTATTACTTTTTGCTAGCAAAATTAACTTTAAGTAGTAGCACTATTGTAGCCAGTGAATTTATCAATGGCAATCTTGAATCTGTTCTGTCACTCTCAGTGAATAACTGATTTCCATTTTTGTGAATCTGACTCAGTGAAAGTCCTTTGCTGGGACTCTGATCAAGGAATCAGGGAAAGTCCTGGGACTCTGACAGACAAGTATCAAAACTACATTCCTTTTAACGTGACAGCACTCCAGAAATCTGCCACTAGAATTATTTCATGATAAGGCTTTGGATCGGGTACCTCTAGGAACAGTATGGCCCGAAAATATTAATTCATAGTAACAAACCTGCTATTTTTTAATGTTTCCTTTTTTTAAATGTTTTTTAATGTTTCTTTTTTTATGTGTGGGTAAGCTGTCTGAAGCTGGAATCTATAAAATAAAGGCAACACTGTCACACAAACAAACTCTAAAATATAGAGCATTTTTAAGTGGAGTAAATTCAAAAAGTGGCAATATATTTGCGAATGTGTTTGGATGTCTAATTGTTAATGAAAGTGCTTATCTCCCCCACATCTGACTAACTGTTAAAGAGACACTTCAAGAAATAAACCCAACAACAAAGAGCATAAAGACCAGTAATGGGAACTATTAGGGATGCCTCAGTTTGCCTCTTCATTTCCAGGTCTACACAAAGCTCCCGCTATGGAGTAGTGCCGGGGAGAAGAGCTAGATAATACATAACTGAGTTACTTTGAGAACAAAATGCTCATATTACCCAAAACCAGCAATACCTCTTTTTTTCCTTCTTTTTTTTTTTTAATGCTGCACCACAGAAAGGCACTGCGTAGCTGGTTACCTTTTTATAATTTTTTATGATATTAGATCTCATGTAATAAGAACAAATTTTTATCTTATCTGAGGTGAAATTGATCTGCCTTTTCAAAATATTTCTTGAGGTGTGAACATATCTTTGTTTTGATCATCATTTATAAGCTCTCTTCTTGTGACTTCCTAGACAAATGTGCAATTAGTGTGTTTAGTTGTGACAATTCTAGATCATAGAATCATAGAATGGTTTAGGTTGGAAGGGACCTTAAAGACCATCTAGTTCCAAACTCCTGCCATGGGCAGGGACACCTCCCACCAGACCAGGTTGCTCCAAGCCCCGTCCAACCTGGCCTTGAACCTCCAAGGATGGGGCAGCCACAGCTTCTCTGGGCAACCTGGGCCAGGGTCTTACCACCCTCAGAGTAAAAAATTTCTTCCTCATATCTAATTTAAATCTCCTCTCTGCCAGTTTAAAGCCATTACCCCTCGTTCTTATCACTAAATGCCCTTGTGAAAAGTCCCTCTCCAGCTTTCTTGCAGGTGTCCTTCAGATACTTCAGATAATGCCTCTGCGGAGCCTTCTCTTCTCCAGGCTGAACACTCCAAGCTCTCCCAGCTTGTCCTCCCAGCAGAGGGGTTCCAGCCCTCCCAACATCTTTGTGGCCTCCTCTGACCCCACTCCAACAGGTCCATGTCCTTCTTATGTTGGGGTCTCCAGAGGTGGATACAGCAGTCCAAACTGGCTCTCCCCAGAGTGGAGCAGAGGGGCAGAATCACCTCTGTCAACATGCAAATTTGCTCTTTTTTTTCGCCAGGGCAAAGGAACATGAAAGCTTCAACTGAATATTTTGTGATAATTTAAAGGAAGATTATGTCGCTATGTACTGTTTGTAGTCAAACATAGCAACAATCTTAACCTGTCACCTTGAGACAACTAGTTTCCATTGAAGTAGTTATCTTCAAACAATCATTTCCAAATTTATTTTTTTTTCAGAAAAAGATAATTTTCCTTTTTTTATTGTAAAAGTCTATAAAAATACATATAAATAAATGCTAAGAAAGCCTTATTTTTTCACTGTTTTGGAAAGAAACAACTAGTTTTTCAATAAGAATGAAAATAATGTTCATCTTAATACAGTTTTACTAGCAGACAAAACAAATAAGCAGACAAAACAAATAAGCAAACAAAACAAATAAGCAAACACAAAAACCGAAGCAAACCCCCCACCAGTTAATATGATGAAGTAAATAAGCACTTTTTTTAAAAAAAAAAGTGTCATTCTCATTAATTAAGTGAAGAGGTCTGAAGTATTTAATTTATTTTTTTTTTAAATTTGGTTAGGTTTTTTATCCTGTGGAAAACATGTTGTAACCAACCGAGGCAGAGAAAAGTTATGTCAAAGTTTCTTAGTGCTCTTTTTAGGAAAACTTAAAAAACATTCAAAAGTTGTGGATATGTGTTTTTCCATACTTAATTTAGTTTCCCACCCACCCAAAAATTATTTTGATAATAATTAAAAATTTAAAAAAATAAAGAAAAATGAAGCTATAAAATATTTGACAACACAAATATTTCAGCACTAAATGTTGTGGAAATGATTCCAACAACTAGGGAAATAAAAGAATAAAATTAAAAATTGGAAAACAGAAAAATGACATTTTTATTACCTACCTTTCTTTTTTTGAACATCTTCAATGCAGTCAAAAGACTCCTGTTTCTTTCTTGTTGCTTTTTTAGCAACAAAAAAAATAGCTGTGGTATATTTAGCTATCAGCCATTCTTGTAGCCTGCTCTGTTGAGTTTCAGATTTTGTGTGTTTTCATTCAGTTTTGAAAAAAGCTGCAGAGTGATTTCTTACAGACAAATGAAAGAATCTGCAGAAGGCAAAAAAAAAAAAAAAGAAAAAATCCATATTACCTGCAAAGTGTAAGTTAACTGGACTTTTTTGAAATAAGCAGAACTTACTAGAAGATGAAAATTTTTAAAAGATGCCTTAGGGTGAAACAAAATGCACACTGTGTATATATTTAGTCTTTGTGTACACATGAAACCTTATATAAATTCATTTTGCCACTTATTCTCATAAACTCGATTGAGCTGCAAATGACAACTATCATCAATATTAGACTTGGTTTGTTTACATGACTTAGGATCACCATCCACATTGTGTAGCGACACATTAACTGGTAACCCTCAGTGGGCAACAGATGTAGAATGTTGTGACGTGCATACCAGCCTGGAGAAGAGAAGGCTCCAGCGAGACGTTAGAGCCCCTTCCAGTCCCTAAAGGGGCTCCAAGGAAAGCTGGGGAGGGACTCTGGATCAGGCAGTGGAGCCATAAGATGAGGGGGAACGGTTTTAAGCTGAAAGAGGGGAAATTTAGAATAGGTATTGGCAAGAAATTCCTGCCTGTGAGGGCGGTGAGCCCCTGGCCGGGGTTGCCCAGAGAAGCTGTGGCTGCCCCATCCCTGGAGGTTCAAGGCCAGGTTGGACGGGGCTTGGAGCAACCAGGTCCAGTGGGAAGTGTCCCTGCTCTGGGCAAGGGGTTGGAACTAAATGGTCTTCAAGGTCCCTTCCAACCTAAACCATTACATGATTCTATGATTCTCTGATAAACTGAAGGTTCAGTGGGATCTGAGATCCATACATTTATTTAGGCACCCAGATTTAACATGAAGGCATTCTCGGAGAGGCAACCTGCCTGTTACCACTACTTAATCTCCTATTGTCTTAAAGAGATGATGGCAATTGTTAAATGAAGGAAAAGAGAGAATTTTTTAAATGGCTTTAGTTATTTCTTTGGTATTTAGATCTTACCTTGTGGAGTAGGGATAACACTCCATGAATAAATCTATGATTTTGTAATACTTTTTATAATATCTTTCTGACAGACTTTATTACTGTTGGCACGGAGTCAAATAGGAGCAGTCTGGCCTTACCACTGCTTTGCTGCTGTCCTAACAGTGTGTTCCTGCTGCTTTTTGAGATATTGCACCACAAAATTCATGGAAGCGGTACTGCTGCTCACCTACCCTTTAAAGCTGGGTCTGCTACTGTTCAGACTGAAGTGACAGAGAGAGGGATGCGCTTTGAATCTTAATGTAATAAAGTTAATAAAGTCAGTTCTACCCGTACAAGAGGTAACTGTTGGTGGAGCAGGTCATCATACACTCAAAGCTCCTCTTCGGTCGTTGGAGTATGGAGGAGCACTAATAAGAACTGGGATTGCCGTGTCTCACCACTGCTCTTGTATTCTACCTGAGGGACATTATGTCAAGGAATCCAGCTGAGATAAGATGTTGTGTGCGTGCATTGTGTATGCAGTAGCAAAAAGTATAAATTCATTCAATTATAAATTCTTTCTTTCAGAGAATCAATAAACCGGCTAACGTTGAAAAGGAAAACACAACACTGCAGAAGACTGAACAAAGAATCCATGGCGCTTCACTCTAGTGGCCACATTACTTGTAGAATTCTGCCAAGGTCAGTCAGAGGTTGGGCTACCAGCTGCATAAATACTGCAAACGCAAGTTAAACTTTCTCCTGGGTCAACATAACTTGCCTACTATCCCTTTTATGCGAGTTCTTGAATTGAATCCGTGAATGAGCATTCCTGTTCCGTAACACTTTTCCCTTTCGCGGCATCTGTGGGTGAATTTCAGCTGGTACCTTGCCCACAGCACGGAGATCAGTCCGCATTTCAAAAGCAGAAACAGAAAACCCCAGACCTTGCTGTACTGGTGAATGTAAAGTTGATAATGAGTATAGTGGACCTTTTGCACTGGGGACACTGAGAAGATGGCTACGATACTGGCTTGTTCTGTTCAAGCAGAGGAGAAACCCATGGTCCCTTGCATTTTCCTGCACCAGACTTTTTTTCCCCCTTCAGGAAGTGTGCAAGGTTACTGTCCTGCAGCCTAGTGTCCATCCACTCTCTCTCTCTGGATACAGAAGCACGCTTGGGGCTCTTTGGAAGGTTTGACAGATGGAAAGGTGGCTGCCTTCACCACTTGGCGTCTAAGAGGACAAGGTAGTGATTCTCTTCCTGAACCCTATCAATGTCTGATGGCAGCGTCTTGTGCTTGTCATCTGCCTCCTGGGGGCTGGATCCTATCCACCGGCTTCTTAGAGAGGGAAGAGAACCTTATTCAGCCTAGGGAAACATCTCATTTTCTCCCTGTTTTCTTTCCTATCTGACTAAGAATTAGGAAAACTGGCATCTAGGAAAAAGAAGTATGCTTGAGTCTCTCTGGCATGCAGCTAGGAAGGGAATACCCTGGAATTCAGACGCGGGTTGAAAGCGATCATCATATTTTGGGGCGTGTTTGGGCAATGTGAAATAATGGTAGTGATCTGTTTATAAATAGGAGGTATCTGACAAGAATACGTCACGGTGGCCTTCAGCCACAGAAATCCCGGCAGTTTTTGTCGGGTGGGTGTGAGAGCTGCCTTTCCCGATGCTGGCACTTTGCAGAGCCCCATTTAGAAATAATGGCTTGCTGAAGACGCTACATTAACACTTTCTTTTAATTGCCTGTACCAGCACTGTCACAGAGAAAGGATGTCAGACAAAGGGCTTTTAAAAAAAAATAATCCTAGTAGCATTAACATTTGCACAGGTGAAATATGAAATGTATAAATAAACACTAGAAAAGCATTCTCAAGTACCAGCTCTTCTATTTGCAGGTCAAATGTGAACAATGTGCACAAGTTTTTTAGAGTTCCATTTTCAAATGTTTTCCTCATTGTATTATATCTCTAAAAACATCTGCAGTTCACTAGAGAACTGAAAATCATCAAGGTCACCTTCTCAATTTAATGGATATCTGCTAATATTCTCATACTAACTTTTTATCACTCAATACCATCCTCGTAGATACTCAGATACTTGATACAAAGGTCACTCGATTTTGAAATTTTTGGCATATTTTTAGTGTATTGAGTGTTCCTGTGAATCAAATAATTTAATGTGGTCGGTAAGCTTAATGTGAATGCAAACTGCAGTGTCCTGGCTTGTTTCTAATCAGCATTAGAGATGTGCCAAACTGTCAACAGCTCATGAGCAATACACATGCTATAGCTCTTCACACCCCTTTGAGTTCATATCAATCATTTGAAAATAACATTTTTTTTTTCTGAATGAGCTGTCAGTATCAATTTGAATAGTGGCTGTTCAACTGGAATTTGTCCAATTTTTCAGCAAGCCATTTGGTACATTATATCATGAAGCAAACAACTTGCAAAAGCAGATTCTTTTCATGATGCTTGTAGGACAGAAATGTATACTTAAGCGTTCCAAGCTTCCTTTGCCAGGTGAGACTCAGCTTTCATCTGTACAATCTAAAGAAGATTATTCAAAGAAAAAAGACTTCTGAGACTTTATCTAGTATACTATGATCCACAGAACTTTACATTCTTTTTTTCAATATATAATATTTTAAGAGAAGTAACAAGGTGATGATCAAATGAAAGAACTCTCTGAAATGGCATATATTTCTTTATCTTGTGCAATAAATAATCTGTGTACTATTTAAAAAATCAATTTAGCAGATGCTTCCCCCCTGAAGAAAAAAAATCTAAAAATTCATTACTGGTCATTGAACTGTATTTCTGCACATTTTTTGTATTTGATGAAATTAGATATATTTTAATCTATTTAATGCAAAATGGGGCTTTTTTCTGCTCTTTGCTTAACCAGAGGTACTTTTCCTGCTTTAATCTGCCTTATTCTAGTATGTGATCACAGTTACCGGCTCCTAAAACGCAATAGGAAAAGTAAAATTATTTATCTTCGAAACTTGTCAGGAAAGGCCATTTAATACCTTTCCAAGATGCATACCAACAAAAACAATTCAGTTGGTGACTTTTCTTGCAAAAGCTACGTCCCTTCCTTTTTCTGTGGCTTAGAAAATTAGCTTCTAGGTTTTGCTAACAAAAGGTTTTCATTGACTTCTATGGCATTTCTGACCAGCCACAGAAATAAATCATAAGCATCACAGCTCTTCCTTCTTTCTCAGGAGAGAAACAGGGATTTGGATGACAGCAGGAAACTGTTGAGGCTTTATACGCACCCTTATTTCATTTTGTTCAGCTAACTAATCAGGGAGGCTGGGAGAACCTTGGCCAGATGAGGAAGGAAATGTTTCAAGGACATGAAAATTATGACTGTTCATTCCCTGGCTACCTCATGGATACCTCAGCTAATTTCTGATTAATTGATTTGATCTTTTTTGTTGCTAAATCTATTTTCTCAAAATCCGAAGAAAATGCAGCAGTAAGTATTGTCCCTCTTTCTATTAGTTAAAAAAAAAAAAAAAAGAAAAAAAGAAAAAAAGAAGAGAAAAGAAAAGAAAGGCGAGGCAAGGCAAGGTGAGGCAAGGCAAGGCAAGGAAAAAGAAAAAAACAAAAAAAAGAAAAGAAGCCCATTTGATGACTAAAACTCCAGTTAACAACAGAACCAGGTAGGATATTACTGCATTTTCAACAATTTTTAATATAATTCAGGCTAGGGTGATACAAACTTGTGAAAAGTGGGTTATACTTAGGTATCATATTTCAATAAGCAATCTAGGCCTTGATTATGCATTACTTGCAAATTCCAATCTCCTGTTTACCCAATGAGAATAAAAAGTGCAGCATAAAGCACAGAATCAGAACTGAGCTTTAATTTTTATTGCATCTATACCAATATTTAATTTTCTAGTCATGTTAACCATAATGTCAAGGTTTACTGTGCAGTTATTATGTTTTTCTTTGAGTGGAACATAAAAATGAATACATGAGAAATTATCACATTGGAAACTTCTAAGCAAAACTATGAAGCACCCAGATCTATTGAAATACAAATGTTAACACCTATTGTTAGAGTATTTCACCAAGTTGTAATCCAGTTTTATCTGGTTTTGAAAGTGGGAGCTTCAAAAGAAATGTAGAAAACAAGGTATGTGATAAAGCACAGTAATTAATCAGGTTTTCAAAAATAAAGATCTGTAAGTGCGTGCATAATAACAGTACCTTTTCTCCTCCCAGCTCTGCCCTCTGTGCTTATGGAAATGTTTTCATATATTTATGCCAATTTATTATTGATTTTATAGCATTTTTCTATTTTTTCAATAAATATAAAATAAATGATTACTGAGTGTGACACCTTAAGGCAAAAAATTCCAGCTATTAGATATGATTTGTATATCATCCATTATTGATTTATTGTTCCATCTAGATAGTATAATAGTTGACTTGAAATCTAGCAACCATTATGAAATTTATTACCGTCAAGAGAGTACAATAAGTAATAGGAAACAGCTTAGTCAAATAAAAGAAATACAGTCTGCACTTCTTCACTAAATGAAAATTCCTGTAACTGCTTTTAAGATGGTATTGAGTCATGAGATGCAGTAAGGTCATACAAGATAGCATCATCTCAAATAGCTGAATGGCTAAATGAATGATCTAAAACAACAAAATGTCTGTGCTTGCTGTAGTATCCGAATTTAAACATGATGTGAAATTAAAGGGAACTCTGCAGACATGCAACAAAAAATGATGGCTATTTAAAATACTCTGAAACAAAGAGCGTGTTGGCAAAAGCAGCAGAAGAGTTTACAGTGAATTTCGGAGCCATGCGAGGACTTCAACAGGAAAACAGTAAGGTTTGCTCCACTGGCAGCTGGTGGCAAGACCACTGAATTTTTCCGCTGCCAGCCTGCATCTTTGTTTCAAGTAGTTCCGCAGATTTTGTTGTGCCCTTCAGGTACTGGCAGCCTCTAAGAAGAGACATGAATAGGAAAATCCTAGGGCCACAGAAGTTTTTCAGAGGATTCCTTCCAGCATTTGAAAAAAAGTGGGATTACCATGACTCAGGTCCTGTCCTGCTTCTTTCTCGTGGCAAAATACTTTTGTGTTACAGCCGCACGCTGCTGTGCGGGGAAACTGTGACCATGTTGCCTGGTTGTTTCATATTTGCCTTTTGTATTTTTGATGGTGAGACTAAATAGCACTTTCTCTTGAGAAATTAAATATCGCGGTGAATTTCTTGCTACAAATACTAATATTAGCGTGACTCTGCAGGCACCCTGCATGCAGAACTCCTCCTGAAATAATGGAAATAATTGCTCAGAATTCCACTCCAGCGGAGTATGGAAGACTTTCACAGTAAGTCAGAATGGGTCCTGGGAGTACAAGCTGGTTGACCAGCCTCCATCAGTTTATTTTGCTATTATCTTGGGACAGTTTATTACTATATGAGGGATTTGCAAAGCTGTTAATTAAGGTTATTTTAACACAGCTTAGTTTCTTTAACATCACGCTGTTTTTTCAAGGTTTACAAAGATACTTTTGGAAGAAACCAGGCTAGAAATAAAAAAAAAAAGGCACTCTGCAGTCTCTTTGTAGCATAACTAATCCTTCTCCTGCTCTTTTAAGGTCACTTATGAAATTGAACTCTGATTCACCGAGCATAGCTGCATTCATATAAAGGCAATAGTCGGTGTTCATCCAGAAAAGATCGCTATGATGACTTTTGGAGGACTCCTTTAGGCCAAGGGACCTGTTCATACAGTGGCAACTGATCCTCTGTTCAAAGAGCCTCTCTGCACCATTATTACTAAAGAGGTGTAGTTTTAATCTTATAATAAAGAAATAAAACTATAGCAGTAGTAAAAAAATTTCTTAGGAAAAGAGGAAGTTGAATTAATGTACATTTTATAGCTGCATAGCAAAGAAATAACAGGTCAAAAAAACCCCAATTGGCAGATGGATATTATTTGGCCACGCCATATTAGGTGACATTATTCAGGTTTTGTTATGTCAGGGTCATGATTAATTCTTAAACAGATCTCTGAAATGTAAGAAATAATTCTCAAATATAAATATTAACCTTTTGGTAGTGATGATTGACACCCCCTGTGCCCTGATTTTCGTATGAGTCTGCCTCGGAGAGTGCAAAAGTTTATAGACCTAGGTTACAGTGGTGAGATTCCAGAAAGTTTTTGGCATTTCAGTGCAGACACAGGTTTAGTTGCATACAATAACTTACTATAATCACAGCTATTAGTGTAATAAGACTTTTAAAACATCATATCCACATAACAGTCTCCTCTTTTTCTTTCCCACACTATTAAAAGCAAGGTCTCTTTATCTTATGTCTTTTTTAATTCTTATAACACTGGCTTTCAACATTCTTTGCTGTCTAGACTGCTGTTTGGTGGGGTGTTTTTTTTTAAAGATTGCTCATTTCCATTTCCTTAATTCATTGACAGTTATCTTCCCACATACAAGCCTGAACCACTATTTTACATAATCATTGGAGACATAGTTTGGCCTGTTCATGTCAGTCATCCACTTTCGCTGACTGTCTTCATCAACATTGATGAGCCGCTGGTGATTCCTGCTCTAACTGTGCCATGTCGAATCTTTCCAAAGTGCTACATGGATGTGTCCAATTGTTCTATCTGTGGCTGTTCTGCCGATGCCTAGCAGTCTCATTCTCTAAACTTTAACATGGTATTTTTCAGATGCACTTGCCAATTTGATCTAGCCTGGTCGTTTGTTTTTTTGTTTTTTTTTTTCTATTTCCCTTGATATTTTCTATTTGTGCACCTGTTGACTGTCCATCTGCAGATGCAGCGCCTAAAGCCCAGATTTGAGCCTCAGATGATGAGACACAATTCCAACTACATGGCCCTGTAATTTAATGGATACCAGAGATGAAAGCTCCCTATGAGGGATTTCTCATATTAATCAAAGGATGTTCACGAGCAGCTGTCTTTGCTGGAGAAAGATAAACTACACAGTATCAACAGATTGAAAATCTTTGCCGTTTTTGCTTACAGTGGTGCTGAAAAATGTGCTGCATTTATTAAGTGGAATTTATTAAAGCATTACATTAAAAAAAAAGAAATGAGAAATCTTTCTGTTGCAAGACAGCTGATGAACACCCTGGAGGTGTTTAACAGCTTCCTTGATGGTGATGCACACAGAACGCTTTGAGAACTTGACCTGAGTCGCAGGGTTACTTTTTGGCAAAGGTAGCTCAATTATTAATTTTTTTTTTATGCTCAGAAATGGCAATTTCCACCAATGCAATAAATATTCATAACTCCACATTAAAACAAAAAATAAATACACTATGTCAGTTCCTTGCCCGTGTTCACTGTTATCTCTTGTTTCTTGTGCAGTTTATATTTCATAACAGATTCCTGATACGCTGCATGGGTACCAACACTGTCTTTAATGTAACATTTCTCTTTGAAGGACTGAAACCAAGTGGTCTCTCCGGAGCATCATAAATCTTAGTTTTCATTTGGAGTATAGAAACCATAAAAAGTACAAAACAATATTTAAGCTTGAGTCGACCAATTTTCAATATGAAGTGGGATTGCTATGACAGTAAAGAAATGAGCAGAAGAGAGTAAGGATCCTCCAATTTACAAATCCCTGCCAGAAGGAGGGTACAGGAAACACTTGAACCCCAGGGACAGTACACGGTAGAGCAGTGACCAGAAAGCTGAAATGACCCACAAAGATTCATTCATCTTTCTAAGGTGCACGCCCATACAAATATAAAGTGTCTGTGTTAAAATACTGCATTTAAAAATCTCATGAAGAGTATAAACAACACATATTATGTGTCATACTGGAGTACAATATGATTTTCCCAGATCAGAGGTCAGTTTGTTAAAAAAAAATTAAATATATATATATCAGACGGTTTTACGGAATTAGGTCATTTTAGATTGTGTTCACTAATTGCAGACACCATCGTGATAAATTTAAGCCATTAAAGCACAGCAGGAGCCTTCTGAGACACAGCATTTTCTGTAAGGCCTTTGAACAACTTGACTGTTTTAAAAGCTCTTGGAAAGTCAAGAAAAATAAGGAAAAACAAATCTTCAAATTGCTTAGGTCCCCAAAGTTCTGTCGCGTTCCCTTTCAGAGACCCTCCAGGGTTTCCAGCAGACAACAAAAGTGGACAGGCTCAGACTCATCAAAGGAAAGGCTAGAAAAATCATCTTTTTGATAAGGTAAGAAATATGCTTATGCTTGTTTAAAGTGTAAGCTTACAATTTAGCACTGGGAATACTTCTAATAATGGTGTTTTAAAAAGTATGTGTGTGTGATGGGGAAGGAGTAGGCTTTTGTGGAACACCATGACAAAACCACCATGTTTGGCTGCACTTTGTACTGCTGGAGATCTCTTTCCTAACTTGTAAAAGAAACAAAATCATGAAGAACTAGGGTGGTGATACTGACATCAACCTTCTCTGGGTTTGAAGGTTCATTGATAAAGTAGCATGCTCCAGTCCAGTTTTCAAGCCTGCCCAAAGATAATTGGAAGCCCTTGGCCAGCAATATTTCAATCACTTCCTTTCTACCACACTGAATTATTTATTTGCATTGAAAAAAGCATTGAGAGTTTTGAAAGGTTCCAATAAATTGTCTTCAGACCACGTGAAAAGGTACTATTGATTCTAAATTCTAAATACTGTGAAGGAGAGAAATTCAAAGATTTTCCTTTACAATGAACATTAAAGTGGTGATAGTTTTTTAAAAAGGAAAAATTGGAGATATATTACTTCACTGGCAATTTTTCACAGTGAACTAAAGCAATGAAAACTAAAGCAATGAACAACTGCAACAGCATCATGCATGAAACAATAAAAATTAGAAATGTCTGGGCTGGGCTGGATGTTAGTTATCATTTTAGATATAACAACATTTTTGAGACTATGGTTTTAAAATCAAACATATTTATTAGTCTGTGTTAAGGATCTGATCTGTGGGTTAAAAAGGAAAAAACGTAACTAACAAAACAGCCAACAAACTGAATAAACTAAAGAATGCAAAAGAAACAGTAACAGATTTTGAGAAGCTATTTCTTACTCAAATGATCCAATTTGGGTTGGAATGTTACCCATATGATCTGCAGGGTGTCTGTAAGAAACAGAGCAACAGCTGAATAGGAAATGGCATCTGTGGCTCAGGGAAAGACTTGGCAAGAAAAACAAACAAACAAACAAAAAGGTTAAAAAATGCTAAATGGCCATAAAATCACAGTCTTCTGTGAAACATAGAGGTAGTTTAATTTCTTAATTTTATTTTCTGCTTTTAAGTAAAGACTGCTGGATAGAAAGAAATTCAAACTGCTATTTCCACAGAAAAAAACCCAGACATTTTCTGCAAACACTTTATAATTTTATTTTATGCTTGTGTAGAGTCAGTGCATCAGTAAGAACACAGTTCAGTGGCTAGAAAACACTGTTTGACAAATCTAAATATTTAAATTGCAGTGACGGTGGCACCAAGTCATTGTGGATGTGTTAAAGAGTGAGGGGAAATGTGGCAAAGTAAAATCGGGTAAATGGAAATGTATATAAGGGAGGAATGCAGCAGCCAGTATTCCTACACTAATTCCTAAAATCGACATAATGTAGGTAATTCTAAACTGTCCCAAGATCCTCCGATAAGAATATTTTCAAATATCCTGGAAATTTCACATTTAAGAAAAAATAGCCAAGAAACAAAACAACTCTACTAAACACCCACACACCAGCAAAGATTTAAAGGTGGTCGTAAATCAATGGCTGGGAAATGACATTCCCTCGTTTCTTTGGAGTTCAGCAGTTCGATCCACAGAGGGCAGAGAGCTGCCTGTGCCCACCGCAGCAGCGGGGTCCTGGACAGACGGCGAGGAGACTGTCCAAGTGTTAGCGAGGCCAGGCAGCAGTAAATTGCAATAGCTGTAGTACGATATAATGAAAGCTCACACAAAATCCTATGTATGTGGTATATCTCACCTAAATTCAGCCACGTCCTTATGATGGGGGAGGGAGAGAGAGTGCTCATTCAATCCACGCATGAGAGACATCTATATGGGGATTATATTGCCGTCTCTAGAGGGACCTATTCTTCCACAGTGAGGTGAGCACTTGTATAGATTAAATAGGTGGTGTTTTTTTACTGGGATTCATTCTGTACTCGATTTTTGCACTAATAAAAAAGGTCTGAATCCTTAAAATAATATGTAACTGGCTGCAGTATTTTATAAGCAATATAAATATAGAATTACAAAATTGTCTAGGTTGGATGGGACCTTTAACATCATCGAGTCCAACCATTAGCCTAACACTGCCAAAAGGAGCAGCTGAGGGAATTGGGGTTCTTCAGCCTGGAGAAAAGGAGGCTGAAGGGAGACCTTCTCTCTCCCTACAACTGCCTGAAAGGAGAATGTAGCGAGGGAAGGGTCGTTGTCTTCTCCCCAGTCACAAGGGATAGGACAAGGGGAAACAGCATCAAGTTGCCTTGAAATCTAGCAACTATTATGAAATTTATTACTGTCAAGAGAGTACAATAATTAATAGGAAACAGCTTAGTCAAATAAAAGAAATACAGCCTTCACTTCTTCACTAGGACAAGAGGAAACAGCCTCAAGTTGCACCAGGGGAGGTTTAGATTGGATATTGGGAAAAATTTCTTCACTGAACGGGTTGTCAAGCATTGGAGCAGGCTGCCCAGGAAAGCGGTGGAGTTGCCACCCCTGGAGGTATTTAAAAGCTGGGTAGACGTGGTGCTGAGGGACATGGGTTACTGGTGGTTTTGGCAGTGTTAAGCTGATGGTTGGACTCAATGATTTGAAAGGTCTCTTCCAAGCTAGGTAATTCTATGATTCCATGATTCTAAAACCACCACTAAACCATGTCCCTGATCACCATAATATATACAGTACTGACAAAGCAGCACAGAGAATTGACTGTGTCTATTTAGGGCAAAAGCAAATACAGTTTTTTTATCCTTATCTTTCTTCTGATGACTCATAATGATAAGTACAAATAACAGAGGGACAATGTATATGATCCAACAGCAAGTGAATGTCTGCATTGTCAATGAGTTTGAAAAGTGGGTCAGAACCCCAAAAGAGAGGCTAATTGTGTGGTAAATTCAATGTTTTTGCAAAACAAAAGGACAAATAATCAAAGCCACTGTGTTATGATCTCACATAATACTGATATAATCCTGATGTTGACAAATGTAGAGTTAAAGAAATGCTTTAAATCGGTTAAAAAACTGCTGTTCGTAGATATGTGGAATATGTCACACATGACATTTATCAGCAGTTTCTTATCCACCTGGAACCTTAAGCACTTAATGAGACAAACAATATCATGACTATACCATGTCAGTAAATATGTAAATAATTAATTCATAAGCTTAGATGACAGTTTATAACAAAAAATTATGCTTCAACTAGGACCAATAACACACCTAAAATTCGTAACTGACAGAAAATACAGAGAATAGTGAGAGAAAGTAAAAGTTTTATGAGTTCAGTGAATGTTTGATTGGTGAACTCCTGTTGTTTGGCCACTGCTTAACACACCATAGCGAGCTCCGTTTCCATTTGCTGGTGGTATGACAATCAAAGAAATTGAGAAGGCAAGGAAAGCATAGCCTTTGCAAACAGCAGTGGTTTAACCGTGTGTGATGAATGACTGTGGCAAAAGGTTAGTGATAGAATAAAAAAAAAATAAGAAAAAATAAAAAGAAAAAGAATGAAGTTTATTTAATTCATGAAGTTGGTAGGAAGAAAAAACCAAACGTCTGTAGGCTTCTAGCAGCTCCATTATCATCTTGGCCATGAGACTGTGTACTCACATTATGGGAACAAGGGAGATGAAAGCTGATGGCTGTCTGCCACGTAAGTGGTGCAAATCTGTATGACTCTCACAAAAAGAAATTGAAAAGAAAGTTTCGTAGGAAGAAAATGCATAAGACATGTATGGACTTTTTTCTTTCTTCCAGCCTTCAGGTTCCAAACAACAGCTAAATGTTAATGGCAAACATGCCAGGGAATTCCATGTCTTGTGGTTTTGGGGAAATTTTTTTTATGTTTGTGTGTGGTTTTTTTGCCATATAAGAGTTATCTCTTCTTACTACTTCCTGTGTTCTCATGAAAGAGAAAAGACTGCAGTATATTTCTTTGACATCTTCACCCCAACTATAGTCACAATATTTTTATAATTATGCTGGTCACTTATTTATGTCACTGTCATAAATAGCCCTTGTGTAGCAAAGAAGTTAGATTGTCTTCATTTTTAAAACAAACAAGCAAACAAACAAACCAGAGAAAGTAAGTAATTTCCTTGAAGTTAAAACTGAAAGTTTATGGATTGATTCAATTTGATTCTGAATCTTCCAAAATGCAGATCGAATTATAATGTTGTTCAACAGTAATAAAAGACAGGGACAAATGGTGTTTGCAAATGACCAAAGGAAAAAAACCAAAACCAAAAGAACCCAAACAACCAAAAACCTGTATCATGAATATTTGAATAAATTAATACAGCAGAGGGTTCACAAATAATCTATATGCATAAATATATTCATATGCAGAATCCATCAAAGAATTTTAAATAATAAAGTGCATTAGTAAAATTCATGAGTGCTCATTGACAATTTGCAACCACACTCAGAGGCCAAATTCAAAGGATACATTGTTTTCAATGAATAATTCAATATATTATCATTGTAAGCTCTTTAAATGCAATTTTATATTATGAATAGATTACTGCTCTACAACAAATTTTATTTTATTTCTTATTTTTAACTGCCTGTAAAATTCAAATTAATCAGTTCCATTTTGCAAAGCAGTAAGAAAGACAAAAGCAATAAGAAGTTTCTATTCGTCACAAATTCTTTAAGAAAAAAACCTTTTTTTAACCAGTCCATAACAAAATTTATCCCTCAGGGTAAAGCATTTATTCATCTAAGTGCTTTTAACAAAACCAGTTTTTAATATTTGAGGCATTTTTGCGAGGCCAAATAAGAAGGGTTAGAAGCTCCTTTACGTTATTTCTTATACGCGGAAGAGGTCTAACCTGCTGAGTTTTTTAATTAAACTTTTATTTTTTTTTTAATGATGTTTGGGTTTGGTTTTCCTTTTTTTTTTTCACTTCCGTTTGACAACTGATAGTTCTAATTTTATTATTATGGAGACAGCAGTAACAGAATGCAATTTATGGAATGCCCCCAGCTCTAACACAGAGAAATTACAGAATTTAATTTAGAAGTACACCAAGTTGTATCTAATTCATTCTTAACTAGACATTATACTCATTTTTATTACCATGGTCCTTAGTTTCTTGATAAGTCAGTGTAATTTTACTAAGTCCATTTGAAGAAAAGAAGATCCAAACCTCATTGTAGATTAATTTTTTCCATTCTTTACTGCCCTTCATGTAAAATTCTGCAGTCACACTAGAACTATTGGGTTTTCTTAACCTTTTAAACAACTTAACTGCAATGTTTTTCTTGAAATAGATACAATAAGCATTCTTTTTGTTTGTTTGCCTGTTTGTTTGTTTTTTCCCCTGGTTTTATTTTGCAAGGAAGGTGAGGTTTGGTTTGAAACTAGAAAAAATACCCCAAGCCAGGACGCTCCTCAGAGACCCAATCCACGATGAGCTGGATGGCATCTAAATCCATCCGTACTCAAAACTAAAGCAGCATATACCGTCTCCGGTCAGAAAAATATTTAAAGACCCTGTTTTGTTCTTGTACTGTAGTTTATTTCTTAATTAGGTGGCCAAGTGTTTTCTGGAGTGGAGAAGGTAGTAAGGAAATGCCAACAATTATCTTGACATTATGCGCACGGTTTTTAATGCGTTTGCCAATGTGAGTCAGGCTGCAGAAAAGGCAACATATCTAAGAAGAGACTAAGCTGTACATGTGCACAATACGTGACGTGGCTTCTCCTCTAAAAGAGTCTCGGATGTAAAAACCAATGAGTGAATACTGGAAAACGGATATGGGGAGTAAGAAAACAAAACTGTGCAATGAGAAAAAAAGATAAATAAAATACATTGTGACCTTAGCAATTAAAACTGAATTTACTTTCAGTACTGGAAAACATGGATTGAATGACTAGAACTGTAAAACTGAAAAAATATGCTTAGAATTGAAGTCGACAAAACAACAACGGCAACAAAAACTTGGCAATATCGTTTCAATGAAAGCTTCAATAGGACTAAGCCACCTTTAACCATCAGAGCGACTGATGAAGATGTGTATAAGCTTTTTTTTTAAAAAAAAGGAGAAAAAAGGAAAGGCAGCGCCAGAGGCAAGTGCCTAGAAGACATTATGCCAGTAAGTGACATCCCTGAAAAGTTTTCAACAAAGACAATCTGACAAGAGTAACAGACCAAGCAAGCTCTAAATCAGTTAAGTTGAAACAAATCTTCTTGTAACTCACAGATTAAGCACCAATATCCCACTGGGAGGAAAAAATAGAGAGAAAACAGAACAGTTAACCTACCTGTTCTGCAGTGTGCTAGCCAGTGGAGTTGTTAAGAACAAAATAATGTTAGTATTAGGAAAGCAATATGTAGGAATAAAAGACAACCGTTATTAACATGAAAAAAAAAATGAATTACATGCCTTAAATGTTATCTCAATGCTAATGTATGAAAGGTGCAATGCTTGCAAGTTTTCTGTTTCAGGAGAAAAGTTGACAACTGCAGGCAGAAACATCAATAAAGTTTTTTGAGCAACTTGTAGAAAATACCAGTCAATAATCAAGAGTTTTTAAAAATCACCACCATGTCTACAGGAGAAAGGAAGTGTTTGGGATGGGCACTTCCGAAACAGGATACCTGTCCTCAGTGACTCCACCGATGGAAACCAGCTAGTATACAGAAAAAGCCATTTAAGAGAACTTAAAAAAGAGTATTAGCAGGCAGGGGGAGCAATCAATATCAACACCACAGAACAGCTGAAAGCACAAGAAAATGACATAATGGAGCAGAAAGATGAAGTTTCTGCCCTAGGCAGCTGTACTAGCTTGGGAAGGATGAAATGTGGTATAAAGACACACTAAAGTGAATGAGGCAGGTCTTTAATCCTGATATGATTCTTTTCTACTGCTGTAAAAGGATCAAAATCCAACCTGAAAGGACCAGAAAAGGAATGTCTGCTGGAAAAGAGTCTGCTGGCATCTTCAGTGGGCTGCACGTTACCCAGGCAATGGAGCTGGTAAGGGGGTCTAGAGCACAAGTCTCCTGAGGAGCGGCTGAAGGAACTGGGGGTGTTCAGCCTGGAGAAAAAGAGACTGAGGGGAGACCTTCTCGCTCTCTACAACTGCCTGAGAGGAGGGAGATGGTCTCTTGTCCCCAGTCACAAGCGATAAGACAAGAGGAAACGGCCTCAAGTTGAGCTAGGGAAGGTTTAGATTGGATATTGGGAAAAAATTCTTCACTGAAAGGGTTATCAAGCATTGGCTGCCCAGGGCAGTGGTGGAATTACCATCCCTGGAGGTGTTTAACAGCCTGGAGGTATTTAACAGATGTGGTGCTGAGGTTAGGGGTGAGTTTGGCAGTGTCAGGTTAATGGTTGGACTCGATGATCTTAAACGTCTCTTCCAACCTGGGTGATTCCATGATTCTATCATTCCATGACTTACAGTTCCCTAGAAAAGAGGGCTAACATGTACAGGGCTGTGTCTGGAGCACCATATTCTCAGTGAATTCTCAAGAACCAATGATTACTAATTTCTGAAACTAGAGCAGCTTCAAAGGTTCTCCTGTTTTATGCAGGAGTGGCATACTCCTTGGGAACGTGAGGGACCTAGAAGGTTCTGTTATTTGTGCTGAGCTGTCTTTGCCTATTTCAACCTTCCTGTCCTTTGCTGAACTTAATTCAACTACACTCAAGGATTTTGACCTGTAATTTTTGGTGATCATGAGATTTCCAATGACATTGCAAAGCGGTTAATAGTGAATTAATAAAGTGTAAAAAAAAATTTAAAATTTAAATAGTTTGTGACATATTTCCAAAGGCTATATATATTAATGAATATTTGAGAGATATTCATTCAGTGAACAAATGATTTCAAGATGTCAAGGACTACATTTTAAGTGAAAAAAGAAATCAGGTGGTTGGTATACATCTCAGCATTGCAGTAATCTTTGAAATTTTCATCTGGAAAACTACATGTTCACATATTGCTCACTTTCATTAGATGTTCCTAATAATGTCCGCTTCATAAAGTACACATCTTCTGTCTCACAGATTGGCTTTTGCACCCATGGATGAGACCTCGCCAAGCAGCTGGGAAACAGTGAAGGATTCCATAGTCAGGATTATGTTAACTCACACAAATCCCAGATGCTAAAGAAGCTGCAGTAGATGTTATCCTACTTCTTCTTAAATATAGGAGAAATGTGGAACTGAGTTCAGCTGAGATGAGGTTAGATAGTGTCAGATCTGCTTGTGCACTGGACTAAAGGTGTGTTAAATTCAAGGAGTTAGTGGAATAACAAAATAATAAGAGGAGTTGAGTTAAATAATATTCCTTAAGAACGAGTATTTAGGAATTGAGATGAGTAAAGAGATTTGCCCTTAAACCTATTGACACGTAAAACTATGAATATTATTTCATTCATATCTGGCATTGGTACATTCATCATTCAAAAATACTGTAAGTTGTACGGTGAGAAAAATAGTGTGACACTGATAGAAAAAATAGGTGAAACCTTTGAGTTATAACAGAAGATATTCAAAGAAATGACAATGTTTTCATTTTATAATAGTACAATACTTGCACAATTTCTTTTCTAAGATGCAGGTATTCTTACGGAATAAACAATGACAAACAAAGCAAATGTGTTTTTTAAAGATAATTACTCCATGACTTCAACTCTAGAAATACTCACAGATAAAACAAGAATCTTGTACTCCCAGAATTTGTTCATGAATGTTTAACTGCTTGTGGAAGAAGGCTTCTTTTAATTATATTGGGTTGAAATACTTTGAACCACAGCAAAGGGCAAAATGGCAGCATGTTTTGACTTCTTTGTTTCCATTCCTTCAGCATATGATTTCCCTGCGATTTGACCTTAACCCAGTTCTAGTAAGCTGGTGGAGAAGAGAGATTTATCCCCCAATGACCTGTACCATCTTGTACATGCTTACGACAGTTTTATATACTTAGCATATTAATAGTTAATAGTTAAAATGGCCAAATATGAAGCCCTTGATGAACAGAACTTCTTGCTGCAGTGCAATATGTTTTGTTTCGGAATGTGAGTTTTCAGCTCTTTTCCCCCGGATAAGGAACATCTGCTAGATCTGAAATTTGCCCATAGTCCCGACAGAAAAGAAAATAACAATTAAGCATATGTCAAAAAGCTGGAAGGGGACGAGGGGGTGTGTGTGGAAAAGAAATGGTACAGTAGGACGTGATTACAGGGCATACAGACACTTACGAGATGGAGTATATATTAGGCCTTTAAAACAGCCAAAAATGAGTTGCCATGGTGGACTGGGTTTGCATGGCAAGGTTTCAGTAGTAGGGGGGCTACGGTGGTGGCTTCTGTGAGAAGCTGCTAGGAGCTTCTCCCATGTCTGACAGAGCCAACGGCGGCCAGCTCCAAGATGGGCCCACCACTGGCCAAGGCCAAGCCCATCAGCGACAGTGCTAGCGTCTTGGGGATAACATAGTTAAGAAGGGGAAAAAAAGTTACTGTGCAAGAACAATTGCAGCCAGAAGAGAAGAGTGAGAATATGTGAGAGGAGGAGCTCTGCAGATCCCAAGGTCAGTGAAGAAGGAGGAGAGGAGGTGCACCAGGCACCGGAATAGAGTTTTCCCTATAGACCATGCTGAAGACCATGGTGAGGTAGTCTGTGCTCCTGCAGCCCGTGGAGGTCCATGGTGGAGCAGATATCCACCTGCAGCCTGTGGAGGACCCTACACTGGAGCAGGTGGATGTCCAAAGGAGGCTGTGACCCTGTGGGAAGCCCATGCTGGCAGGGCCTTTTGTTCCATGGAGAGAGAAGCCCATGCTGGAGCAGGTTTGCTGGCAGGACTTGTGACCCCGTTGGAGAATCACACTGGAGCAGTCTGTTCCTGAAGGACTGCCCCCCGTGGAAGGGACCCAGGCTGGAACTGTTGGTGAAGAACTGCAGCCTGTGGGAAGGACTCACACTGGAGAAGTTCATGGAGGACTGTCTCCTGTGGGAGGGACCCCACACTGGAGCAGGGGAAGAGTGTGAGGACTCTTCCACCTGAGGAGGAAGGAGCGGCAGAGACAATGTGTGATGGACTGACCACAACCCCCATTCCCCGTCCCCCTGCATCTCTTGGGGGGAGGATGTAGAGAAATGGGGAGTGCAGTTGAGCCTGGGAAGAAGGGAAGGTGGGTGGAAGGTGTTTTAAGATTTGGAGGTTTGGGTTTTATTTCTCATTACCCTAGTCTGACTGGATTGGTAATAATAAATTAATTTCCCAAGTCAAGTCTGTTTTGCCCATGACAGCAATGGGTGAGAGATGTCCTTAGCTTGACCCATGAGCGTTTCCTTATATTTTCTCTCCTCCTGTCCAGCTGAGGTGGGGAGTGATAGAGTAGCTTTGATGGGCACCTGGCTTCCAGCCATGGTCAACCCACCACACACGGCCAAGCTGTGACATGTGGTTATAGAAGAGAAATAAATTTATTAATAAAAAGAAGTTAGAACACCAATGTAATACATTTAAAACAGGAAGGAAAGACACGTAAACAAGATGCTAAAGAGGATCTGACATTCACATTAATATGCATAAATAGGTGAAAATAGTTTTGGATCCGGAAAGGGAGGTGATACTAACAGAGTAGCTGCAGATGGCCTTACATACGACAGTTCCTTCACAAGATCAGTTTCCACGGAATTGCCCTGACAGCCATCTATCACTGAATCAGAATTAGGTGACACCATGGCTCACAAGGAATTGAATAAATTTTCAGAACATATCTCTCATTCTTTCAAAAAGCCACAAGGTTGATGTTGTTCAATATAAATTGTCCATTCATAACTGCTGATAACTTACATGCCCCTTAAACCTGTAACAATTATGGATCTCCCTAGTGGACCCTGCGTGTTTACTTTGATGATTTCAGCATAGCTGGGCATAGCATTTCTGTGGAAAGCAGTGAAGGTTCTTGGAACATCTTAGGTGACAACCAGGTGGAAGCGAGCCAACTGACGCATAGCTCTTTGTGTCTTCTTACAGGCAGCGGGTGACACAGATTTGAGAATGGAAAACTTGTCATGTTTCTCTGGTGTCTGAAGCTTCCACATCAGTCTCACATTACTAAAAATAGCCATTTCTGACATGAAATGAACAGGCCAACTGCTGGCCGCCCTACATGTGATGGCAATGCAATTCCACCACTGGATGGTGATATGAATCCACTGTGACAGGCTGTGCCTGATCTTAGAAAGGACTGTACCTACAGTCAGCTTTATTCTCAGCCTGCTGTTGACTGACTGCCTTGAGGCTGAGTACAGCAAAAAATGTAAGACAGCCCCATAGTTGTGCCGCGAGCATCAAGACCCTGCTTCAGTGGTGTTAAGTTTTCCCATTCCTCTGTTGAAAGTTCCTCAAAGTCTCTCTTGCTGTACCACAACCACATACGTGAACTTGACACCCATTTTGGGACAAAGTGGGTGACAGAGGGCAGCTCTTCTCAAAGACTTGTACAGAAACAGGCATGTGTGTGTCCTGTGTACAGGATGAGCTGTTTTCCTTGAGGCTGCTAAATGGGTATTTTTGATGGAGGTCAGTGCAAAAACACAGACTGTTCAGCCTGCACTATGAATAGCTTTGGGATTCTTTGCAGGTAAAGCAATACAAATACACTGGAGCACTTCAGCCTGAGGCGTTTCACTGAAGCATCCCTTGATCTTTCAGGAGCTGAATGTCTCATTTCTTTTTTCTGTGCTTCTTCAGTGTCCTGTTAATTAGTTCTTCAGTAGTTATCTCTATTTTTCCTCATATTTCCCCACCTTCAGTCCTTCTCTTTACAGCCTGCAAACTCTTCCAATACTGAAGTCTGGTTCCTCCTTCCCATATTCTGTTAGCTGAGACATTCAGATTCCTAATGTATTCTTTCATCTTCATTGTTCAGGTAGACACATTTCACACAGGTATGCTGCGATCTATCCCCTTCCTCTCCAACAATGCTTAAGGAATCACCACCATTCTTCCTGAAGACAACAGGAACTAGGAAGTGTCTTTCCCAGCACTGCATTTATTTTTACTCCAGCAACTAGCAGAGGAGATAGTGATCAACTTGTTCAGAGAAGTCTGCATTCAGTTTTGCTTTGAAATGAGTTACAAGAACATTTCATAAGATTAAAGAAATTAATCTGAAATTAATAAGAACTCACTAAAAATGCAGGTGTCAGAAAGATTGAATAGACCTGGTTTGTAAAATCAAGATTTATACCAGTAACTATTTCTATGTCTGTGAGATACTAAACCAGACACTCTATTTCCACTGCCCCTTGCACACTCACTCGCACCCATAAATGGATTAGCCAAAATAACATTAAACAACATTATCCCACATCCACTTTGAAACCACACAAAAGGTTACACAGTGACATAAAAATGTTTTGCATATACACATTCGCATTTTGCACAAAGATGTTTTTGCTTACCAACTGTGGAATTTGGATAATGAGGTGAAGTGTCTGTGCTCAAAGAACAATTAAGACTGGCCTTGCTCTCTCTCGTGCAGCTGGGGAAAGTGGAGACTCTCCTGGCCAGCAGGGAATGATGCGGATGAGTCAATGCCCGATGTCTGACCTCTGCGTCGTTACCTGTGAAATGAATATTAAAGTTGACACCCCAATAAATGCTAATGAACACTCTAGAAATCATGCTGAACATATATGACTACAGCACTGGTCTCTCCACCCAAACCCTACTATGCATCACCTAAGGGAGGGAAACCTTGTAATTTTGGGGATAAAAAGAAGGAGAAAATCACTGTCAAATTGGGAGAGAAGAATCTGAATACCTGACGGACCAGCCGAGGGGCTGCCTTCTCTTCCTCCGCCCCAGGCAGGGACGCCGCTAAGCGCTGCGCCTTTCGCCCTCTGGGGAATGGTACCCCCGGGTTGTTATGTTATTATTACTTTTTGCTAGCAAAATTAACTTTAAGTAGTAGCACTATTGTAGCCAGTGAATTTATCAATGGCAATCTTGAATCTGTTCTGTCACTCTCAGTGAATAACTGATTTCCATTTTTGTGAATCTGACTCAGTGAAAGTCCTTTGCTGGGACTCTGATAGAGAAATCAGTGAATGCCCTGGGACTCCGGCAGACAAATATCAAAATTAAACTCCTTTTAACGCTACACCAACTGATAAAAAACTGCTGAAGGCAAAACACTAGCACAAAGAAAGTGCTTTCCTACCATATACTGGAGAGACAACAGAATGCAGCATTTCCACAATGTCTAAACAAAGCATGTTCTCGGGATACTGATGTGACTGATGAGATTAGCAGAATTTTAAGGCATGTCAAACTTATTCCAAGATTGCTAGCAGAGTTAATAGGAACCTGGGAAACTCTATATTAATGCGTAAGGATCAATAATTAAGATGAAACCAGCACTTTATTGATCATAGGCCACTCTCTTCTATTAAACAATAAAACTAATTAATTTCAGAAGATTACTAAGTGAGACAGTGCTGAATACAAACCATTCTGTTGGAGATTTTGACTTGAGTACCACATCCGCTCAAAGGTCACGCTGCTCTTGACCTGCACACACTCTGTGTGCAGTGCTGTGCACTATGAAAATCTATTTCAAAATCTCTGTGATGGCCAATATAAAAATACCTTGCTCAATATTTCAAATCCGGTAATTAAAACATTTTTATACCCTTCTTTAAGCAAGGATATTACCTTCCTCTTAGGAAGGCACTTGGGTTCCTTAACAGTCTTTATCCAGTATATCTATCACTAAGAATTATCCTCATGATGATGTTCTTAACTACATATATTCATTATTTAATAAAGTAGCTATTTTTATGATGGAAATGATCTGGACATGACAAATAAATTATTCAGAATCATAAGTATATTGTCATTGACACCAGGTGTGAGTTAAAATTTTTAAATTAGTCTGCTAGCACTTTTGACACATCATGCATATGTTTTGTAAACTTTTTGCTTACTTTGCTATTTTTACAAATTCATTAGTTTCCGTTACTAGGCTGCATCATGGAATTGAAGAAGCATTTAATAGCAGCCATAATATTTAGCTGATCCTTAATTACATTAAATTATTTTTAAAGAAAAAACATTAATTTTATAATTCAAGAACCGTGATCTTAAATTAGAGGCGAGGAAATGTTCAAAAGGTGACGGTAGAAAAAAAAGATGTTTAATTGAAGTTTTTCCCTAAATTTTGCAGATAACATTTTATGTTACTTTTTATGTATCTACTTTTACAACTGAAAAAAAATCACTTTCCTATTTACTTAAGAGCAGTAAGATTAGGAGTAAAACCAGTAAAGGACAAAGAGGAGACTTGGCCTTATTGACCTGCCCCTACCACAGTGGAACATAATCAAAGATGAGATTTACAGTAGAGCCGCTGGATCAGTTGTACCAGACTTTCTGTCGTTCTTGTTGGTCTACTGCTATGTCAATATTGGCTTTGTGCACTGCATTGAGAGAAAACCGGGGCAGGCTGTCTCATTTCCCAACACTCTCTAGTCTAAACTAGCAGCCTGAAAACTTTATAAAAAGTGGACTTGAGAGTATTCTGTGGCCCGGGTGACTTGTCTTTGCCCCTGAGGCACAATTACGATGTCTTCAAATTTCTTGGAACGAAGCGCCAGCAATAGCAGTAAAGTATTGAGGTGTGCCAGAGCAACGTGCAAGATTTTCTGGGATTTTGGAGGACTGTCCCTCTTGGAAGTAGCAAAAAATGATGTTATCAATTAGTAGACGGCTTTCGTGTCCAGTGTGCCAGTTTCCTCTTGGAGGAAGAAGTCCCAGTGGAAGCAGTGAGTGAACTGACATTCACGCAGTGTGGATGAGGAAACTGCAGCCTTGACCAAAACTAGGCATAAGTCCTTGATTATGCCAATATTGACAGTATTGACACCTCTACAGATGGAACTGTGAATTTCTGAAAGAGGCCAAAAAAAAAAAAAAGGGAGAGGGATCAGGAAGCAGTGGAAAAATACTCAGGGGGCCAATAAGGTCACTGAGGAAAAGGGAAGGAAACTTTTCCAGTTTCTTAACTGTCTGTCTGCTTGCCTGGTTCATTGCCAATCTTCTGCCAGTCCTTAGGAAACATGTATCCATGACTATTGAATAATGGCCTTCTATATGACACAGAGATTCCTATGTAACACATTTATCATTCTGCTACTGTGACAGCTGTAGGAGTGTCTGCTCATTAGTATTTAAATCAGTTCATAAATATTTCACTCTAAAATCCGGTTTAAATAAGCCTTACATCTGGTCGCTGTAATGCTGTGGTTTAACGTCTTTTGCAAGCCTTAATTCTAGCCTGATATAATGCTATTGTATAGTCATACAATTTCATAAGGGCACTTATACAATAAAACAGGGATTTAATGGAGCACTTCATCTTTTTGCAATTTTTAGTTTCAGCTGACCATAGCAAGTGAAGCTAAAGGTTGTATAATATTGCACATCTCCCTCTGGCAGAATGACTCCTTTGCATAGAAAAGTTCTCCATTTTAAGGAAAGGATGTGATTTTTTGAAATGGCTTGGCTAAGATTTTCCCTAAGAAATGGGAATGTATACAATGCATTCCTCTCATTTTCTTCCAGTTTCCCTCTTCCATTTAATTTTTAATATTTTAAGTCATGACTGTGGAGGTGTTGGAATGATGTGAGAATAAGACTGTTTTCAAAGCACAGTGAATCTTAAGGCGAAGCAAGTACAAGTGAAAAAGGATATTTTTGGTCAGTACAGGAATTCAGAAATTGAATACAAAAGTAGAGAGTTTCCTTTATATTTCCACATCATTCTGCGCTAACCATCACTAGAACCTGTTCCACTCAAATACCCCAATCTCCATAATTTTCTCATTGTGTATGAGCTTTGGGGAAAAAAAAAAATTAATGGGAGGACTCTGAATTTGTCAAATGAGGATTAGGAAAGGAGAATAGCAAAAATGGCAGTGTTTTTCACTAGCCCTTATATATATGTAACTAGTTCTTACAAAAGAGCATAGTAGGAAAAAATGGTGGTATGGAAAGGTCAGTAGCCATCTCGCTTTCCAGAGGACAAACACGTCTGCAGAACGCTGTCAGGTGTTTGTCTTTCAGCTCTGTCCATTATCACACGTTACGGTAGCCCCAACCCAGTGATTTTCTCTGGGCAGCTCAGACCTGTTTGTCTTTGTGTAATGTGGGGTACAAAGCATCACACTACTGCAAATTTAGTGGAATAACACTAACACTGTGCAATAGTTGTGTAGTAGTAGTAGTAATAATAATACTAGTCTGTGTTTAACTAAAACTTTCATGTAAAAATATTAGGTCATTTAAAAACAATAGACTCCACAACACTTTCATGAACAAACAGGGAAAACAAAGCCCAGAAAGGAGCAACCTGCCCACTAGTGTACAAAGTTTATTTTCTCTGACATCATTCATTCAAAAATCAAATGTCTAACATAAGCTCAGAGCCAAGGATTCTTCTATAATCAAGACAGGGAAAGAAATATTTTCAGGAGTGGGTTATACCATCTGTCTATGTTAGGCACTTACTCTATGGTGGGTCTTCACCGCCCATAGCTGGAGTAGATAGGTATCTTTAAAGTGGACATAGTGATATGAATCTCAACTTCAGTAGCTATGTGGCAAACTTGTAAGATCTTTATTTCCAGTCTTTTTTTCCCCAACTACAAAAGATTATAGCTGAACACATAGCTCGCCTAGGATTTTCACTGTCAGCATCTACAGTACAATTACCCTAATTATAGAAATATAACACTAGAAGTCAGGACCAGGTATTTATAAGTGGCTTCTGAAATGGTTGGGACAGATTTCCAATTGCTTGGAGTCATTGTCTGCGAAAATATTTTGAAATGATTCAATGCTCTTATAGGCTAGATTTTTATGGTCTGATTTTTCAAAATTGCTAGATGTCCAATCTGCTGAAGTCTTCTGAAAACAGACCGCTTATTCTGATGCTAAAAATGGGAGGTGAATTCCAGGGAAATTCTGGCTGAGAATATTAATGCTGAGTTCTTTTTAAAATACTAGAGATTGAGAATAATAAAAGGGATAATGTAGCTGAAAATATGCAGAGCCATGAGCAACCTGTGTTTCCTATTTGTAAAACCACCCTTGTTGAAATAGGAATCCTCTTGTGATTTTTCTTACTTTCAAATAAACTCAACATGCCAAAGTTATCAATGTCCTTTCCAGTATAATTCTCTTTTGCTTGGATACTAACATAGTTTTGGTGCATTAACTTTCCAGCTGAATGGCTGGAATTTGGTGGTTTAATTGCCACTTGCTCCATGGTTTAGTAGATAAACTCAGCAGCTGTTGCTCTGTGTTGGACGTGGTTTGGAGAATCTGTGGATACTTCAGCCCTTATTTGAAAGCCAAAACATTTTGACCCAGCTGCAGTATGAAAACGAGCTGGCAAAACTTCTCTGCAAGCAAATATATCCAATTCATTCAAACTCTGCTTACAATATGTTTGAGACTAGAGGCTGAAACACCAGAAACACATGATAAATAACAGGCCAAAATCAAATAAATGATGGGTAGTAGTGGTTTTCTTGATATTGCTCAAGAAGCTACACTTTCTACCAAGACTTTGGTTGGCTATTATGATCGCTCTGCTGGAGCTATGCCCTTGAGAGTGAATTCGGATATTAAACCTGTCTTGCTAGATAGCAGGTAGATACTATTAATTTAAGGGAGTTTTTAAAAAGGGAAAATAAAGGCTCTATGGTAACACAGCAGCTCCAGAAACCATGAGAGAACGCACGTCATTTGTCTGTTTAGAGAAATGTACCTGTACTTAGCTTAGATGCAAACTTAGAAGCGTTTAAGAATGACCTGGTACACAGAGTGATAAACATTACTGAAGTATTCTTCTGCATAGAAAACATTTGTCACCTCTTCTGAAAACTACAGCTATAGACAAGTTTCCTGAGCTGCGTAGTGCTTCTAAGTGCATTGTATGGCAACCTCTTGGCTACCAGAATACACTTGAGTTCTACGGTCGGTATTGAACATCTGTGGGTCCTAAAATATATTACAAAACAAAGCATTTTTTGCATAAGATGCAGAATCCTAGAAGGGATGTATAGATTTAAAAAGTTAATTTAGTGCGTTACTTGCACTGCTGAGGTCAATGAGTGTTTCATTACTGACTCAGTAAGGATCCACCATCTGCTTGCTGAGCTGTTCCAGTGAAACCTAATTAGAGGAATCTTACCATTACTTGGGACTCATGACAGATTACCTTGTGCCCTGAAGTACAGATTTTACAGGATAAAAACTGAATGCCAGATTTACAAATTTCTAATGGGGTTTCTTCTGAGTTATGGAACCATAACCTGAGAGGTTCATAGGGGCATTAAGAGCTGGGTAATAAGCAGCTTGAACTCTTATACAAATAATTTGGGAAGAGAGGAGGACTTCAGAAGAAGAGCTGACCAGACACTTGATACCTCTTTTAAATACTGGAGACGAGGGGAAGGAGTTCTGAAAGGGGCATTTCAGCCTTGTGTAAATTCCTGCCTCTCTGAATGAATTTGAGACTAGGTCTTGAAGGTGCAGAGGGATGAAATAGGTAGGGAAGTGGCAGGCCCAGCTGGTGAGCTCTTTGACCAACCTCTACTGCTCGGCACAGATTAACCTTTGAGCTCATCTCTCATACTCTTAACAGCTTAATTTTGCCTATACTTCTGAACAAATCAGGCCCAGATGGTAAAACTACAGCTTCAATTAGTGCTGTGGCCTATCTCCAAAGTTCACATAAAGTAGGAAACACACTGGAACGCAGGTTGGTAAAATATACGCTTAAAACCAAAGAGCTGATAGGAGACCTGAGGCCTTTCAAACCTTTATGTGCTGTAACATGAAGCTCCAGCATGAGTTTCAATATTGTTCCTGGGAATAAATGGATAAAAAGATCAATACAAACTTGAAGCGGATTCAAATTTACAGCACAGAACTATTTAAGAACAGACTGCAGAGGATTTACATGAAGATGATGGCTGTCAGAATAAAAGAGAACATCTAGTTTATTGCCTGAAAAACTGGCTAAAAAGAGTCTCTTTATGAAACTGTAGTGACAAACCAAATGTTTTATTGTTTTGGAAAGGTATAAATTCCAAAATTTGAGGTTCAAGACCTTACAGATGACATCTGCTACAGCTCTGCTGCCAAATGTGTAATACAAGTCCCCAAGTTCATGTGAGAGTTGTATGGAAATAATGTTGATTATTTTTTTTCCTTTCTGAGGGACAGATTAGAGTAGCGATATTTCTTTTCATAAAAATTAAGTGAAAGTCTGTCTCAGCAACACAGTTGAATAGAATGAAATACCCAAGTGAGAAAAATAGAAGATAGTAAAAGAAGAAAAAAAACCCCATCCTAATAAAAAGGGTTTTTATGACCCGTTGCATGACTTAACTTAATTCAGAGTATATGATTTATGCCAACACTGTTAAAAAATAGACCGAATTATTATTTTCTCTACAGAACAAGAACAGAGATAGAAATAGCATTTTGATCAAGAGATACAATTGCACAAAATGATGCCTGTATCTTTTCTTTAAGGATTCCCAAGCATGTGATTCTAGTAAGATTTCTTTTGTTTACAGAATCTTCAAATGAGTTTCTGAGTTCTTATTTGCCAGGAGGTCGTTTAATGGTGAATTCTCACTACCCACAAGTTACTAATCTTCTCTTGTAGTTGTAGCACATGAAAACTTGTGATTTTTTTCAGTCAACATTTTTCTGTTTCTTCTGTTACATGTTTCATTCATAACACAAAAAAAAAACATCAGGTTTTGGGCTTTATAGTCTGAAGTAATTTATTTTGTCTGTTATGTGAAATGTCACATACATGGAGTGAAAATCTGGCCTCACTGAACTTAACAGAAGTAATTTCTATTGACCTTCAGAGGGGCAAGATTTTGTCCATAGTCATCAATAAAGATGTCAATATTTACTAACCGTTATAAGACATCTTTCTTCTTTTTTTTTTTTTTTTAAATTTTATTTAGAATGACAAATAACTGAAGTATCTTTGGTAACTGTGAAAATTGTTGGCAAACGCTGACATTTTATTAGTGACTCCTACATTGATCATGTTAAAATACTACACACATTGATTCTCTACTTAACTGTTTTACCCTTCTCAGCAATGACTGGGACAAACTTCTCGTTATGTTTTTCATTGGAACTTCAATTAAAGTAGCGACGGTAAATAATTATACTGATGCTGAATAGTTTTAAAGCCTGAAAAATCACATTATATTATACTTATCATTTTTTGTCTTAACAAAGATTTTCTTGATTATCATAATTATTCTGCAACGCACTAACATTTTTCTATGGTCATTTTAGACACTTGTGAATGGTTTTCTCATGGTTTGAAAAATAGTAGATGACATGCATTGACCTGACAGTAGTTCAAGTACTTCAATTATAAATATACATTAATATGTCATATTGCAATGACTAATTACATCGAAATGTGTTGATTAATTATCCCACAAGAATTCTACACTGTGGTATTCTCACAAGGTGACATCTGCAAATGCAGGCCTGACAATTTGATGAGGAAAGTGGCTTGTAAGTAGGACCTTTAGCATCAGCTAGCTGCCCTGAACAAATCTGTGTGAAAGTGTTTTGAGTTTTTGGTATCCTCATGAGACTGAAACCCTCCCATTTTGGCTCCTTAAACCTTGTTTTCTCATTATTTTCAGTGGAGCACCTTGTAAATCCTTACAAATTTAGGAAATGCAGTATTTAGCTCCCTTAGCCCCTCCCTCCCCCCCCCAAAAAAAGCCCCACTCTCAAGAAACAAGGAACTAGCAAATATTTCTGCTTCGTGAAAGAGAATAAGCTTACAATTAACCCTTGGCACTGTTATGGCATTGTAATTGACGTATTTACATCATTAAGTTCAAGGACCTAATAAATAATCTTCCTGTGCTAGTGATTTAGAATGTAAAAGAGAGTTAGTTGATCTAATCCTTACTACTGTGTTCACTATGTCATAGGATATGTTCACAGTCATTGCACTTTCACTTTTAGATATTAATATTCACTAGAGCACCTTTAAAACACTCAACTGTTACGTCCCTTTTCCAAAGACAGAACCAATGAATGCACTTTTCCCCCAGAGAACTACAAAATAATGGTAAAGAAAGCATTTAAAATAATATTGCAGTGTACGTGTATATTATACAAACCCTCTATTGATTAAATTAGAAATGTTATGTGTAAATATATAGATATTAAAATAAAAACTAATGACTAATTTGTGCAATCACAATATAATATCAAGACAACATCACATCAACACAATAGGATAATATTTTAATAAAGTGTACTACAAGGAAAGTGATAAAGTTACTAAAAGAAAACAAATATATATTTAGTGAACTTGAAATTTTTGCTTGTATCTGGCTAGTGGTATTATCAACATGAAGTATCAGATTTCATACCTTTTGTAGGAGAAGCATTCTAAAACCAGTAACACTTGTTTAGTCATTATCAGATAAAAAGAATCATACTGGTACCAAACGTCAGAACACATAACATCTCTATATGATTGAAAGCCAAATTAAAACAAACAAGTTTCTGCAGCTTAGCAGACATTTAGAATAAACCTATATCTTTAATATGAGTTCAGGTGGGAAGTGAAAATTCAAGATCAGGAGAAAGTGAAGGAAGAAGGAAAGAAAAACACTGATCGGGATTATAGCTGTTCTGTCCTGGACGTTGATGAAACAGTCATTACAGACAGAGATGGCATCCTGTGAAGAGATGGATTGCTGCTGCTGCTGCTACTTTGCTGAAGGTGCTTTGAAATGGAAATAACAGGCTTGAATGTCCTGACCAAGCAAGGTTGTATGTGGAAATCAGAGCTGTACTTGGCAAACGATAAGAAAAATTGCAATCAAAGCTGGGTGGCAGAAGTGCAACGTGCATGTCCACAGAAGAATTAGAATTAGGCAATATGGCAAGGATTTAGAAATGAAAATGTCCAAAGGCACAAATGAATTGTCTTTGTTAGAGAGAGTTCAAACCTAATCTTCACTAGCGCAGGAGTGCACATGAAAGGTATCTACTGACATAATCAAATTTGGATTTACACCGACATCTGCAGTGGCAATATTTGCGCCAACCTGCTTTTATTTGAAGGCTATGCTATCAGACTGGATGAAACCTTTTTGATAGTCACTTTTTGAGAAGTGAAGAGGGCAGGAGGAAGGGGAATCACTGGCAGGATTCAGTCAGATCACTGCATGAAGCAATCGTGGTGTCTCTGGGGTGCCGCAGTTCTTGAGCAGCTTTGCCCACCGCGCAGTTTCAGGGAGCTGGATCAGATGAGCCATCAATTATATTGAGGTTCTGGAAATGGAACAGCCTCTAGTGGACTATGGGGCTTGCTTTGGAGCTGTGACACCCCAGAAAGACCATCCCTGAGCTATAGAGGAGGAAGCCTGGTTACCACTTTGACTTTCTGGACAGCTCATGAAAAGACTTTCACAAACAAGAAAAATTGGGATTCAGTGAAGTGGTTTTTTTCAGTGAAACCCTGCCTACAGTGCTAAAGCTCCATTTAAACCTAGTAAACACCTATTAACCTTCTTCAGGCACCAAGTAGCTGAAACCATGGAAAGCTCTGGTTTGGAAAAAAAAGTACAGGCAAGGCACGGGTGAGGAAAATTATTTCACCAGTTCTTTTGGTGAAACCCTGCAGAACTGCAAAGTAGATTGAAACTGAAGAGAAGAGAGGACACTAGGTATAAAGTGAGCAACCATTGGGAACATACTAGAAAAACAGGCAAAGAAGAGATTTAGGCCAGATGGAGATCGAGTTTATTCTTAACAGGAAATGGAGCTGTGGGCAGAAGAAAACACTTTTTTGTGTGTTTTTTTGATTCCTCCTTTGAGGAAACTGCCATTTTTTTGAATCTTTCCATCCACATGTCCCCAAACTTTGGCTAGCAATTTTGGTGAGAATACAGAACAGTACCATATGTTCATTCTGTGGCAATTTTGTTAAAATAGCTATCTTTTAACAGAAACATTAAGAAGAGTATGAAGTGTAAATGCTGACCAAACAGCTGTCACTTTGCTGTTATTATATGTTTATAGTAAGGTTATGACATGAGCAGGTTTGAAATGTTTCCTGTTTCAATTAAAAACCTTTTTGTTTAAAAATAAGAAATCTACCAGGTCTCATTAGTTTCCTACAACCTTTGTTTACAATTCATTTGAAAAAGCTATTGGCTTGGATATTTTGTTATCCGTGTGCTAATATTGGGTCACCGACCTGTAGAAAGTGGCAGGCATACTATTGCACAGCAGTTTTCAGACTAAATTGGAGCCTGTTGGGAAATGCAGAATGAGTCTTAGGAGAGTGAAAGAACATCAGGCAAAGCCTTTGCCTTCTCCCTCCCCACTTTTCCTCTGTTTCCCCCGTTTCCAATCTCTCTGAAAGTTTCAGCTTCTTTCACAGTGTGGAAGACATCTTCTTGAAGACTGTGGGGAACAGAGGCAAGAGGACCAAGGGCACAGGCTGTTAAGGGTTATGTGCATGCAAAATGGGAAGAGGTTGGGAAGAGGTCTACCACCTCCTCCCACCATCCCTTACCCCTGCAAAGCAAGCCGGGCACATTGGGGTAGCTGGCTAAGCTGTGTCTTTGAGATGTTGTGAAGAACTCAGTTGTCCAGGCTAGGGGAGGGTTAGATGAGCAGGCTGGGGCAAACGAGGGGATGGATGGGGACATCTGGGGGAATAGGGACTCCTCTGAGCTAGCCCTGCTGAAATGGGGAATGAGCGTGGGTAGGGAAGGAGTCCTTGAAGAAATCCAGAGTTCAGAGCTTTGGGTGGCCAGGTCCCTTTAGGAGCTGGGAAAGGGGTTAGCAGAATCATAGAATCATAAAATCATAGAACAGTTTGGGTGGGAAGGGACCTTTAAAGCCCATCCAGTCCAATCCCCCTGCCATGAACAGGGCCAACTTCAACTAGATCAGGTTGCTTGGAGACCCATCCAACCTCACCTGGAATGTTTCCAGGGATGGGGCATCTACCACCTCTCTGGGCAACCTGGGCCAGGGTTTCACCACGCTCAGTGCAAGACATTTCTTCCTTATATCCAGTCTGAATCTTCCCTCTTTTAGTTTAAATCCATTAGCTCTTGTGTGAGGAGGTTCCTTCTCTCTGTTTTCTGATGGGGAGGGGAGAAGGTGAGGTCAATACATTATCTCCAAGGTTATAAGTTAGGGATGTAGAGATTTAAGGTATCCCAGGATTTCAGGGTAGCCAGAGAAAAGATGAAGTGAGGGACGGAGCAAAATACTGTTAAAAGAGGAGTTGTCCAAAAAAGACTGAGTCGTCCAAAAAAGACTGAGTCCTGGTGCTACAGTGCATTAGGAGTAAGAAAATTTATTTCTTCTTTACCAAAAGCAAATACAGATGATATCTCTGATATGTCAATGAAGAAATAACTGCTTGGCAGAGAAAAATGCCACCATACATAATACTTCATAGACTTGCCTGAAGTCTATGTATGCAAAGCAGACATAAATGCTAACATTTGGATGGGTTGTGCCAGGTTTTAATACAAATACTTATTTTGGCTTTTTTTTATAGCTTAGATTTTTTTAAATGTTTCTGCTTAAAGCTAATTCTCTTTTAAGTATCTACAAGCAGGTACCTAAAATGAAGAAAGGAGAGTGTGGAGTAAAGCAGAACTAGATAAAAGACATCAGGTATTTTCAGGGATCTTTGCTCTTAGTCTTTCACCTTACAGCCACTTCCATGTCTTCTCCAAATTTCTGTCCACTGTGTTTTCTTTCAAACTGCAAACTCTTTGTCACCAGTCCAAAATTCTATGACCAAGTGTGACACATAAATTCTGTTCATCCTAGGTTTCTGAGGTATACCACCAGCCCTCACAATTTATGACAAGCTGGTAATTTTGCAACGTGCTTCTTCAAAAAATGCAAACTAACAAGACTTTTTACTACATCAATGGAATCTGAATTATTATTTATTTTACACAGCAATATATGAAAATATTGATTAAAATTTTGCTTTGATAGCAAGAGTACTTAATTGCTGCATGATCTCCTTTACCACACGCTTCTTTGACACCTTAATCACAAAAGAAAGAAGGGAGACTCTTCTGGTCACCCTAGTTTGCTCAAGGTGTATTCAGCACATATAAAGCTGGTTTCTGTATCTTTTTTTCTCCTTTGTGGCGCTTTTCACTCTTTTCCTCCAACGTACTCAACAGAAGTAACAGGTCTCCTATAACAGTAACTAAGTCTCTCTTATTTGAATTTTTGAAGCGTGGAACACTGGAATTTAACATGCTAAAAACCATTTTCAGTTATCATTATCACTATATAACACATAGCTTCAGAAAATGAAAAAAAAAATTAAACCTAAGCCAAGTTACTCAAAAATCTCCTGGCTGTCACTGAACTACTTGTCATTCAGGCTTTGAATTGAGCCAAGTATCTAAGCGTGGCTCAGAAAGAAAGACAACAAGGTGTCGTGCTTCATTCATATGGTGGTATTTTAAGTTCCTGTGTGTGTATAAGCACGCATGTCTGTGCGCAGTCAGCACCAAGCATCTCCCAAAAATGGTACCACCAAACTCTTTTAACATTCATGATTGATTTTTCCCTAGCTTTTCAATGTGAAAACTCTCCTTTTCTGTAGGCAGGAAGACATAAATAATTCCAATTCAACACAGCTTCAGTTGATACCACTCAAGATTATTTGAATGTGTTCCTATCCCATTTCAGGTCAGAATGTGAGCCATTTGTTTACCTCTATGAGAAACCAGGAGAAAAATCAAACTTCATCACACTTATCTACATAGACAAATAAAATTGGATCATTTCTATTCCATGATGTTAAAGTGGAGACCTTAAAAACTGCAAAGAAACTATATTTAAAAAAAAAAAATCTTCTAAGATTATTTGCTTCAAAAGTTTTGTTTTTCACCTACCCAAGCAGGAAAGAGTAAGGTGATTCATCTAGGATTCCCATTTCTTTCTAATGGCTTTTTCTTCTTAATTGCAAAGAGGAGAAGTCGTTTTTTGGTGTACTAATTAATTGTGTGGAGGAGATATAAAAAAAAACCTCTTTGTGTACTTTTTCCTGTTTTGCACAGTGATCATATTATATGTTGTATTTTCTTCTCTTTTTCATGTACATAGATATATCTATTTATGGCCATCAGAGAAGAAAAGGGGCAAACTATGGTAAAATGAATTCATCCTGAGTGATTTCATTTATTCAGTGGACAGTTCATTCTAGCTGAAAGCTCTCAACTGTAGTAAAAACTGGTATTTTATTTCTGTATAAGAAGTATCCCACCACACACTTTAATCCAGTACATGAATAAGACAACCTATTGTGAATGAATGGATGATACAATAATGAGAAAAAGTACTAAAAAAAATAGATCCTTTCAAAAGAGCAACATATTTTTCATATTGCATATCTATAAAAAGGACAGATTAGAGTAATTCCCGAGACGAATCCGCTCTGGCATTACAAGAACAATGGCAGAACCAAAGCTCTCCTGAGTGGAACTTCACTTTGTAATCTCATCAATTTTCTACTGCAAGAAGATTTGAAAGAAATTTTAAAACCTATTGGGTCTTCCTAGAGGGACACTATTATTTCTATAGACGGTTAAATCAGAGGGAGACATTTTGGAAATAGTAAACCTGGTGTGAATTTCCCTTTGGTTCTTATTTCTTTTTTCCATTGAGAAGTAGAAGAAAGTTAATGTTCAAATTTCAGCTGGACTTGAACCGCTGTCTTTTGTAGATGGCACTTCCAAATTATGCATGTATGAAAATTTTATTCTTGAGGTGCTGTAGATAAGGATAAAAAGGAAGTAAAGAGGAAAAAGAGAAACACAAGGTTTGAAAAAATGATGTAACATAATAGTAAAATTCAAAACAAACATAATGTATTACATTGGAAGTTATGATTAAGGAGAAATTGAACAAATTTCTCTCCCCTTATCGTTCTGTTGCACTGGGAAGAGCAGACAGAGGGAACATCAAATGGGACACAATTAGATTCCACCACAGACGTTCGTGGTGCACCTGAATCTTCACTGGGAGAATTCAAACAGCCTTACTGAAGTGACTGTTGTTGCCACTATTTGACATATAGAAAAGCAGAGGAACACAAGGACAAAGTTCACAGGGGATGCATTTAAAGTGATTGTTAGGTGCGAAATGACTTAAAGAGAAGGCAGCTCAGACTCAATCCTTTGGGACAGGCATGGAGAATGATTTCAGCTTTTTGCCTCTCTCTCAATATTATTTCAGCTTAAGACACTCACACCAACCTGTTCTTTACTTCCGTATCATGACATATTTTTGACTAATGGTCACCAACTAAAAGCCACTTTGAAAATATTTTTTGCATCTCAAGTTCAGTGATAAAGATTGTGTAATATTGTCTTTGCAAATCTGATTGATATTTGATAATCACACTACTCCCTCAATAACATGAAACTGAAATATTTTTTCCTTACACATTTTTATGATCCATGTAATCACTGTGAATTAGAAAAATAAATGAACTATTTCAATAAAATGAGATTATTAATTGATCTACAAATAATTTGGGCTGTTCTTCTGTCTGACACCTGCTAATATGGGAAGATACTGAAAGCCTAAATTACCTGTACTTATTCATTCCTGTGAAAGCTCCTCAGGTAAAGAAATCCCGTTGACCAATATCAGTTTGTGAACACATTAATCAGTCTGTCCTTCAGGAGCTTTCCAGGCACACCTTCTATCACTTTCCCATCATTTACATTTTTTCATACTGGCACAATAGATGGGTCTGTGCTTACATATTGCTGCTAGGCCGATCAGACCCGTCACAATATCCCCATCTTACACCTGAAAAGAGGTTACTGTCTCTAACTGGGAGAGCCTTTTATGGTGTGCAAAGAACACCAGCACAAACCAAATTCCCCTTAAGCCTGACACATATGCCCTGAATCAGTGGAAAGGCACAAAAATAACATTTACAGGAACTAGATATACTGTACTCAATTCTTTCTCCATAGAGTGTGTAACTGGGACCACCAAGATCCGAGAATACCATGAGTTCATACAGGCAGCAACACAAGTGCCAGCACTCATAGAAAGGGCTGGGTAGATGTCCTGGTTTCTGCTGGGAAAGAATGACAATAATACTTACTGGTTTTAGTTGTTGCTAAGTGATGTTTACACTATTTAAGGACTTTATTCTGTTTCCCATAGAAGCACAGACGGAACAATGGAATGGCCAATGGAATATTCCGTACCATAGATGTCATGCTCCATATATCAATGGGGGTTGGCCAAGGGATGGGAATGTGCAATCACTGCTCAGGGCATTGCAGTGAGTGTGACCGGTGCTTTATTATTATAGTTATTATTGTTATTTTTCCTCTTCTGTTATTGTTTCTATTAAACTATCTATCTCAATCCATGAGGTTTTTTTCCCTTTCCCTTTTTTTGGTTCCTCTCTTCCCCCTACTCTTCTGGGGCAGAAAGTGGAGATGTGAGTGTCTGTGTGGTTCCATTTGCCAGCTGGGGATAAACCACAGCAGTAGAGATATTGCCTTAGGCAGAGTCAAAAAATAATTATAATGCCTATGTATGCACTGTGAAGTAATATAGTGCCAAGGTCCAGTACGTGTAAATCCTCCTTTAGTGAGGCAATAACTTCAGTAAGGCAGCAGGACTTCTCAGCTCCTCCAGCATCTCCCCAATTCTGCAGCGAGCCACAGAGCAGGCAGCAGAAAGCTGAAGTGACAGTTGCCCTTTCAGAGCTGAGAAGTTTAGAAAATGACAGGTGCCAGCCAGGTGTCTCACTCGAGATTACTGTTGTGTAACACCATGCGTGACAGAACTGAAAAAAAGAAGAAAACAGAGCAAAGCAGCAGATGCTGCTGTCTCTGGTCGAACCGCATTCTACTTTTACATGTTTGGATTTTTTTAAAGTATGTTCTGATTTTAGCCTGATTGCGAGCTTTGGCTTGGTTTGGCTGGCACATTGTTCTGCTGTTGAAAACCTCCCATTTATTGTTGGCGGCTTGCAGATCTGACCACATTCTTGTTAATCATTGTTCATGTTCAAGTTTGATCAAGTTCTCCAATGGTTGTACCTGGTTTTGAAGTTTGTGCAGCTGTAACAAAGGAGGAACGACCCATATTCAGAAAGATTTTTCTGTAAAAATGATGAAAACTTTCTATGACTATGTCTAACTTCTGGGATACAGACATGCTTTCCAGTCCTGGGTCTGTGACTTGTTTCCTTATGTATCTCAGACTCACCTCCTGCCCTACATAATTTTCCACTTTTCTCACTAAGGAAAAACAGTTGTGCTCCTCATGGAGAGGAGGGAAAAAATGTGTTCCAGTCCTGTGCCTGACTTGAATGATCAAAGGACCAGCATTATGGAATGTTCTGCAAAAGATTTTCTGCAAAACTCATGAGATCTAGTAATGATGCTCCATTTTATCCTTAGACATTTGGTATAGAAGATCACAATGAAATTGACACTTGATTATCACTGTACATTTGTCTACATCCATGTACATCATCATGTACATCAGCACTGATTGATAATCATCTAATTCACATAATTGTCATAGCAACATTGTATGAAAGAAAAGCTTTTTTCATCAGTTATTTCACATGCTGGTAGGAAAAAAACAGGTTTTGTATCACTTGCCTTTTTGTGTGTGTTATTTTTCTGTAAGGTTTTCAGCAACAGACCAAGGGCTGGAGGTGAGCTTATAGGCATCAATGTTCTTAACACAATTTGGAAACTCAAATCAATGAAAATCAGCTATAAGTTCAGATGCATTTGAGATATTGAGGTAAATAGCATCATGAGAATATCACCAGTTGTCTCTGACAGTTAATCTGGAACATCAGACTCTAAAAGCCTGGGACAGTCAGTTCCCAAAGCGATAGCAACCACTGCTGCACTAGAGAAAACCCTTCAATTTTCTCACCACTTGGTTTTCAATTACAGAACTTCTGCCGCCATTCTGTCTCAATACAGAGCAACAAATTGCAGCATGCATCATGTCATCCAAATCAATTATAGCTGCTTCCACACTGATTCTTTTCTTTTTTTCTCAGAGCAGTGAACTTTGGTCTTTAACCTTCCAGGTCTCTCTAAATCGCGCACATGGGCTTTCGGAGCTGCCCCTCTGCAGGAACACCCGAGTCACAGTTGTGATGAACTCCTCTGGCGCTTGCATGGCCATTTTGTGTTGCTGTAAGCTGAGCTATATGCTGCTCCCAACAGCTATACAAAACAACAAAAGTGCAATAATTTCTTCTCTGATTTGGAAGACGGGTTTTTGTATGGCAGGTGGAAATCTAAAATAGGCATCAGAGGTCATGGAGTAATAGCTCAGTCCCAAGAAACACAATGATCAGCCAGTGGACAAGCTCTGATAATTTTTATCCAAATTGTACAGAGGGAGGAAAGTGGATACACGACCTGTTCATGGGTGAGGCATGAAGGTTTTCGTTTGAAAACAGAGATATAATGATCGGTGATAATTTGTTAGACTACAAGTGCTTCTCCTTTGCATGGGAAAGGGTCAATAAATAAAACTTGTCAAAGGAGTCATAGAATCATAGAATGGTTTAGGTTGGAAGGGACCTTGAAGACCATCTAGTTCCAAACCCCCTGCCATGGGCAGGGACACCTACCACTAGACCTAGTTGTTCAAAGCCCCAGCCAGGCTTGATGGTCTGCTCTCCAGGGATGGGGCAGCCACAACTTTCCTGGGCAACCTGAGTCAGTGCCTCACCACCCTCAGAGTGAAAAATTTCTTCCTCGTATCTAATCGAAATCTCCCCTTTTTCAGCTTGAAGCTATTACCCCATGTCCTATCACTACATGCACTTGTAAAAAGTCCCTTTCCAGGTTTCCTGTAGCCCCTTTCAGATACTGGAAGGGGCTCTAAGGTCTCCCTGGAGCCTTCTCTTCTCCAGACTGAACAACCTCAACTCTTTCAGCCTGTCCTCACAGCAGAGGGGCTCCAGCCCTTGGATCATCTTCTTGGCCCTCCTCTGGACTCTCTCCAACAGGTTCATGTTCTTCTTATATTGGGGCTCCAGAGCTGGACACAGTATTCCAGGCGGGTTCTCACCAGAGTGGAGCAGAGGGGCAGAATCATCTCCCTTGACCTGCTGGCTATGCTGATGATTTAACATACATGTTTTACTCATGTTGGTTGGTCAATAACAATTCTTGAAGGGTCTGAACACTGTATTGCCATTCCCTACTGGTATCAGTCATGTGTTTCATTGAGTGAATTGTCATTCCTGTGGGATAAGACGGAAATGTTATAAGAAACTGTTAGGAAAATTTCTTTCCTAGAGTACTCTAGCAATTTTATTTCCAATCTTGTATTACGAAAGTAAAAGCAAGCTTATATGAAAACTAAAAATAACGGAAAAAATTAACATACTGGTTTTTTGGGGTCTTTTATACCCCATTAATTCCTATTTCATTAGAAAGTTGTAATTTATCACGTAGTAAAAAGTAGACCAATTATGAGGATTTTTTTACCCATAGGTAAATATATGTCCTTTTATGCACACAGATACATATTTTGATTGGTTTTGAGCGAAATACTAGGTTGTGAGAGTTAATAGCCATTAGTTGTATTGACACATGTGCCACTGTGGCTCTTCTCAGACAAAGAAACCTCTGCCACAAGTTGCTCAAAGCCAGGAATAAAGGTCCAAATACGATTCTTTACAAATGTTGTGGTTTACATCTTATAAAAGAAGACTAGCAGTTAAAAATACCTTTGGTTGAAAATTATATGTGGATATGTAAAGATGAAATGGGCTTTGAAAATGTAACATTTGTTTGTTTATTTTAGTTACATATAAAATTGGGCATACAATATGCATCTAAATACATAGCCTGGAAAGACAATTACATCCTAGAGCAGATAAAGTTGCTATTTAAGTTAGTAAAAAGTTTCTCAGCCTGATTAACCAGCAAATTGCTATAGTCATATGATAACTGGTGCATTACATCTGTACAGTGCCAAACTGTCCAAATCTTGGAATTTGTGTTTTTCAGCAACCCCAGGTGACACTGATGGATGTAAATGCTTTTATAAATGATGTACAGCAGCGCTACAATGTGCTCTCGAAGTTCCTTTAATAAACATAGTACCTTACAACATTGATATAACATCTCTGCTGAGTCTTAACCATAATGAAAGTAAAAATGACAATGTGCCAAAATAATATGTCACTGCCAACTTAAACCTCACAGTAACAACTGGAAACACTAGGATTTTAAAAAACATAGCTCTGCCATTTCTTTTGCTTTCATTCTGCAGTCCCTTCATCATTTCTGTCTGGCAGGTAGGGATGCTTCTTAGCCCAGGCATCATTCTCTGTTTCATATCTCGTGTGTGAAATGACTCCTTCTATACAAAACCAAATCTCTCCCTTCCTCCCTCCCTCCCTCATTTCATTTCTTCCTTCCTTCCTTCCTTCTTTCCTCCCTCCCTCCCTCCTTCCTTCCTTCCTTCCTTCCTTCCTTCTTTCCTTCATTCCTTCATTCCTTCCTTCCTTCTTTCCTTCCTTCCTTCATTCCTTCCTTCCTTCCTGGGGTCCTTCCTTCCTGGGGTCCTTCCTTCCTTCCTCCCTCCCTTCCATCTTTTGTTTTTCACAAGCAAACTAATAATCCGTGTCCTTACAGTTTACAGCTGTTCTCCTCCACGTTCCGTATGGGTTCTTTTCAAAGATTTTCAGTGCTGCTGAAGCGCTTTACAATAGCAGTTTAGAAGACAGCTCCTGTTGTTTTGTAGAATGTGCATCCTTAAGTCATGTAAACCTCAGATTTTCAGGTCAGTTTGCAAAGGTACAAGCATGTCTCATCCTATGAAAGGCTGAGTCGGAGAACACATAAACAGAAAAGGCTATTGGTGTGAGCTGGTAGTGATCTTAAAGTTTCTAGCAATTAATTTGCAATACAGTAGCCTTTCATTTTAAGTCCAGTTAATTTATTTGAATTTATTTTGCAGGCTTTTTTTCTGTTCCATCAGCTGTGCCACTGGGCTTAGTCCACATGGAATTCCAACGTTGTCCACCAACAGGAGAGGAGAGTAGGACCTCATTTGAGAAATCAAAGGATGTCTTTCCATTATGAAAGCCAAAAAATTAAAGATAGTAGATATAAAAAGAGCAAATTAGAAGAAAACAATAAAGCTTGGAAACTCTGGGTGAGTGCTGGCATTTGTTATCAACTCACGGCAACAGATTAAAATGAAATACTGTAACTACAAGGAAAGAAAGGGTAATTTTTCTGTGGCTAGATCACAGGGTTGTTTATGCACAAATCTGGAATCCATTTCTAGTCTAAGTGTGCCCTTCTGTTCCATCCTCAGTTTGGACAATGGAAATCTGGATGCCAGTACCTTAACTCGTACTGTATTGTACCTTTCTATAGCACTTTGCTTTTTATTCTTCTTTCTGATGGTCTGAACTGTATCAGTGCAGTATTTCCCACACTGAGATTCCTACTCAAACGCCAAAGTCCTGGATCGTGAACAAGGGGTTACACTACTCAGACTCACACTGAGTGTTCGACAGATACATTCTAGAAAGGGGGACAAGTTAGGGATAAGAAAGCTTACCGAGGACACCAAATTATTGAGGATAATTAGAACTAATTGTCCTCAATAATTACACTAATTACAAAGACTTGCAGAATAAACTCATAATACTAAGCAGTAAAGAGCAGAAAAAAACCAATGCACTTGGATCAAGACAAGATATTGTCAATCAAAGCTCTGATAGCTCCAGTCCTTTTGAATGTTTGAAGACAGGCATCAAAAGATGAAACTATGAAATTGTCTGTTTTGCTGTTAGGGAGTTTTTTGGTTCAATTTGTTATTTTTCTTTTCATCTGGTCTGCAAATCTTCTGAGGTCTTGTTTTAAAGAAGAAGAAAGAAAATCTTGTCTTTAGCGTTCTTTTAAGCCAAAATTTAGGCAAATGTGAAAGAAAACTGTAGTATGTTAGGTAAGGATATATTTGAAAACAAAGATACATTGCTTTATCTTTTACAATAGTACTAAGGTTTTTTAGATGTACCTCTGAAGTTTTAAAACACCAGTTACATAAAATTCTCTGGATCTACTGATTGACCCATACAATTGCGTACAAGTCCAAAAGACTTGCAGTTTAACACAATGAAGAAAAAGATCTGCAGACCCGTAAACCATGCTCATAATTAATTTTGCTGCCCTCAATACTTTGCTGCTCTACTTGGCAACCTATTCTGCTTTTACGGCAGAGTCAGCCCAGTTTGCATACTTATGACCTGTCTATTATTAGTCGATTTCCTTAAGGAAAAAAGTTACTTGTTGGAAATTAATCTCTAAACCAGCTGACCAAGAGCCGCAATATTTGCATTCTTGCAAATCTGATACACAAAGGCACATTAATTCTGCTTTTTTTACCAGCTGGCCAGATTTTGTTTGCTCTTCGTTTCTTTTTTATAAGTGCACATACAAATTTTGTTCTTTGCTTAGCTTTCCTCTTTATTGCACAGGTTTATAAATATGTTCTTAGGGAGGCTAGGGAAAATGCATTTCAAAAGAATGGGCATTTTTTCCTTTTGTTCTTCAGCAACTCTTTTTAATAAATCACTTTATACATAAACAATGAAAAGCTTTAACCCCTCAGAAATCTGCTCCTCTGACTTCTGTGCTTCTGACACTCATTATTGCATGCTGCAACTCTTCTCTTTCATTAGTTATAACCCAGAAGACAATACATTTTTTTCAATTCTTACCCATAAGCATGAAACTCTCTCTGATAAGATTCTTTAAATACATCCTTTAGTCTGGTCTGTATGTCTTGTAGATAATGCACCAAATAACCAAATAATGTTCAAGTGAATTATAATTTATAATTATATCCACTACAAAGATATTGTTTGTGTAAAATATATGTGTATTCTAATATTTCTCTCCATTCTCACTCTTATTGCATATTGACTTATACTTTGGATATGCAATTGATTTTCAGTGAATTAGTTCATGAACCAACCTAGAGCCCCACTGAAGTGGGGAAGAAATGTTAATAAGTAAGGCTGCTGTCATATACAGTATTTTAAAATTTTATAGCTAGACTTCAGAGTGAGATTTCTCATTTGTGATAAAGACCATCAGGATAATGACTTTTTAAAGGATGAACAAGCTTAATAACATATTTCTGGCTTGTGCAACAATACACCTTGAGGATAATATTAAAAAAATATGTAAAGCTAGACAGTGACATCATCTGTAACAAAGCAGAGAAAACTTACTGGTAGCATATTCCTCTAAAGTATTGGACAGAAAAATAAAATATTTAAAAGGCAGCCATAAATGCTATATATGGTCCTTGCCTAAAAAAAATGAACAATCTTCTGCAATTTCTGTATTTCAAAATAGAAAGAATATTTCCAAACAGCCTCTCAGCTCCCAGCTGAGAGCCCATGGACTGAAGCCCGTGGACTGAAGAGAAATTTTCCTGGCTGAACAGCAAGTTTCACAGGATCCAGCCAGGCCCTTGCCTTGAACATTGAGAGTCCAAGATGTTAAGTCACCCTCAGAGTTGACTCACAAGTAAATTTAGTATCAGCCACTTTCAGTTTCTGTAGATTAGAACAGGCAGCTGAATACTAGCTGTGGATCCAGACCAGCTGTTGCCAGGCTTGTTCTACACAGTTTAATTTGTAAAAGTGTTGTTTTTTAAAAAATTTGTCTGCATCTCTAACATTGAGTAAGCAGTACTACCACTTGGTCAAAACTGCTACTGCTTCTACAGATATATGTATTAGTCCATTCTTTACTGCCTTTCACTCTGTTAAACGTACACAGCAAGGAAAAGACTATTTAAGGAAGGTTTTCTGTTCAAATTCTATGTTAAATTTCTTCCTGCCATTGTTTGGCCAAAGACTTGAGACTGTCTTTGTGGTGAAGGTTTTGTCTTCATTCAGTTTACTGATTTATTTCACTTATTTTCCGTGACACATAGAGGTTATGTTTTCAGATAGAATAAAGTTTAATCTGATCTCTAACAACATAAGAGGACCTAGTATTCCTTTTTTGTCTCAGAATTGTGTTACATGTACAGTCTTTATGAATGCTTTAAATTTATTCTACAAAGAGGTGATTCAATTGTTTCTTGTCATTCTGATATTTCCATTGACTCTTCCTCTCAGTGATACTCAAAAGCCAGTAATACCTTTGGTAAAAAAATTTTCCTGCACTTTGTGAGTTGTGTTCACTAAACATTCCTCAGGAAAAAAAAAAAAAAAAACAAACAAAAAGCTACCTAGTGAAAAGAAATATCTTCTGTGCAACTAATTATCACTAGAAAAAAAAATAGTTATTTTCTGCATGTTTGCACTCATTTTTCCTAACATTTATTCATCAGAAAGTAGCAGAAAAAATAGTAGAAAACGAAAGAGTGAATGACAGCTTCCAATATTTCCACTGATACCAAGATAATTGTTACAAGTGGAACTTTAGAGTTTATCTTAGTTTCCTAGGAGCTGAAGTAATTCCCTAAATCTTCTTCAAGAATGAAAAAAATACGCATCTCCATCACTGCCACATTTTTGTCTTTGAGAATCTGGCACTTTAACACTCCCTTAACCGAATTCTCTCTCTGCCCAGATTTCCATTGCTGCCTCAACATCTAGATGTACTGCGATGGTAGTAGAGATAGTTACTCTTACCAGAAAACAAAGGAATAAACCTTATTTTGGATCATGTTTTTAACATGAATATGTGATGCCGTTATTTCCCAAACAATACTACAGTGAATTCACTTTGTCTGCTTTTGAAAGATACTGGCATTCTCTCACCAGTATTTATCCCATAACTATCAAATTATATAACTGAGTTATCTGAGATAAATGTAGGATTCAGGTGTATGAAACCTACAAAATTTAAAGAAATTACCCCATTTCTTGCCTCTTCCAGAATGGAAAGGGTAACAGGTTTCTTTTACTTGATCTGAAAACCTTCAAAGACTTAGTCTGGCCTTAAGTGTTTGTTTTTTCAGAACCCATATTTAATATCCGTCTTGTGCTACACTCACAGATGCAAATGATTTCTCTGAGAAAGAACTCACAAAAATTGTCACTGTCCAATAAAATTTAGACGTATATATAAAAAAGTAATGAACAGAATGTTTTTTGTCTTTGGGCACTTGTATAAGCTGTAAATACACGATACTTCTTTCTCTTGCAAATTCTGGCCTTTTCTGGAAAGCGTAAATAAGAATTTTAGAGAGCATATAATTATAATTATTTAGCTTAACACCTGGATGGCAAGTTGGAGAAATTTAGTATGTGTCTTTTTCACTATGAAATTTCATACAGGGATGATTTTTAGTAATTCTAGAAGGAAATTCTTCTCTTTCTCTTCTGGACATTTCACAGTTGTTTCTTCTCAAGACTTGTAAGACACCATGTGCTTGATTTTTATAGAATTTGACAGTGAACACTAGAAGCAGCTTGACAATCATTTGCTGCAAGCCCAGTGCTATACCTTGTCACTGAAATAACAAGGCTGTCTTTAACCTTAAGAATGAAATGATGTTTTGCAAGAATGTGGTTGAAGAAAACCTTCTTTGTATGTTCTCTCTTCTTCTGAAATTCTTTTCCTACATTTGATCAAAAAATATGTTTGATCTACATCTAACCTCATTCACCTGGACCATTAATTTGCACTATATTCAAAAATATTTTCAATTTTTATTTTTTTAAGATATCATGTGTGTCTATAAAACATTTAAATTTTGACCTTTAGTTTTAAAAAATATATGTTGCTTCCCTTGTCAGAGCTTGTCAGCCTCATTGATGTGGTGCCTGGGTTCTTGTAATTACTCAGTGCAACATGCTCCAGTGTCATTTTAGTAAAGCAATGGAACTTTTCCCTTATCAATAAAGGTCAATTAGCAAGAGAACTTTATGCTGCTGAAGACAAAAATGGCTATTCTGAGAGACCACCACTTCGCTGTTCCTTCAGGCTCCTGGATTTTTATTTAAGGAAGTATTTAATTTTGATTCTTTGTTTTCTTATTCAGGGTATTGACTTACAATATGAACAAACACTGAAAAAATCAGAAAATGCTGAAAAAAAACCAGAGATGGATTGAATTTTTTTTTCTGGTAAGATTTTTTCTTTTCTTTACCTTGTTTTTTGGTACCTAAGTCACTTATTTTTTTCTTCTAGTAGGTCTTATCATTTACTTACACAAGATAAAATAACTTTTGGGTAATCAAGAGACATGAAATTCATGAATGATGAATTCATGAGACATGAATTCTGACAGTCCAAATGTAATGTAAGACTTGCAGCCAGGTTTGAACACTATTTTTTAAATGAATGGCATATTTGTTAAAAAATAGTTTTGGGCTTCCAAACCCAGTAATGAAATCATATTGAATCTGCTGAATAGTTTCAGCTGTGAAGGCAAAGAAATCAACAAACAAAATCCCCAAGGCTGGCCTCGTCGAGCTGCCAAGGTAGGAAATGGCATTTATTATCCCAGTGATTATGAATGTGGAAGACTTGGGTTCTTCCATTACCTCAGATATGGCAACCGGTTTGATCCTGATTATGGAGAGAATAATCTAAGCTGAGAGAATCCTACTCAGCATCCTGACCCTATTCCTGCAAGGATCATTCTGTGAAAAATCCTTCAGAAGCCAAATTACACAATGGCAGTGTGTGTGGCAGATTTCTACCCCTGCTTGTTTGCTTTAGGTTTTTTATCACAGAAGGGTTTCAGCAACTACTCTTTTTTTTTTTTTTTTTTTCCCCTGGAAGCGAAGAGGGTCTCTTGTAATTTCATTAAATGAAGCTATATTAGATACCGGCTTTAGTTCTTTCCTCCCTCCAAACTCATGCGCTCCTGGATACAGGTTTCATCTCTGGTTAAGGAAAATTCTGTGGGGAATTCCTTGTGAAAATCTTATTAGCCCATGATTTCAATAGTTACCAGAAACAGTTGCTTTCTGACTAAAATGAGGATAGCTGATTTAAGAAAATGTAGTACAGTATTGTGACCCATGGTCATGTGTAACAACAAACTGAGAAAAAATATTTGTGGTTGCAAGCTAAAGCAGATTGATTTACCTTTCTTTTTAAAACATGACCTATTTAAACCAAGAGTGTATGGGCTAGTCAACGTTTATAGCAGAATATCCAAAACTTGTGAGGTGATGAAAAGGAAAGCATGAAGACACCAAAGCCATCAGGTTATGGCAGATAATGGAAGGAGGAGCAGGACAGCAGGGAGCGTTTGCAAGGATGCTCGTGACCTGTGTGTTGAGGAGCCCAAGAAGTGCAAGAACATAAACTGATTGACTTTCAGAAGTAAAGGGAACTACGAACCCTGTGAAAGTTGGGGGAGAAAATCCAAACAGATAATGCCAGGCGGAAAATGCAGTGTTGGATTAACATCTGAGAATACAATTTGAAGCTGAGCACGAAGGGAGCATGAAACGGCAGTTGTCTGAGCTGAATGAAATGCAAACACTAACCATAACATAAAGAACATTTGATTTTACATTTTTTTCAGTCTTTAAAATCATAATTGTTAGTAGAGGGAATGTGAACACCCATTTCTCTGAAATTAGGAAAAGCATATGTGACTATTTGGCAGTAATACAAAATTAGCTTGAGTTTTTAGATCCCTATACAGACTTTTAATAAGAGCATTGAAAATGAATGAGCAGGATTATAAATCACAACTTCCTTTCCTCCCCCACAGTACTTTTGGCCCAAAAAGAAATGAGCTGGGCTGCCATCACCCAAACATCTACTAACATATTGCAGAAAACCACTTTCACTAATAAAACCTCTAAAAATCTATTCAGAATGTCTTTAACATCACAGCAGCACAAAGAAGAATTAATGTGGATGGCAATTTGGTCTCACATGATTCTGATGAGAATCTCATTTAAAATAATAAAAATAAAATTCAAATGCGAAAGCAATTTTGGTTTTGATCTCTTCCTCTCTGTTTCTATGTTATTTTCATATAATCCTATGTTTTATATATCCTCTGTTTTTCCTTCCTCTACTTTTTTTATGCTTTCTTCCTGGGATTTCTTAACTCAATATGAATCTGATAACTTCTGTGCTTCAGTTAACCTTTTGAACCTACGATGCTTGTATGGATTTGAAATCAAATCAGATGAATTTATCTACCCATACTTACTAATAGCCCAGATAAAAGTCTTTTATAAAGTATCTGTTTATCAGCTGCTGACTGCAATCGTTTTGCACCTTCAGGGAGAATTTGGCAGAGTTTACTCTGAGCTTGACCTTCTTTAAGCTTGCATAAAAAGTCGAAGACAAATTACTTAAGGATAATCTCACAGTACAAGCAGGGGGCCAAATCAACAGCAAATAGAAATTGGCATACTTCCAATGACTTCAGTGAAGCTATACCAATTTATCCTAAGGATCGGACCCAGAGCTGTAACGTGGTTGCATACCTATCACCAAGGTGCCATCCCGTGCAAGTCATGAACTACCTCTCCTTTCTCATGAGTGTAGTTCCATAGTTCACTGAAATAATTACTAGTCTCATGAAGAGGGCAATCAATTTGTTACTTCCATGATGAATTCACAGAAAGTTTTTGTGATACATAAGGATTTTATTGCATAAAATATAAATATAAGCAGTTTGCGCCTTTGTATCAGCAAAGTACTGGGTAATGTTTGTTTGAATTACTTGGAATCATGCAGATGTTGCTTTGCTAAAGCTTTTAAACAGCTTACCTACACTTATTAAGAATTACAGAGTCACTTTAATATAAAGGAGTGTACACCAAAGGAGTGAAAGGGTCAGCGCTGCTATAATTTTACATTGGATGTGAAATCCATAAACAAGCCTTTGTATCACATAAATGGAGAAAGTAAAACACACCGAAAAAAAAAATAATCAAAAACACCCTAAAACACAAACAAACAAAAGAAATAACTGGCATCAAACAATTTCGCTGAATAATCTCCTTATGGTCCCCACGGGTGTATTGGAATTAGTGTAAAAAAACCGTGAAATCTTTGAATGAAGCTCACTGTGTAACACAGAATTGTCATGGGGTGAAGTCTACTGGAAAACAAAGCCCAAACAAATGAAACATCGACTCCATCTGCCCAGCTGTAACTGACTGGGTTAATAATGACCTAAAACCAAAGAAAGAATAGATTAATTTTGTTATACTACTGCTGTTAATGTCCATTTTTTTATAACAAATGTATTAAATAAGAGAATAGCTGTCCTTACTAGAACAGAGAAAGTGGAGAAGACTTTCAAATTGTATTCTCAGATGTTAATCCAACACTGCATTTTCCGCCTGGCATTATCTGTTTGGATTTTCTCCCCCAATTTTCACAGGGTTTGTCATTCCCTTTACTTCTGAAAGTCAAGTGATCCTCTAACTGAATGGGTTAATAATGACCTAAAAACCAAAGGAACAGATTAATTTTGTTCTACTACTGCTGTTAAGGTCTGACTTTTTATAACAAAAGTATTAAATAGAACAGAAAATAGACCTCCAGAAGAAAACAGAAAAGGTGGAGAATACTTAAGTGTCCCTCCAACAGCAGGCAAAAGGTTGGGTCCAACATGGAGACAAGACCCGTTGGGGCCAGGCCACCAGATGAGACCCGATGCCCTGGTCCCAGTCCCCTGGCTTACAGTGCCTGTCCGAGCTGGCGTGGAGTGGCAGGGACCTTGTTCCCTGCGGAAGTGCGGAGGTTGTGTCGCAGACTAGAAATCACAGAATAACGATTGCCATCACCCTCCTGCTCAGCGAGGGGGTTGGAGGTATGTCCATGAGTGGTGTGGTTCTATTCTTGCAGCTGCCCCACCTCAATTTCCCTGCAACAAGAGCAAGCGCAAAATATTGATGCTGCCACCATATTAATTAGCACTATTGCCACATGAATTTTCAACCCCCCCCCCGCCCTTATTTTTCATTTGCTGGTACGGAAGAATGCATGACAAGAAAGTAAAACAAAGACCCACGCTCATCATTGCCTCTTGCTGTAACGAGTTTTTGTGAGCCCTGCTTTTCAGGACGCTCAGTAGATAGGAGTTGAGTTTTGCTGTTTCCAGCTTTCTGATTCTTATTTTTCTGATTTCTTCATATTGTTGAATGATTTATTTCCAGCTGAGGCAACAAATCCTCTTTCTTCCAGGGTTGTTGTCATAAATTTCTTGCTGTACATTTGCTTGTTTTGTTGGTGACATGTAGCAATATTTATTCTACCTTCTGATACTTCTATTTGTCCCCTAACTTCTTCATACTCCCTTTCAAGTCTGAAGTGTATTGAACTTTTGCTCACTGCACATCATGCCAGAGAGGGTGGATGACAATTTTGTAAGGTTGAGCACGGAGCCTGGCACTACAAGGATATGTGGGCTGGTGGACAAACATCATTTTCTTGTGACTGCATTCCATATCAATGGCTGTCATATATGAATTTTTTTCCTATTCTTTACACGAAAAGCATCTGACATCAGTCTCCTTTCAGTATCCCTGAATCAAAGAAGTATTCTTTTCCAAAAAGTTCAAAACTGAGTCCTTAGAATTTTTTTTTAAATGAGAAGTATTTAAAATCATCTGCAGATGACAACATATTATACATTTGGCTAATGTTCAACATAAATATTCAGAGAAAAAAAAGTGTAACAGCTCTGTTTGTGCCTTTTGACTGATAAACCAAACCCAGAGATTTAAGAAATAACCATTAACTTTATGCACTGGGGTCTTGGGGTTTATCTTCCATCTCACCAAGACACTTCATGACTAGTGATATAACATGGCTCTGAATAATGAACAAAAAATCTCAATTTAAATCTTAGAAAGAGTGATAAGAGAGAAGCATATGCCAGTCAAAAAAGGGGCAATTTGGGGAAGCATGTCCAAGAAAATGGGACAAAAATGGAGATTTTTTTCCTGTCCAATGACAGCTAGACAGATATATTCTGATATACATGGTATGAAGTCTTCATGATGAGGCTAGAGATGGGATGTGTGACAAAACCTTGTAGACAGAAAGAAAAAAAAAACCTGGTCATATCATAATTAGTTCCTTTTAGGTGACACTCAAATAGTTATAAGAAATGGGGGGGGGGGAGAAAAGAAAAAAAATCAAACATAATTTTCTCAATTGTAGCTTTCAATAAATCTTATGAAAAAGGAAAAGTCAATTTTAGGATCAGAACTCCTTTGTCAATTTTAATTAGATTGCAAGTCCCCTGGAGACTGTATACCTTGCCAAGACCTGTATTTTTAGGCCTAGATCCTGCAAGCATATGGATGTTCACCTTCACATGACTATTACTATGGTATTCAATGAATGTCATGGATGATTCTTTATGCAAATTATGCAGTGAACTAATTCGCACAGCTGCAAATCATTTCCTATAACTTCTGTTTATGGTCGCCTCAAGCAGAGCCAAGGGTAGCACCAAGAATATTAAAACCTGCGTATGATGTTCCTGTGTAGGGTAGTTTTTTTGCAGGGGAGGTAAACAGCTTGGGGTTGCTGGAGAATCTCTGAGCTTGCGTGAGGCTAGAATGTTTAGGTTAATAAGAGCATTGGATATGTAAATACCTGCTTAAAATCTTGGGTGATTCTTGAATCTCCCATTCTGACAAAGGGGGAGCCCTGCTTATGGAATAGGTGGTGGTAGGAGATATCCAGAGGCTCCTGGATCAGTGATAGCTGAAAGAGGGCTGGAGTCAATCTGAGAGTAGTGGAATTTTTTGGATGTGCCTGTGAGAGAGGGAGAAAAAGTGCAGAGATGTTTTCCAGGTGGCTGCAGGTTGCACCGGGTAGCTCATCTCCCACAGCGTCTGGAAGGTACTTGGGCTCTTTTGAGGCTGATGTGAGTTAGGCAAGAGAAGGGGCAATGAAAGGTAACTTTGGGCCAGCACTGAGCGCACTCAATGTCTGTGGTCCCTTGCTCATTTCTGCTACAGTGGCTGCTGGTCTCACTCAAGCCATATTCTCTGCCTTCATGTTGAGGTTGTGTTAAAAACACATTCAGAAAAACCCGCTCTGTTTTCTTGGCCAGTGGGCAGGAAGTAACTTTACACTCTAAAAAGACAAAACTGAAAGGAAATTCCTGCTTCCCCTATTTTGCTGGGGTGACTAATGGAATACATGGGTATAGAAGGAGGATATCAAATACAGTTTGATAGTTGGCCTTATGAAGTATTCATGCGTTTAGCTAAGCACACACATGATTCTGCTTCTGGAGTCATGCTAGGTTCTGCTCAAGCTGGAACTGTCTTTATATTGACTAATGCAGTAGGACCTTCAGCCTGATTTTACTTGTAGGCACCAATGTGATACAAATAATAAATATTACTTCTACTATTCCATTCTGAGGCAGAAGTCGTAATTACATACATAAATTCCCAGTCAAGTGTGCAGATGTGAAAAGTATCTACAACAAGTGATCCAGCCATTGAACATTTAAGAATATGAGAGATGTTAAGCTACTGAAATTTGAAATCCTACAGTGTTATAAAATAATTCCAGAACAATTTCATTTGACACCATTCGGATCTGGAGCAGAATATGTCTTGCAATTCGAAAGTGAACCCATTTGCAATAAGAATAGGCTGAAAAAGAGATGACTTGCAATATTTAGATATAAGAAAGAAAAGGATTTGATTGCAACAGGTTTACATAGTTTTGACAAAGAATCCACTGAGATGTATGTCCTGGAAGACGGTCCGTGTTGGTAACAGTCACACAAGAGCAATGGACAGAAAAGCCAGGAGGTGGCAGGAGGTGGGACCACACAGAGGCGTGGGAAGAAGGCAGGCATGAAAGGCACAGGGCAAAGCTAGAACGATTGAGAATGGTTTCCAGTTCTTCATGTTGGCTTCCCACATCCCGCTTGCCTACTGATACGTGATACTAGACTTGTGATACAAAGGACATGGTAGAAATCGACTGGGAGAGAAGCAGAGATGTGAAGGCTTTGGCATTGAAGGGAGTGCAGGAGTGGAAGCCTGGAGAGAAAGTACTTCTCATACCCTTTGCATAACCCTGAAAAGAATAAAGAGAAATTGTCTTTGGTGTTAAGACCAGAGAGTCAAATAACATGGGATTAACTGTAACTCTTCTTGGGTCAAAAATTATTTCCCTTGGGGAAAAAAAAAAAAAGAAAAAGAAAAAGTTCAACAAAAGCCATGTAAAATTCTTCTATTTAAAATTTCAGAAAGAGATGGTTTTCTTATGAACCTTGAACGTATTTATCATAGAGAACTGTGTCCTTGACTGTGGGACTGTGCCACTATCGTGTAAAGTAATAGAAAACCATTGTGAACTTACTCATAGTTTTATTGTGTTTCTTCTGTCAATTGGAAGTCAGTGAAAGTTCATGAAGTCAGGATGGTGGAAGTTTGCAAACAGAATCAGAAGTTTTAATGTTCCAGGTGTTTTAAGGGCTACTCATACCTGAAAGAGAAAAAAAAAACCCTGCCATTTGAAAGTGGATGTTGTCAGGCTTCGCCGATTCTTTACTATTCCTTGCAAAGCTGCAGCTGTGTGAAAATCAGGAATACCACATGTTTTGTGACTATGATGATACCAGGTTTTTTCCCCTTTTTTATTTGAGGGAGTGTGTTGGGGAGAAGGGTTGTTGGGGTTTTCTTTTGTTTGTTTTGGGGTTTTTTTGTGTTTTTTTTTTTCTTCTGGATATATAAGGTTGTCAGATATATTACTGTGTCCTTCAGATTCATATGACTGCAAACAGATTTTTCTGAACAAAGTATACTTTTAGTAGTATTTATGTTGCACATACTTTTTAAAGAAACTCAGAATTTCTATATCATTTATTTCCAAGATAATTAGGAACTCATTTTCTGCACTTAGGTCTTCAGCTGATTGTGGTAAAAGACAAAGTGAGTTTTGGTATTTTGCTACTAGTTAATTTCCGTTCAAATAATAAATATGTTGACAATGATAATAGCAATAAACCATTCAGTGTAACAAATGTATGGAGGCAAGCTGTGAGGAAGAAACAATGAACTGCTTCTGCAGACATATTTTTACTTGTCAGACAACAAAACGATGTAGACTGAGGTCAGGTAGTGGTGTGTAAAGGGCAAAATAAAGCTGATATGTTACTTTAAGTCCTGCTGAAAATTAGAGTCCAGGCCATGCAACAAAGAACTTGCCTTTGTCTCAACATAGGCAGAAACAATTAAAATCCCTTTTTCTGGATGCTGGATCAGCAGGCAGTGCCTGAGGAAAGATGGCCAAGACTGAGGAATCAGCAGGCTGCCCTGGGAGTGCCCCGGCATCGTACTTCCCCCAGGTTGTCCTGCTCCATGTGGAGCTGGACTTTAGGAGGAAGGAGGGACACAGAAAAGCTTTGGGATACTGGACTAAGGAAAAAAAGAAAGTGATCTTCAGATTGAGGAAACGCCTCCTGGTTTTTGTGCCTTCAGTGTTTAAGGGAACAAAACTCTTTTCACTCTTTGTTTCATTAAGACTTCATCAAAGACATACTTCCCTAACAGAATCAATTTTCCCAGCTAAGATAGACAATCCATTAGATCAAAAATACTCAGTTTCTTGGGACAGGAAGCGATGAAACTGGTGTTAGCACTGAAATCCATTTTTCCAGCGAAGCAGATTGTGTGTTCATATTGCTGTCGAATCAATATGCAATAAATAATAGAGATGCTCATAGATATAAAAATAGCCAAAAGGAATTGATATAAGACCAAAAGGAATTAAAACAAGAATTAAAACCGAGCCAGGAGACTCCACAAAATGAATTAAAGCAACATCTGGAAGCTTCCCAAAAAGAATTAACGGTGAACTATTGTTAGAAATGATATCTTTGTCTGAGCAGCAACTGCAAAACTCTGTCTAGTCTGATAAAATGGAGGAGAGCCATGAACTGACTGCCCTAGATCAACAGGTTTTCCAGTAGAGGACACCAGGAAAACTTTGTCTGACCTGAAATTTGCTAATTGACATGGGCACTCAAGGGTTTGGGCAGTTAAAAAATAGCCTTGAGGAGAAAATTAAAGGGACTACAGGAGACAATTGTCTGGGTGAGGGATTGGGCTGGATGAGATGGCGACTGAAGCAGGATGCTTGCTAAACTTTTCCTTTTTGTTTTTACTCAAAAAAGCCTGGAGGGGTGAGGTCAGATTGGCTCAGCACAGATAATACAACCCTCCACCCCTGTATCATTGAGGGAAAACTCCCTGGGAAGCTTATTTGGCACAGTTCAACATCCTAGTCCAAATGAATGGTTGGGGAGATGAACAGATGAAGAGCATATGGTCGGAGGCATGGAGCAGTTGTGAGAGGCACTGTTTGCTCTGAACCCGTAGGCGCATTTCCGTGCTAGCGGCTGGCTGTCTTGTCTACCCCCCCCATCAATTCCTCCTAAACACAGTTCTTAAGCACATTTGAATAATTCTGGCTAGCAGGAGAAGTAAGTAAAAAGCTAAAAATACCGGCCACTCAAATTGTTTGCGTGTAGTGAATTGCAGCCAAGCAGCTGTGCTCTGGTCAAAATTTATGGGCCTGATCCAAAGGCTGGTGAAACACCTCTCCTGCCTGCTGCGATGCCTGCTTTTCCTCCTCTGCGCCAGTTGTGGGAGCCGAGCAGGTGTAGCGCCGCGCTCCATATTGCTGAACGTGGTTCGCTTTTCTTCAAGCTACAACTGTCTCTCTGCACAGGTGCTGTGCGGATGCTCAATGCCGGGAGCTAACGCAAAGGCTCTGCTCTTCCTTCAGCAGCATGCTGCAGTTTAAAGGGTCGATCCCAAAGGGATTAAGAAATTTCTTCCATGAAAAATTGTGTTTCTTTTACCGGCGCTCAGAATGCTTCCAACATCTCTCGCTGACCCCAGGATGATGAATGAGGTCATCTTGCTTAAGTCTATGTTACTTTACATTATGTTACTGCAGCTCAATAAACACACTTAAAGGAAAATCTCGTTTTCATAATAGAAAAAAAAAATGAAATGCCTTTCTGATATGGCTTGCGCTGTTTCAGGTCACCCTGTTCTCTCTGCCATTTATTGAGCTGCATTAGCATCACCTTCAGAGGAAGCAGGTCACCCTTCCTTTTATGTGAAGATACAAAGTGGTGAAGTGAAAAGGGTGGGTGAAGCAAAAGCAAAAATTGCAATTAGTTTAAGTGCTGCTCTTAGAGCATTCCAGTCAAAATTGAGAATTGAAAGGAAGAAATAAGGGGGAGGAGGAGGGAACTGTTCTAATTTAAATGATAAGTTTTTATTTAAATTTCAGTGCCTAAGAAAAAGACAAAGAAACTGGGATACGACAAGTGTGAAACTGTCTTATGAAATATATCTTTTTAATCTAGAAACGGTCACAGGTAGGTAGTCTACATGATTGAAATACATGCTGAAATTTGTTCGGCCAGAAATATTTAATCTCTCTCCCTAAATGGAAACTATTAATTAATGAAACTGTGATTGTTTTCATCAGGGAATTTTTCTGTAATAAAAAATGGCAGGATTATGCTCTGTATGCTGCTTTTCTTATTAAGTGACAATAGCACTAAGATAACTAATGAGATCTTCGGAACCTTCCTTTATGAATATGCTTATTTTGAGCTGTCCCACTTCCTCAGAAGTACCATTGTTTTTAAAGTCCTCAGTTGGAAAAAAAACTTCCTTCTCCAGCTCTGTGGATCATACTTTTCTGATGGCTGTGTGAATTTACCTCAAGATATAACCTGACCCTATTAAGAGGGAATATGTTTGGGAAAGCCATTAAGAACGCTTTCTTTTCTTGGGAAAAGATTAAACTTCTTTTTCCTGCTTATGTATTTTTCCCCCCTAATTGTTCATTGCAGCACTTCTACTCTTCGTAAATCTATATCAAAATTTGCCTATTTGTCTATTCATACCTGGAATACTCTGTGAAAATATTTTTTCATTCAAAGAAAGTGTGTATAACAATGATTGATTCATGTGACAAAAGCAGTATACAAATGAAGACCACAGGCTATGGATCTAGGCAAGACAGCGCAGTTCAATCTACAAGAAGCAGATAAATATGTATCTTTACACACAACTGCATTATCATAGCAGATTGATATCATTAGGATGTCTCTAAAACTTCCTCATTTTTTTCTTTTCTCCTTGTGATTTCTTTTATGACAGGCAGCTTTTCAGCAGCTCTGTGAGATGTAGATATTCCCTGAGATTTAATCAAACCATTTACATCACAAAGTCCTCCAAAAAGCTGGACTTAAAAAAATAATACCGTTAGCCCCTTTTAGAAGAAAAAAAAAAAAAAAAATAAAAAAAGGCATATAGAGATATTTTAGGCGTCTTTTTTTTTTTCTTTTTTTTAAGGATGCACAGAGGGCTGCTCAACTTCTGACCTGACTGCCAAGGAGCACAGTCTGGGAGTTGATTGGTAATCATGTTTCCACACAAGGTTGATAAGCAAGTATTTGCATGTACTATTGAAAAGTCTGAAAGAAAAATGAAAGGAACATTCAAAGAGGAAGAGAACACAGTGTATAGTCAGGAGAACAGAAAATACTTATTTTTACTTAAACTCTTGTATCGGTTCATTTAAGTATGCAGCAGCAGGATGGTGGCATGCATACAACAGCAAGAGGGATTCTATACAGACAGCCTGCTTGTCCATGCTGAATGAAATACAGAAGTGAAACATGTCAAATATATTAAAAGGTGAACTGGATTTCTAATATGTGTGTACTTTTGACAGATATTTGATAATATGAAAACTGTAAAGCTGCCCTCGTCTTTCCAGCCTTAGCTGGAAGAAAAAATATTTTTCCCCCTAAACTGAATCACACTTCTTACAATTGTATGATGTTGACAAACCACGACACATGGGGTGGATTGAGGAAAAGGTGAAACGGGACATAACTTGTTCTTTGCCACTATGCATCATTGCAAGGGGTTTCCAACTTTGAAAGAGCTGGGCCACTGTGTGGCAGCCAGGAGTGCGTACCTCGGTGTCAGATTGAGAATGGTCCGAAGTCAGGGGCTGGCAAGAGGAAGGCATGCTCATTTCCTTGATAAATCCATTTCTTGCCCAGAATACACGTGATGGCTAACACACATCTGTTTCCTCCCACTGCATGATAAGGAAGAAGGTTGCCTACTGGTGGTGCACGGTAATCCCTTGACTCAGCAGGAATTAATCAGAACCACAGTTTATTATCTCTCAGACCTTGTACCATCAATCTCTGCAGTTCAGGTCCTATTCAAAATCCATAGTGTTCCCCTCACTGCATAATCACACAACCTTTTTCCTGTACATGGTGCACACAGGTGGGTAATATGTCTCTATCTGATATTGGAAAGGAACTGGAGATCATTCACTGTATTTTTGACATGTAAAATGGTTAAAACTGTGGATTTATACAGAAAAAAAAGAAAAAGAGAAATGAAGGGAAAAAAAAAAAATCCCTTCAACATTAGATACCCAAGATTTGAGAGCACCAGCTCTACATAAACTGGTTATCCATGATTAAGAACTAGATTCTTTGTTTATGAACATTACTAAGCAAGCTGCCCCTGAAAAGAAACATTAACACTAATTTCATATCCTCTGAATTTTCTCTAAGATGCACAAAGATACCTAATGAGAACATGATGACAACTTTATTTCACAGGCAGATAAAACAAAACTCATTAAGCATTTTTCTTCTGCCAAATATAAAGAAGATCATGACAGCTTAGAGCTCCCAAGTCTCAAAAATTAAACTTGATGAATAAAAGAAATTAAAACCCCACTATTTTTAAATAGCAATATACCAGAATTTGGTAACAAGGGAAATAGTATAAATAGTCAAAATGAAGAATTTATTATTTTATTCCTACTAGAAATAAAAAAAGCTTTCAGTGAATTTTACAAACACACATTTTTTTCAGGCTCTTGCTGTTTCTTAAATGTTAGTGTCTTTATTTTGAAATATTTCTTCCTGATTTCATTGGGCACTAACACACAACAATCAGCAAGGCTAGTTTTTACACAGCTTCAGATCTTTCAGGTGTTACATATGCTTGGGCTAGAGAGTAGTTTGCTCTCAAGGGCAATATATGAGGCATATTTGTGTAGGAATCTCAAAGTCGGGATCTATTTCCAGTTGGATTGCTTAATTCTTTTGAAAACAGACAAAAAGGTGCTTACCTTTCTCCATAACCTTCTTTTAATCTTTGGTTTAGGACAATGATGGAAAACCAAAGTTCAGTCATATTAAAACACATTTTCGCTGCAGAGATTGGAAAATAGAGTACATACTCATTTGGGGGATACTGAGTAAGGTATGAAACTGTGAGTGTAAAATTTTGTAATGAGACCTTTTGTTGTGTCCCCTCTAATGTCTCAGATTGTTTTTTTTCCTTAGAACAGAAAGATTCATACTCGCTCTACCTCCCTCTAGTTCGTAGTAAGCCTGTGAAAGATTCAGCTTTCATAGACTCAGAATCACAGAATCATCAGGGTTGGCAGGGACTTCTGGAGATCCTCTAGTCCAACCCCCCTGCCAGAGCAGGTCCACCTACAGCAGGAGGCACAGGATGGCGTCCAGGCGGGTTGGGAATGTCTCCAGAGACTCCACCACCTCTCTGGGCAGCCTGTGCCAGGGCTCTGCCACTCTCAAAGGAAAGAAGTTCCTCCTCATGTTCAGATCGAACTTCCTATATTCGATTTTATACCCATTGCCCCTTGTCCTGTCACTGGGCACCACTGAAAAAAGCCTGGCCCCCTCCTCCTGGCACCCTCCTTTTAAGTATTTGTAAGCATTGATGAGATGCCCCCTCAGTCTGCTCTTCAGACTAAAAAAATGGAAGTTCCTCAGCCTTTCCTCATAAGAAAGATGTTCCAGTCCCCTAATCATCTTTGTAGCCCTTCGCTGTCCCCTCTCCAGCAGTTCTCTGTTTTTTTAAACTGGGGAGCCCAGAACTGAACACAGGACCCCAGTTGTGGTCTCACCAGGGCAGAGCAGAGGGGGAGGAAGACCTCCCTCCACCTGCTGGCCACACTCCTCTTGGTGCACCCCAGGATGTGTGCAGAGCTGCTTTCCAGCAGATCACCCCTAACCTGTCCTGGTGCGTGGGGTTATTGCTCCCCAGCTGCAGGACCCTACACTTGCCTTTGTTGAATTTCATATGACTTCTCTCTGTCCAACTCTCCAGCCTGTCCAGGTCGCTCTGAATGGCAGCATGGCCTTCCGGTGTGTCAGCCACCCCCCCCAGTTTTGTGTCACCAGCAAATTTGCTGATGACTCCATCCCTTCATCCACCCTATCCCTTTATGCACGCTTCAATGACTGAAGAATAGATTTTCCAACTAGTGCTTGTGCCAGTTGCTATCCTAGAGTGAACTTTCAGAGCACAGAAAGGTGGGCAACGGAAGTGGCTACATGAGGTGTCTGTTTTCCTGTCCCTAAACTAGAAAGATGGTTTTGGGTTGTTCAAAGCCTACAGGTAAGTTTTTCCCCAACCTAGGTGCATACTGGACAGATGTCTACAGATGTTATAACCTCAGCAGCTCATCTGTGGGCCTGAGAAGACAACATGATTCTACGACAGACTTTGGAAAAGCAAACTGCTAGATATGGCAAGACATATAAACTTTTCCAAGGAATGGGGACTCCAAAGCACAAATGACACTCCTTTGTTACGTACGTGAAGATTTTTGAAGAAAAAAGTTGAGCTCCCAATGTGGGATTTCAGAATTTTTTTGTTTCTATATAAATATAGTAATATATGTTGAATCAACCCCTGCATTCTGAATCAAAATGGGATATATTGTTTTTCCTACCTCTGCGGGCAGCACCCAAATGGTGACCATAGATCTCCCTGAATGATTTCTCCTAACCTTTATTTCTACCAGCAGATTATCAAGTAGCTTCTCTGACCGTCCTAGTTTCTAGACAAAGCCTTATACTATGAAGGTTAATATAGCCTTCAACGTTTCCAGCAATACAAAAGAAATCCTGAAGAAGTCCAATGGCGAGTATAATTGAACAAACAGAAACTGCCTTTCTCAATCTCAGTCTTCAGGTTCAGACGTGATGGATTCTGTTCCTGTTTCAGCTGACAACCCCCTGATGAAGACCTTTTCATTTGAAACAGACGCTTGCCTCTCTTTATCTGCCTCGTCAAGATTATTTTCACTTTCACATTCATTGCTATCTGTGTCTAACTTGGCCAGGGACTTACAGAGAATTTGTTGTCTATATCACCCCGGCAGATTCTTGTGTTTGCCTCTCTTTCTCTGTTGCTTCTTTTAATTACTGCTGCTCCTGAAACAGTCTGTTTATCCTCTATAAAACAGTTAAACTCATTTTTCTCACTGAATTGTTTACAAAATGGCTGGAGGAAAATTGAGACGGGGTTACTTTTTTTCTAAAAAGTCAATTAAAAAGTGTTCAGGAAAATGGAAGACATCTGCGTCCCATTTGAGTTTGATAATAAGGTTCATTCAGTAATAAATACCTGCAAGCTCTCATTACAGATGTAAGCATATGTATGCCACACCAGTTTGAAACAGCTCCAGCACATAACCACTGCTATTGTATGTTTAAACACTGACGATATTAATTGATCTATACCAGTATAATCACCTTAATTACCATTTTTCATTCCAATTAAGTCAATTGTGTTATTACTTTGTTTCCTAGAAAAATTTTTGAAATTGATCTCTGCTACATAATTCTCTGCCAAATTTCATCCTATTTTGGCACTGCCAAATTTCATCTTGTTTTGTGACTCAAAGGTAAGTTTGTGATATTCTGTAACTGATAGCTTTGACAGTTATGGTAATCTGACCATGTTTAAGCCAGGTTTTTCTTTATGGACATTTATGAATGGCTATTAATGGACAGGTCTTTTTGAAGACTGTGCTGAGAGTACTTGTAAGAAGGAGAGAAAAAAAAAAAGGAACACGGAAGAAATATTTTATTCATTTTCTCAGTAAAATTAGTTCCTATAATTGTAAATTTGAGATAAGGTTACAATGGACAAATAAGCTTATGGTAATGCACTTGGTGAGAACATTTATCTTGAGGTTCTGCAACGCACGGATGAACGTCACAGAACAGCACAGAGTCCATTTCAAGATATAACTTGTTTCAGTCAGGCTTCAGAAGATCTTGTAAGAGTGTTGAAATTTGTGTTGGCTGCAGTCTCTTTCTCAAATGACGAATGTGTGTAAAATCCCTGGGTTTAAGGCACACATTTCCAAAATTAACATTTCCAAAGAAAGTTCATCAAAACTGACATCCCAGGCTAATCAAACGGAAGTATCTTGGGTCTTCTAAGGGATTTAATAGCACCTGTGGGTTTCTTTGCTTCCAAGGGTAAGATGAACACACCCAAATACTTCTTAATAAGGTTACTCTCATCAGAAAATTCAGCAGTGTAGTTCTGTCGTTACCATCTGGTTTCTTTCATCTTGTTTTTGAACTACTTTTAAATTATATGCAAAGACTTCTATTTTAGATATATATGTGTTTTGATCCTAAAATGTAGGTTATTGTTTTTGCAAACATATTTTCTCAAATGAAATCATGGTTCTTTTTTTCTAGACAGACGCTCATAACATTTACAGTTTTACTACTTTGCTTTTTCATCAGGTTCTCTAATTAATGAAGGTCTCTTCCTTCCTAGAGGTTTTAAGAAACTTCTTGCCATGTCTGTCATTGTTTTGTTTCAGCATGTTCAAGTGTAGTCTGAAGGGATTTAAATTTTCTCTCACCACTACTTCTTCAGCTTGAAGTGAAGGCAAGTATTTTGCCCCTGAAGACTGTTTTAAGAGTTTCGTACAACCATTACCAGGGAGATCGCTTGATTCTTATTAATTTGCAGGAATTCTTTTCATTCCTATTTCCATGACATATTTGAAAGGTGAATCTTCTAAAAGAAATTTGCTAAGCTGCTGTGAGCAGCTTGTGCTTTTTGTAATACTTGTGTGATGGGGAAGTGATATGACAGAAATACATTCTTCAGTATATTATACCATAGGTAAGCTCAACTGAAGAGAAGTCTATTTTGGACTTCATCAAGAAGCAAATATATTTTCTAGCCTGACACTGCTGTCTTTCTAGGCATTTGTCAGACCTCTTATTAGAAGGTGAGTCTGTTCTGAGCTTTACCACATTCAGTTTTAAGCTCAATTAAAAGCTTTCACCCATACTGAGAGAGTGGAGTTTGTTCAACCTGGAGAAGGGAAGACCCCAGGGAGACCTTAGAGCTCCTTTCCAGTACCTAAAGGGACTCCAGGAAAGGTGGGAAGGGACTCTTGATCAGGGAGTGGAGTGATAGGACCAGGGGTAATGGCTTTAAACTGAAAGAGGGAAGATTTAGAACACGTCAGGAAGTAATTCTTGACTGTGAGGGTGATGAGACACTGGAACAGGCAGCTGTGGCTGCCCCATTCCTGGAGGTTCAAGGCCAGGTTGGACAGGGCTTGGAGCAACCTGGTCTAGTGGGAGGTGTCCCTGCCCAGGGCGGGGAGTTGGAACGAGACAGTCTTTAATGTCCCTTCCAACCCAAACCATTCTATGATTCTATGATTCTATGATATGCTTTGAACAGATCAGGCAGGATATTACAACAAGTATCTTAAGGGTTTTGGAGGTGCAGGTGTTTGAGTTGGGGAGAGAGCGGGCAGTGTTCAGATTCCTCAGCTGCAGCAGAGTCGGGGACTTTCTACAGGGGGGAAGCATCCTTTTGCTATATATATCCAACCATGTGCGCAATGTTTCCTCTTCTGAATCTTTTTGGAATATGGCATGTGACTGCACCATACATAAGAAATGAGCCCGGAATGCCAAATGCAAATGTGGATTTAGAAACTCAGGAGTGTAAATAGTAAGAATTATCTAAGAACTCAAGAACTGCATATTCACATAAGAAGAGTAATTTCTTTTACTAGAGATACAAATCTAGGTTAGTTTCAATACCTGGGATATATAAAAGGAGATAGCAGCAGATTTTTACCTACCACTGTTAAATGTATTTATTGATTTGAACAGTTACAGCAAGGATTTTTAACTAGGGGGAAGAGAGAAGAAAGGGCGAAATTATATTTCCCTTTCTGAATATAAACAAAAGGAAATCCTAGCAGGATTTATAAACATTTGTCAAATTATGCTTCAGTAAGTGAAATCTAAGCTTCTTTGTCTGGCCTGTCCACTAGTATGTATGGGAAAACTGGGTTGAAAATGGAAAAAACAAAACCCATTCAGAATCAAACACATGTTCCAGTATATATTCAGTATTTTCTCTTCTTTAGAGTCTGTCAATTTCTTCAAGGAAAGACAAAATGTGTCATTTGAAACAGCAGTAAAGAATACAGAATAGTTAGAGGAGAAGCAAATGAAATCAAAGAGATGAAGGAGAGTCTATTCCCCTCGCATTCTGTAAGACTACATGTCGTTAGGAGCCAATGCCTCCTACTACAAGATTTTGTGTTCAGGTACTTAAGACTTTGCCAAGCTAACAAGTGAGACTGAAATCTCTTACTCTGAGTGCTTGTTGCAACGTGAATTTGTTTGGATTTTGCCAGCCAAAGTGGTGTAGCTCTTTCCAAGAATGACACCAGTTTAAAAACTCTGTTGGCTGGCCCACACTACAAAAAAATTTAGTGACCTTTTCTTTGATGATCTTTAAGTAAACTCATGCTTTGAACTTGAAAATTGGCAAACTATTATGGTATGTGTCTTTTCTGTCACAATGAAATCTCTCTGAGCTCATCTATGAGCTAAAAGGGAAGCATAGTTTGCAGAAATTAGATAGAGGGATCTTTTGCAGTTCTCTGAGGATTTTTTTCCATGCTAAGCTTGCTCCAGCCTGGTGTTGGAAAGGGTACCAAGCTCAGAACACCAGTGGGTGTTCCCTGACTGGGTGAAGAATCTGCATAGCAACAGTGACATGAGATCCCAGGAGCACGAGGGACCCAGACACTGGGGTAACTGGAAAGGGACATGGGTGAGAGAGAACAACTGGAGGAATAGATGAGAGGAACACAGCATTTAAGAGCAATGAAAGGGCAGGACTGAGCCTACAGAAACTGAAAGGAAGAACCTGTGAACATGGAGACCGGGGAAATGTTGGAACAGGGACAAACAATTCCAGAGAAAGGAGCTGAGATTCTGCTGGTATTGTACATGGGATGAATGTTTTGGCCAGGGGCCTGGGAGGGCGTACGTGGTAAGAGTTACAGAATCACAGAATCACTTGGGTTGGAAGAGACCTTAGAGATCATCAAGTCCAACCATAAACCTAACACTGCTAAACCACCCCTAACCCATGTCCCTCAACCCACATCTACCTGTCTTTTAAATACCTCCAGGGATGGTGATTCCACCACCTCCCTGGGCAGCCTGTTCCAATGCTTCATAACCCTTTCCGTAATGAAGTTGTTCCTAATATTCAACCTAAACCTCCCCCGGCACAACTTGAGGCCATTTCCTCTTGTCCTATCGCTTGTTACTTGAAGTTGGCCTAGTACAAAGAAGGAGAAGCCAGCAAAGGCAGTTAGAAAGAGACAGTGTTAGTGATATTGCAATCAGGAAGAACAAAGTGAGAAGTCTGTATTTATTGAGCCTGCTTTCCTTAAAACACCAGAAGAGAGCTGTTTCTGAATCCCACCTTTGTTTTTCCGTCAGAACTTTTATGAAAGCCAGTGACAAAACATCCTGTTTCTTTCTACAGGGGACGTTAATGAAGATCACAGAAGACAACCAATTGCTTCTGTCAACACAAAGGACAGGCAAGAATGGCTAAAATGCGTTAATCCACATTTTGTCTCTGTACATGGTCAGTAGCAATTATTCATAAAGAATGTAAGCAACATGGAAAATTGTAAAGATTTGGCTGCCATTGCAGAGAAATGGGACGACACTTCACTTTCTAGGAATCTATGGGTTAAGAACAAACTAAGCTAGAGTTTGCAGCTGGGCTTGTTATTTTTACCATCTTCTGATAGATTCGGCTGTGATAAAAGTGAAAGCTAACACCATGCAACAGAGTGATTTTCCTTTTTTTTGTCTTCTCCTGTTCTCTGAGAACCCTACAGCCACATTGATACAATTTTTAAGTCTCCACAGTACAACAGGTGCAATTTGAACATAACATAGCATCCATACTGGAAAATCAGGTTCTAACAACTGGGCATCCAGATACGTTTTTCTGGCTGTCAAATGTCCCTGCAGCTCATTTCTGCAACTGTAAAACAGACATAATAATACCTCTCTTATTTCAGGGGGCATTGTGAATGTAAATTCAATAATTGAATAACACTTGTGAAGAGTTTTAGTAATACTTTTCGTATTGGAACAGAAAAGTACCTGCAGAGATGAATAAACCTATCTTCTGAGTTTTAGTGTGGTCCATTAAATAAGGTCTAGAGATAGACACTACAAAAAACTAAAAGAAACAAAGCATAGCATTGAATATTATTAAATGAGACCTATCCATCCTGTACATGAAGTAAAAGAGGAATCTTAAACCATTATTATGTGATCAGGAAGTTAAAAAGTTTATAACATTGAGTAGGAGGGGTACTCAGGGTTGCTTAAGGTTGGACATAATTCCAGCATTTCCTAACTTTTATATGCTTTTCCCTGGAACTTTCAGAATGCTACAGTGTAGCTTATCTGTCTTCATGTGTTTTATTTTCTGTATACTGTGACCTGTCTGAATCATACGATTTATGCAGGAAAGACAACAATTTTAAGAAAAATCCTGATGTTTCTGGGAAGCTTTAACAAAGTGTGCCTTATATGATGCAAACTCTTTAATTCTTCAAGTATAGCACTACTGAAAACTCAGACTTGTATTTTAATTCAAATACTATAAACATGAAATTGAGGAACAGCTTTTTGCTCATTGCTTCTGTATCCACACTCAGTTCAGCAATAAGCAATCAGCCAAGTTGCTTTTTATCTGTTTCTATTGTACCAAGTGGGAGAAGAGGTCAGGGACAATTGTTTAGGTTCGTTTTAAAGAATTGCCTTCTTTCATCTCATCATTGTGGTTATAAATTGAATTTGTATTTCCTGTTTATACACAGCTTCCTTGGAAGGTCAGGGCAGGCATAGTATATTAACTAAAGCTGTGCAAAAGATTGATTTTTTGGTTTGTTGGCCCAAACAATGAATAAATACATGTAATGGATCAAAGGAAACAAAAGATTTGATGTTATTATTGTTTTTTTTAACATTTTAAATTGAATTGGAGAACCTGTACAAGTAAAATGCAGTTTCAAAATGAAGCGTTTTCCCCCATTGTAATATTATAACCCCTTAATAAAGGATATTTCTTATTTTGGTCTCGCATCAACATTTGTTTTCTCTGGAATCCTCTACAGTTTTGATGGAAGCCTTTCTGTTTTAACAGAAATCTATGTTTCTCATAGCAGTTACTTTTTTGTAGGAGTTTTTTTTTTATGACTGAGAACACCTTTACCTTTATAGTTGTCCGTCTGACATAGTTCAGCATAATTCTACTTAGATATGGCTTAATCCAAAACTCATCCATTAAAATATGTCTGTCTTTTTCAACATGCAGTGTATCGGTACCCAATTTTATATAACTTCTTTTAAATACAGCAAGTTTTGAGCTTTTTGGCTCAGTTTTCCTTTAGAACCATGTCATGACAAAGATGTGCTACTCTTTCAAAAGTGAAACACAAGTAATTTTTTTTGAAATCACATACATCTCAAACAGCTGCCTTAATGCATATTAAATGTTTGCATAATTCTTTTACTCTTATCAGAGACCAATTATGCAAAATTGCAGGAAAAAGGAAGATTATTTTTGGAATTGAGAGGATGAGTCACATGCAATTTATTATGATCTTAACTGAGGAGCTGTTCCAAACTGTACAGATTGCAGGATATAAAATACTCCTCTTAAAAGGACTTATGTATAAAAGCTGAAAGTATGAAAAATATAGCTTTTTTGATTCTTGATTTTGTGGTTACATTGCCTTTAAAATTCCTTTTGTTTTAAGAAACATGTTTCCTAACTGACTGGAAAAAATTATCAGTATGATACTTTCCTTGCTGGTTTATATTCCAGAAGGTAATAATATTCTGTCTACAATTTCAGCGAAGAATCCATATTTTGTCAACATTTTTATGAAGCTATATTTTTATAATAGTTGATGGGAATCAAAGCATAATGTTGAAAATAATTTTATCACTGAACTCTTGTAGATGGTCATTGGATATAGTATAGTGAATTTTCTATTTCTTTGTACGTCATTAATAAGAAAGTATAAATAATCAGTTTTATAAACAGAAATATACTTTTAAGCCACCATCAGACAAAACTATCCATGAAGCAGCTGGCACTAAAATGCTTTGAATATCAATGTCTTTGAAGGAGAAGGCTGACTTCAAACTAAAAATCTGGATTCTTGAAGAACTGCAGCCCAAGGGAAGGACCCACAATGGAGTGGTTCACGAAGGACTGCATCCCCTGGGAGAGACCATACGCTGGAGCACAGGAAAAGTGTGAGGCGGAAGGAGCAGCAGAGCTGCTGTATCGTGAACTTACCACAAACAACCCCAACTACCCATCCTCCATGAGCTGCTTGGGGAGGAAGGAGGTAGAAAAGTTGGTAATGAAGGAATGAAGTTGAACTTGGGAAGAAGGGGGAGGTTTTCAGTTTGGTCTTTGTTTCTTACAACCCTAATCTATTTTCAACTGGCAATAAACTAAATTAATTTTCCCCAAGTCAAGTCTGTTTTGCCTGCGAACTGGTAAGGAATATCCCTGTCTTTATCTNAACTAACAAAAAAGGCCGTGCTGTAGGAAAGATGGGCGTGTATGAACATTTGTAGGACTTCTGTTTCATTAAAAATATAGGATTCCTTTTATAGGATTCTTTTTATTGTAAGTGTACAGATATAGTCAGCAGAAATATCAGTGAGGCTGGCACATCTGACAGAGTAGTATTCCCATACATATAATAAGTAAGTTCAGCATACCTATGTGCTCTTTCTTCTACCCCATATTTGGTCCTTCACTTGCAGTTTGTAAATGTTAAGAAGATGGGGGAGAAAATGTCGCAGAAATGACTATAGCATCTACTTATGAGGGGAAATAGTAATGTAAAGGGCAGTAGCCAGAATCTGGAGTCCATGATCTTCATGTCATCAATATTGTATTATACATAAGAGATTGTTCTTCTGCATGAATTATAGGTTCCTCTGCAGAGCTGTGGAAATCCTTTGCTGAAAGGAAATCTTATTACTGTTCTTACAAACGACTACCAGCAACCTCAGAGAATATAGAGCTTATGACCAAGAGGAAAATAACTTGAAACAACAAAAAGTAACAACTGTGCATAAACTTCTCCTGCAGGAAGATCATGAACTTTTGGTATGACAAACTAAAAGGCAGAAACTTCTATGGAAGCCACAGAAATTATGTCAAACACTATCTGATCTAATCAAATGCCTTGTTACAAAGGATCCTTGAAATGATATCACCAGCTCTCCATATTTGTAGTAAAACACTTCCACTTCTCCTGGACATTTCGTTCAAGGACAAGCACCTTCAATGTGGATCACTGCACATGAACACGGCTGATCAGGAAGATCAACGATTCTTTGATCTGCTTGAGGGTAGGATGGCACTAGAGAGGGATCTGGACAGGCTGGATCGATGGGCTGAGGCCAATGGTGTGAGGTTCAACAAGGCCCAGTGCCAGGTCCTGCACTTGGGTCACACCAACCCATGTAGCACTACAGGCTTGGGCAGAGTGGCTGGAAAGCTGCCTGGTGGAAAAGGACCTAGGGGTGTTGGTCAACAGCTGGATTAACATGAGCCAGCAGTGTCTGGAGCACAAGTCTTGTGAGGAGCGGCTGAGGGAACTGGGGTTGTTCAGCCTGGAAGAAAAGGAGGCTGAAGGGAGACCTTCTCTCTCTTTATAACTACCTACAGCCAAGGAGGTTGTAGACAGGCAGGGGTCGGTCTCTTCTCCTGACTCACANGAACTGGTAAGGAATATCCCTGTCTTTATCTCGACCCGCAAGATTTTTCAACCTGTCCTGGAGTAGACAGAGGGTGATGGGTGTCTGGCAGTCAGCCAAGGTAAACACACTACAATACTTTAAAGCTATAAACCTTCCTTTAAGTCATATTTTACAGTAATATCAACTGAATTATTAAAATAATAAAATAAAATAAAATAAAATAAAATAAAATAAAATAAAATAAATA